>OZ005660.1:227350336-227892836 GCA_963930645.1 Salticus scenicus
TATATGAAAAAAAAAAAAAAAAAAAAACTGTCAGTTTAGTTTATTTTTGAAGATTGTGATTATGGAAATATATATATATATCGTTTATCAGTCACACTTTTTGCAAGGGCCGCAACCAAGAAGAAATATTTTTTTCGTAAGGTCACACACTAGTTTTTACGATACCTCACTTTGCATTAAAAAATAACTGCATAAAGTACTTTAATGCAAGGATCATCAATATGCATACATAATATACAGATACTTTTCCATTTTACCGGTGCAAATTTCACCAAGTAAACTTTATTTTGGCAAAAACAATAGATTCATTAATGGATTAAAAGTTGATTTGTAACTCTGATTTGTTTATTATATATTTATTTATTTTTTTAATTTAAAGTTAATTTATCTTTTCTATTATGAATTTGATAAAATAAATGTTATATTTGTTATGGGACAACACTTTTTAACTCTAGTTTTAAGTAAATTTTCAGAAAATGTACCTCTTAAAAAAAAAATAATAATAATAATTAAATGGTCGTGTATCTTTAATTTTCTTATTATTACTTATAGAGTTTTGAAACAATTACTCTTTCTTAGGTGCTTAATGATTAGTACTATCGATCGTATGATTTTTGATGATTTTATTGCCTGTGCCAGCGAAATACAAAAGTACCTAACAACATTTACATGTTCTACAGTTTACGGGAAAATACAATTATATAAACTAGATTTCCTAAACTACATTAAAAAAAAAAAAAAAAAAAAGGATTAAAATATTTCTCTCTCTAAGCAATTAACTCAAAAAAATTCTGGTAAATTCACCTTCTTTTCTGAAAACAGGTTGCCATATCAAGTTGCAAAGAATCCAGGACGACATCATTATCGTTCAAAACAGTGCCAAAAGAAAATCACCAAATGCGGTTGTGGACCAACCTACAAGTTGTACCAGCATGAATCCAATTTTCTCTATTTTCTTAGGTACAAAGCCTATTTGTCAATGTCTGTGATCCCAATGCCATAAATAAGTTTATTTGACAGAGTACAGCGTTTTATCCTCTGCGCATTGAACAACAGGTTAACTAATTTGGCGAGGTACTGCTTTATCATGTAAACACAAATTTTTACTTGTAAATGTACAGATGTTAATTATGAAAATTTTGGCTTAAATTTTCTTTTAGATTAAGGAAAACAAGCGCAAACAATTTATCAAATTATTAAAAAATTATCAGACAAATTGATTAGTCTAAAAACTCTTAAATAAATTAGTTCCTGTAATCAGAAACACTGCATCATGGTAATACAGGAGATTTTATAAATCTTGAAAACTCCTTTCTTCCTAATATTTAGTATGAAATATCTGGGTATCAAAATCTGAGCATTTGTATTTTCTCCCCAAGATTTTATATCTTTTAGCAGCAGAAACGATAAAAATATGTACATGATTCTATGAAAACTTTAGTAATTATTTTATTCATACATCTTGTGTATCAAGAAAGAATTTATAATGTATCCCAATATGACAATAAATTACATCAGATATTTAAAACGAATGTATAAGACTTGCATATGTGCAGTTTTTAAATTAAATATTTCATTACATGAGGAAATGAAGACTTTAAAAGTAAATATATTGATAAATTAGTAAGTTTCCTTCCAAAGTTTTATTTATTTATTTTTGTCTCAAAAACTTTTTCAATAAATTAGTTCATGTACCATTTCACTTTCATTAAAACTACATGGTCAATAATTTTTTTTAATGACCCTAGTAAAATTACATTTGGTGTATAACATCTGAAATATATATGTTAAATTAGTGATTATAGCAATTCTTTAATTCAAACAGGACTATCAGGTTGAAGCGTTGAATACATAATGCGTTAGATTATTTAAGTAATCTACTGTATTTCTTGAAAAGTTTCATTATTAACATCTTAATATAATTTCAAAATAATCTAGTCAAATGTTTACAAAAAATTTATAAAATCAAACCAAACGTTATAGTTAATTTCAAACTTAACACTGTTCAATAAAACTTGTGTCAGCAATAAAAATCTTTGGACACAACTGGATTATTCCGTTAGTAAAACATGAGTAAAAAAATAAACATTCTATATTTCTGAAAATAATATCAGTTGTTTGTTCGGTTATACTTGTAAGAGTTTACAAATACCGTTTCAGACATTTCGAAATCCTTTTTTTTTTTTTTTTTTTGGTTCTGCTGTGTAGAAGATTTATTGAGGGACAAAAAATGAAATTCTTTCTTTGTTTTCAGTTTTATTGATCGATATTTCACTGCCAGCATCATATCCGATCGTGCTGAACATGAGCAGCCATGTTTGTTTATCTTTCATTCACCCCACTTCACCCAAGCCGTTCAGAGCCGTCCGGACGAGCGCTCAGCCCAATAACCCAACTATACCCCGATTGAAAAGTCTCTGCGGGTGACGGCTGAAAACAGGCCCTTAATCATCACTTTTCAGAAACCTTTTTTTATTCTGTAAAATTATGGTGAGCAAAGTCACATTCTGTGAAATAATCTGAATATAATATGCTGCATTTTGTTGATATAAAATTATCTTCTTCCTGTTTTATAAGTCATTCTTTTAATAAAACAGTTGTATTTGAAGGAAATTCATGAAAATTTACCCACTTCTGCTTGCATGTCTCTTTACTTTATTTATTTGTCCATAGAAGCATTGTACTGTTATATTGTAGTACTTGTTAAAAATGTATTATTATATCTATTATTTATTTTATGAATATAATTATTATTGGATGGAAACGTTGGTTAAAAAAAATATGAAACTTGGTCTCGTTTAATCGAGAGCTCGTGTATATTAAAATTTTTGGAATAAGTAATTTTCTGTTTTAGAGCAGTAGGTTTTTTCCATTGGGAATAAAGTTTTTATGTATTTTTCAAATGATTTCTTTTCGTAAATAATATTCAACGTAGCTGTGTTCTTTTTTGTTGTTATTTGAATTTTTAGAAAAAGCGCAGTACGTGTTTATTAAAAATAACAGAATTTTTTTTCAAATGATTAAATATTAAAAAAAAAAAAAAAAAAATGAGTCTTTATATGTTCAACTAGCTGAATAATTTGATATTCGGATTAGCCGAATAGTTTTAGATTCGGCCAAACTGAATATTCGGTGCATCCCTAGTTTGTAGACTGTAATGGCACCAAATTCTTTGGTGTACCTACAAGTAGAGCCCCTTAAATAAATAATAGGCCGGCGCATCACCGCCATTTTTTTGCCTCCTAAGAGGATAGCATTCCCGCTTGGCGTCCTTATCGCTTCCCCAATGATTTTAAGAAATCTTGATCTAAAGCTAAACCGGTCAAGATAAGAGCAATAAGCAACAATAATATTCCTAAAAACACATTTTTTTTCACAGTACATTCTCAGGATGTCATTTTATTATGAGGATATCCTATGGATGTACGATGTGTTGTTAGGGCAGTTTCTGTTTCTTTTACAAAATGTCACCAAAACTCAAATACACAGTAATAGAAGGTCTGTAAACACTTTATAGTCACTTCTTGAATGATTATGGCAGTTTATTGCTAAACAAACTTCCGTATCATAGTTTAGTTACCGAAAATTGTGAAATATAATAAAACAAGTTACTCTAAAGTAACGTAAGACGATTAAAAAAATGTTTGCCGTTTATTTATCAGAGAAACGCGCTGGGTACATGTGGCAACACTAAGGCAACAAAATGCCTGATGCGCCAGCTCGTATATATAGGAGCCTTACCTACAAGCACTATACACAAGACATACCACTCAAACACTATACACACACACACAGACACACACAAAAAAAAAAAAAAACTTTTAGATAAACCCTAATGATACTGAATCCCCTGCTCCTTAAATCGTTTATAAGGGTACTATAATAACACTATGGTACAGAATCTTATTTGAGTACTGTTAAAGCTACCTAAGGAAAATCACCGCTTCCTTCTGCTTTTTCAAAAACTAGTGTTATCTACGGACGCCAGTAAATGAAATATTCACACTTTTATCTTCAAAGCGGCTACTCAATTGAATAACACGTACTGCGCTTTTTTTAAAAATTCAAATAACAATAAAAAAGAACACAGCTACGTTGAATATTATTTACGAAATGAAATAATTTGAAAAATACAAAAAAACTTTATTCCCAATGGAAAAAACCTACTGCTCTAAAACAAAAATTTACTTATTCCAAAAATTTTAATACACACGAGCTCTCTATTAAACGAGACCAAGTATCATATTTTTTTTAACCAACGTTGCCATCCAATAATAATAATATTCATAAAATAAATAATAGATATAATAATACATTTTCAACATCCTCCCACCTTTTGATTATAAATAATAATCAAAACATAAAAACTATTAGTCAAAACAACTCTGATACAAAGATAGAAACATTACTTTTAAAAAATATAAAAATGAAAAAATAAAATAAATAGTAGAATGATCAACAATATCTAATATAATCTACAAGTTCAGTCTTTCCGGCACTTTAATTCTTCTGCCAACTCTACTAAACTTCATTTGCTCACTAGTAGTACTGTCTGAAACTTTGGAGATGTTATCTGATTCTTGAACTTTACTGAGAGTCATCGGTGTGGGAAGATCATCAGGGGATGTTATCTCTAGGGGATAAACTCTTTGAATCGGGCGTAAGAGCTCCTTTTGGGAAGTTTGCACTTTAAGAAGTCGTACTTGCCCGTCTTTACCTGGTATAACCTCAGTGATACGACCTAAAGGCCAGTAGATTCTCTTTTCATTATCGGCTCCCACCATAACAATTTCGCTAACAGTAACTGTATGTTTAGTTGACTTTTTGCTTTTGCTTTTATGTAGAATAAGAGCACCAAGATACTCAGATCTAAAACGGCTTCGTAAATCTTTGAGAATGGTTTGTCTGTATTTGAGCCTTTTACACAAAAAATTTTGCTCAACATCATCCAAATCAGGAAGACTGCATTCATGCATATCTTGGATGAACATCGATGGCGAAATTGGTTTTACAGCTTCCCCTTCACATATGTAAGTAAGAGGTCTTGAGTTGACTACCCTCTCACACTCAGCTAAAACCGTCATCATTTCTTCGTAATCGAGACGTGCCAGCCCTAATACTCTTTTCAAGAGATCTTTTAGAATTCGAATTAATCTCTCCCACCAGCCGCCCCACCAAGCAGCAGTTGGGGGATTGAACTTCCAATCAATAGAGTTGACAGCTCCATGTTTTCGTATGCGTTCCCAGTCTAGTTTCTTGAAATAGTTGGCTGCTCCTACAAAATTTGAGCCATTGTCACAGTATACAGTAGAGCATCTTCCTCTGTGAGCTGTAAATCTTCTAAAAGCCATTAAGAACGCATCTGTTGAAGCAGCAGTAACAAGCTCCAAATGAGGCGCTCTGTATACTGCGCAAGTAAAAATTAAAACCCAGCTTTTTCTTGTTATCCTTGAGAAATAATGGCCCAGCCATATCAACACCAATTATCTGAAAAACTGCAGCATCTTTAACTCTGTTTTCTGGAAGTGAAGGACTGATTACTTCTGAGTTCTTTGACCGAAATCTTTTGTATGCAGTGCAGCTGGCTACAACATTTTTTACTGCCTTTCTGCCGTTTAGGATCCAATACTTTTCTCGAAGTACATTTAATAGTATCTGCATGGCAGTTCTCACCAGCATGGCAGTTCTCAACATGTGCTTTATAAATTAGCCGTTTTACCACTTCATGTTTTGATGGAAGAACAATAGGTTTAAGAAAATCTTCACTATCCTTTCGATAAATAATTTTCGTCTTCAGACGAATGACATCAAGCTCGTCTTTAAACGTTTGCAAAGTTTTCAATCTCTTTTCGTCTTCTTGAGGAAAAGACTCATTCTGAATTAAAAGTAAAACCTTCATTTCTGCTTCATGAATTTCTGAGGATGTCAATTCACCATGCTTCCTCCAATTTAAATTCTTGCAGTTGTGCTTGAAACGAAGGATCCATGCAACAAGACGAATAATTCTGTCATAACTAGAAAAGTATCTACAGTACCAGTCTGCATCAACAATAGCTTCAGTATTTGTCAGTATACAAGTTTTCCTAGGTTTTACCTTTTCAATTTCTTCCTCATTCCAATCGCGATTGGAGAAATCCATCATTGCAAGCATTTATTATTTTTAATTATTGTTATTTTTAATTAAGATTTTTCAGAGTAATTAAGAAGTAGATTTTATTTAAATCAAAGCAATTGTGTTATCTAGTTTCAAGTAACATTAAAGAAAATTAATTATTAGTTACATTAATCGGTACTTTACCTTTATCCGGGCGCATGGGCAAATACTATTAAGGACTTGGCGACTGGCTCGCGTTTAAAAATCGCCAAATATAGATTTCCACCAAAATTTCTTACAACCCTAATGTGAATGTTTGTATGGGGTCATGGCTTGGTTTAGCGAAAAATGATTTGGGCTTGGCTCTTGTGGCTTGGCAACTAGTGAATGTTTGTATGGGACCATGACTTGGCTCACTTTGAAAAATCGCCAAATAATGTAGAATTTCAATAAAATTTCTTACAACCGTAATGTGATTGTTTGTATGGGGCCATAGCTTGGTTTCTTATAACCTTAAATTTCTTACAACCCTAATGTGATGTTTCGACTTTTATTCCGTAAACTATTTTTACATTAGTTTCGCTTGGCGACTTGGCTCGCATTGGGTTAATTATATTTGGCGATTTCCATGCGCCTGGATAAAGGAAAAGAACCCATTAATATCTAAAAAAAATTTTCTTTATGAATAACAGAATAACGATATATGATTATAAAGTTGAGTTAAGAAATAGTGCATATAATTCACATGATGTTGCCATCTAGGAATCTTCAAGAGATCAAACAAAAATCATACTCAAATCTGTCAAGAAAAATGACACAAGTGATATAATAGCAATTTTGAATTAGTCATTAAAAAATGCATATGAAATAAAGTCTGAACTCTCATGCGTCTCAACAAGCAGTAAATCACAATAAACTAGACTCAAGAAAATTAATTCCTGGGTCATGCCTTTGTTTTATAAAAACAATGAAATTACGTACGCTACAGTTAAGTACGTTGTGGTGATCATTAAATAAGTACGTGTAATATCATTAAATAAGTACGTTGGAGGGTATTGTGTATTGTATTATTTTCCAGATGTATTAAAGTCTGTTTTAGAAGTACGTTGGGGGGGGGAGATTAAAGTTATTGAATAATCGTTACCTAATTAAAGGCAGACGTTAGAAAGCGGTTTTCTTTGTGAATATAAATTTAATTGATTTATTTATTTAATATCAGTAATTAATAACTATATTTAATAATCATTAATTTTTTTTTTTTTATTAAATGATTATAATAATTAACTATTTATTTGAATAATTACCTACTTTTTTAATTATTTGTAATTAATTGGATTAATTACTAATAATTACTAATTAATGCTAATTAAATAGTTTAATTAGAATAGTCCCTTTGTGCATAGGATATTCGTATTTTTTTCATGTGATTTTATGGGAACTGTATTGGCTTTATTACCTGAAGTTATTGCTGATGTTTTATTTTTATACTGTTATAACGTTTTCTGGTTTTTCTATAGAAGCTGGTGAAGTTAGTTCTGTTTATACATTAATTTCTTTAGGACAAGCTGGATTAATTACTACTGGTGGAACGGTAATTGGGGGAAAGACCGTTGGTTTACTGCTAAATTCCACAAACGCCGAAGAAACGAAAAATAAATTGAAAACACAAGAAACTCTCCAAAATCTTAATATTTTAGGAAAAATAAAAAATAATCCAACAACTTTACTTTAACATGCCGAAAAGATCATGCAAATCTGTGGAAATACAAAGGTTAGGTTGGGTTGTACTAGATTACTTGGACGACCCACAAAAAGTATTAAAACGAAACGTTTGGTACGGAGCAATAGACAACAACGTCCTTGTAAAGAGAGTAATTCTACCTGATCCAGAAACATTGTCAGGAGAAAAGCACCATGAAAAAAAAAGGCTGCGTAACTAAAGAGGAAATATTTGCGAGTGACATATATCGCCGACTGTCATCTAATCAGGCAAAATCACTTTACTTTTTACCATGTTTTTATTAACTTCTATTCTTGTTTGTTTGTCCGGTCTTGCAATCTATTTTAAACTAATTTCCCTACGAACTAGACATATGAAACTTTTACAGTAGCTCAGAATCCGGTGACAACACAATACTTCGAAGTCAGATTTTCGAATAGTTTTCTTTTAATTAATTAAAATATGAAAATAATAAGCTCCTAATATCAATAAAAATAGTCATTAAAACATTAGCTATAATTTAATTGTTACCAAAAAAAATTTACGAGTTCGTTTTCTTTCGACATAAAAATAAATACATTTAATTAAACGTGAGCGTTAAAAAATTGTAAAAAGTTAAATTATGCATCTGGCAAAAATTGACATCATTATCACTTTAAAGATTTTCTACACATTGTTAAAGTGCTAATGTAGTTCATGATGCAAACGTATGTTGTTCTAAAATGATTAATACTTTAATTTTTAAAATCAACTTTTTTTTTATTATTCAGATTTCCCGTAACTCTTTAACCAATCACATTAGAACATCCATCTTTGGAATATCGATAAGATTTTCTCGCTAAAAGTTGCCAAATCCCTTAACTGCCTATGAGAGCTTTTTTATAGCGTTTTAAAGGAAAAATTAAGCTATTTTAACGCAAAAAAGAGCTGAAAATGCAGAAAATTGACATTTTATCAACTTACTAAGCCTCTTTGAAAGAATTTATACAAAAATAAATACAATTATTTACAATTTTGTAACAATACGCATTGATAAAGTGCTAATGTAGTTAGTTCTATAGCTATGATTCAACAGATTATTTAAGAACATAGTTTATAAAAAGTTATTTATCTTATAATTATTTTTATTTTCATATTGCTTTCATCATGATGGAGTCACTGTGGTTAATTTTACTAGAACTGGAAATGCTCCTATGATTACTAAACATCATAAATTATTTCAAAATAAAGATCATCACTGGTCTAAGGCTTTTCAACCTTATGTTCAAAATCAATGGGTAGAATAAACTTATTGCAAAAGTGAAAATGTGGCTTTACCACCAGTTAAGTGGTCATCTACTCTCTAAAATTTCTGGAGTGGGAATCTCACTCCTTAAAAAAGTGACCATTATTTTGACACGAATTAAAGTGAGAAAATACTATTGTCACTCTTGAAAATGTGACATTTCTCACTTTTCTCGAAAGAGAGACGTCTAGTCACTCTGTCACAAAGAGTGATGTCATCATCAATTGCAAGATCAACCTGCTAAAGAGTGAAGATTTGCTGGCGCCATCTACTTTCCATATTTCGAACGAAATATGAAAGACAATTTCTCGGCAATCTATTGCATGTGATTTGTTTAACAGAAATTATTGAATTTATTTGAGTTTAAAAAAAGAAAATAATAATGTTAAAAGCTGTTTTGGTAAATATAATTTTTTTATACGATTGATAAAATTGAAGTGTTATCAGTAAAGAATCGAAAATCATAAGAAAGTTATGGAAATTCATAATGAGAGCATGGAGTTTTATTTGGAAATATATATGGTATAAAATAAAATATCAATGCAAATACTTAATGCATAAAATCTTAAAAGCGTAATAGGAATTTATATTTTTATTATATTCATTGATGCTTAACACATGTGAAACATTAAAAAAGCTGGCTATAATATTTTATTAAAAATTTAAATCATCAGTGAGATTTAATACTCCTGAACAGACGAGTTTTTCAAGAAACTGTGTAGATTTGTCGTAAATATTTAACATTTTTTTTTTTTTTTTTTTTTTAAACATGCACACTCAAGAATTTTTCTTTTCCCCTAAGCTACATTTAAAATAACTATTTGTCTTAGGGAATTTCTTTTCATGTATACATTTTGATTTGAGAAATAATTCTAATTTTATTAATTTAAAAATAATTCTAATTTTAGTAATTTAAAACAATTCTAACTTGAATTTTAAAATGTACATTAGAATTCTGTAATTTTATATTCTTAATAAATGAAGTAAAAGTTTATAAATGCGATTAAACTCTTATGTGAATGATTTACCACTGTAAATTAAGGAAGTTCTGTGTGTCCCCAGTGGTTCAGTGGTAAGACGTTCGCCTGCCACGAAGACGGCTACGGTTCGATTCCCGCAGATCCAAAGCAATTGTGGAAAAAAAATTAAGAAAGACAAAAAAAGGAAAATGGTAGAAGATACCGTCTAGCGTATCCGTACTTTTTTAAGAAAAAATAAACAGTCATATTCTTTGAAATACTCTGAACAATCTCACTCTTAATAAAGAGAGAGAAATCTCACTCTTTCGAAAAGAGACTTCTCACTCTTTAGAGGTTGGCTCCATTTTGGCATGTTCAAAGAGTGATATGTCACTCTTTTAGAATCAGATCTCACTTTTCATATTTTAGAGAGTAGCAATTTCAGATTATGTACTGATGATGACGGCATCGGTATATTGTGTCCGAAACGAATGTTGTACGTAGATACACATTTTTACTCTAAAGGTACAGGCGATAATTTTGAAAATTTTGGCTTTCGACTTTTCTTTTTTTTTGATTAAGGAAAATGAGTGCAAACACAGAGCAAATACTTAAAAAGATACTAGACAAAACAATGAGTCATCCAGTTGAACCGGACAAACCGCACTATGGGGATACCGGTTATTCAATAAATCTTGAGGACGAGGCGCTTCCTAATATTTCAGATAATTCTTTATTGAGAGATGACGATTTAAATAAAAGAAAATTGGATTACGACCCTCATTGCAACAAAAAACACAAACATGAAGGCAATCAGGACAATACGCAATCGAAGTGATAATGTCAATGACCATCCGTGGATGCAAGAAAAATATTTCCTATGTTAATCGCCCATTGGATTTTTTGTAAAAAAATATTAAAAATCAAGGAAAATTATTTCCCGATTTTAATCCCCATATTTGGGTATAGATATGTATTAGTTATCATGTGCATATATTAGATTGAGTTAATTTTCTGTCAAACTCAGAAAATTTTAAATTTTAATTTCAAGACTCTGTCGTCATTGGCGTTTTTTATATTTGGCGATCAAAAACGTAATACGAAAATATACATGCCAGATGTATATTTTCGTAATATGTATTGTACGAAATATTGTTTCACATTACTGATTATTTTCTTAATATACGTTGTTAAAATAAACATGATTTTTGAAAGGAATTAAATATGTTTGCTAAATAATTTGGCGATATTTTATTTTTATTTTTCCGTCAAGGATGACAGATATGAAATCTATTCTGTTGCAAAATATTAGTATCTTATATCAGATACTTTATATAGACATTTGAAAACAATTTTGACTTCAAATTATGATAGAATATTTATCATTTTCCTTTTAATTAGTATATTAGTTGGATATTTTTTATGTAACTCACATCCTTTGGAATGAAATGTTTGTGTTTTCAATCGAATATGGAAGTTTGCCATTTTTTTTTTTTTCTAGAGTTTTGAAATTTAAAATTCAAATTTTATCAATTTTACAGCAAAAACAACTTAATCTAACACATGCACATGATAACTAATACATATCTATACCTAAATATGGGGATTGAAATCGGGAAATAATTTCCCTTGATTTTTAATACTTTTTTACAAAAAATACAATGGGCGATTAACATAGGAAATATTTTTCTTGCATCAAAGCATCAACGGATGGTCAGTGACGTCACACTTCGCTTGCATATACACACGTTCCGGAAAATGCACAGGGTCCTGATGTTTCATATAATAACAATCATTATTTTATATATGTGTTTAAATAAGTATTGTCATAAAATTCTGTTTTTTTTATTTACATGAAATTAATTTTAAAAATTAAATTAATAATTTAACTAAAAAATAATAATAAATAAATAAAAATAAATTATTACCTCCATATCCTTTGATGAAGCGATGTCCATTTCCTCTTTGCATAGCCAGGAAGAGTTATCTTATTCGTGCAGTGATTTTAATAAACACCACACAACTTAGACACTCACCAGGCTTTTTCTTTTATTTACAAATTTACTGCTATCTACAAATATTTACAAGCTCTCTGTTTCGGCTGTCATGGGGTGCCTCAAGTTGATGACTTTCTCCGGTGGGATGGTGGGGTGCCTCAGGTTGTGGACTTGCTGGTTTTAGATATTGAATAATCTTCATCTGATTAAACTTCTTTAAGATGGCACGTTTCTTTGCAGTCGCTAGTTGAAGTCGCCTCTCCTTTTTTCGCTTTACGGTCTGGTTTATATTTCATGTTTCAGAAGTAGTCGGAGGTTCAGGCTCACCTTGGTTATCCATCTCTCTTTGTTAAAAAAAGAATAACAAACAAAAATAACTATCTAACTAATAAAATTGTTTCATAAAAATAATGAAAAGTCTAAACTTGCACACAATACAAATTTATCACAATAAAATGCAAAAATATGTATTTTTGGAATTAAGACACAAAAGTGTACAATTGTTAACTTATAGTAAACAAATCAATTAGTAAATTCATTGAAGTTGGCAGAAAAAAGAAAAAAAAGAATCAGCAAATTTTGCATATTTGTTAATCATACATTTAAACAGAAAAGGAGAAATTTTAATGAAATAATTACATATTTCAGACACACACATATTGAAAAAAAAAAGTTTTATTCCTGGTAGTGCCAAAATATTCATTATTTTGGAAATTGGACGCAAAAATTACCCCTAACTTCAGTATTTAATTTAGCTGTAAATAAATGTAATTTTTTTTTTCTTTTTAACAGTAGTGAAATAAATCCATAATTCCCTAATCAACTGCGAAAATATTGCACTTTCAGAAATTTGCTACCAAAAAGAAAATATATAATGTTACACTAAAATATTATTTTATTTCTGGAATTAACATTGAAAATAGTACAAAATTTTGTCATATTTAACAGCAAAATAATCATGTTATTTAAAAAATTTGCAGCAAAATAAAAATTAAAAACATTAAAGCAGTAATTTTGTTGATTTTTCAGCAAAATAGTCACATACTTTGGGAAGTTAAAATGATTTTCTACCCCCCCCCCAAAAAAAAAAATAAATAAATAAATAAAAAAAAAATAAAAAAAAAAAAATTGGTTATGGTTTCTCTTTGGATTTACACTCATCTCAGAAACGGACGACATGGCCTTTAAAAAGAAAGATTTTAGACTAAAGTCTGAAAACTTTCATGCCTGATTAAATTAAATAACAATTTAACAGTAGACAAACTTTTCTCACAATCTTTTGGAATGATACAATTAAGGTAAAGACACCAGTGCTCGTCACCCTTAAAATCTGCACCAGTAGTAGTCGTCACCCTCATAAAAGAAGTGTTAAAATAACCGTTTTATAACCTGTATGAATTTGAATCTACCCGCATAAGATTCTCCAAAGCTTTCTGCTTCTTATGACATAAAAAGTTCGATTTCAACTATTGGGGAAGAGTAGGGAGAAACAAAATAAGGGAAGTATACGTTAAATTACAATTGAATTGCGTCAACGTAAAGCAAATGATTAAGGGAATAGATATGCATTTCTTGATATATTTTGTTGTTCGCTGCTTTTGACATTGGCTCATAAAGCATTGTATGTGATGCTTATGAAATGCAGAATACGATTTATGTGCAAGTTTTTAAAATTTGACATAATATAAAGGTTTTTAAGGTATGACGACTACTGGTGCATATTTTGCACGTTTTACCAGTGCTCGTCACCCCTGACGAATACTGGTGTTTTAACATTTTTAATAACTGGGTAACATTTTTGATGAAAAATACTATATTTTCGTTTAGAATTATGATGGTATAATTTTTACTTTAATTTGACTATCGGCACCAGTAGTCGTGAGGGGTATTTGTAAATGTAAACAAATGTATTTTAACCTCAAGAACGTGAACTTTATTGCACTTGTAACTTTTGTATAGCTTGTTTAAATAAAGTCAGTCATGGTACCTTTAATTCACTATGACTGACTTTAAACCACCTAAAATTTTCCATATTATTTTGCTGGAAAAATTAAACAATGGCACATAAACATATTTAGTTATAAAGCGCTTTTTCTAGTTTTCTTTTATATATTTTAGAAAAACGGACATGATTGCTCCATACATCTGTCTAATGTATTTTAAATTTTTATGATGTCATAGTTTTGCAAAGATGTATTTAAGTGATGCTTAAGTTTTTTATTGACCGTGATAATTTAATTTTAATTCATATATATTTCGAAAATGATAAAATACAAAGGCTTAATTTCATAGTTAGCATGACTGTGAGTCGGTTCAAAATTATGTTAAGGCTTTTTTGTTATGTTAGATGCAAGTGAATAAAAACTTATATAGAAAATATTAAACATTAAAAACATTTCTTAAGCAAGTTTTCTGTTTATACATTATACTAATTATGTAAGATAAACAAATAGTTAAAATGTTGATAAAAAATTACCCGGTTGACTGTTGTTCTTAAATAATTAAAATTGTAAGATAATATTTGATAACATTAATTAACATTAACATTTGATAACATTAATATCCATAATATTTTATAACATTAGCTTGATGTGTAGAATAATACTAGCAAGTTTTGCCACCTTCGCTGGTCCCTATATTTAAATAAAAGAGGAAAAATCCCTATCATTATCAAAAATTTAAAAAAAAAAAAAAAAAAAAAAAAAAAAAAAAAAACTTTGAAATCTGTCGAAACCGCAGTTAATGTTCCCGCTGTCTTCTGTAATAGCGTTCCTTCCCGCGATAAGATGATTGGCTTCTACTGCCTTCGGCATAGAGATAACCGCTTTTTATCCCCCCCCTCCCTCTTCCACGGGTAAATTTAGAATTTTAACGAAATATTATCAAATTACATATTCCGTACTTTTAACCTTTTAACCAATACCCAGACATCAAAACTCGCCTTTCTGAGTTAATTTGGACTACAGCTAAGGTTAACCCGTTAGTAGTCGCTATAGACAGCGCCACCTATTACAGATTGCGCACTTTTTATTTAACTGTCACCAATAATTTTAAGAAATGATGTGATCGACGTTTCTTTGATTTTATTCGCGTTTTAAGTATATCAAATGCCACTTCTAAAAATTTTTGGTGACTATTTAATAAAAAAATCTGGAAAAACTGAAATATGGGCGGCAAATCGACCAACTAGCGACTACTAACGGGTTAAAAACGTGTTTTTTGTCCGCCAGGCTGAGGGAAGAGGGGAAGGGTAATTTTGCAAAATCGCCTTATAATGCGTCTAAGGTACATACACACAACCAACCAGCGCATAAAAAAAATCCCCTCCCGAAAATAATTTGCAGTAGAGTTGAGCTTGAAAACATATATATATATATATATATATATTTTGCCACCCTCACATAGACGAAAGATCTTCGCAAAATCTCTTTATACTAGGTGTTGGATGCATATGACCAACTCACACATCAGAAACCGCCTTTGTAAGATTATTTAGAGCAGAGTTATGCGTAGAAATACGTTTTTGCTACCCTTTCTCAAAATTTGGTGTGAAAGAATTACGCAAAATACCTTTACAGTATTTTTGGGTACGCATAACCAATCAACGCATCAAAAAATTGCTTTCCTGATATAATTTGCCCTGATATAATTTGGAGAATAATTGCTCTTGAAAACGTGTTTTTGCATCCACCCCACACTTAATGAGGAAGAAGAGGCGAAGGATTTCTCAAAATTCCTTTATAGTATGCGTTAGGTACGCATAATCAACCCATACGTTTTAAAAAAAAAATAATTGCAATACAAAAAGAATTTTTTATATACCGTGTTTTAAATTTTTCTGTTGAATCATATAAATGCTATTGAAGGCAGCGAGAACCTGAAACAATTGGCTAAAAGTAATTTAAAAATGCATCGTCACTGTGTTCTGAGCTATTCTGAAAATTTCAAAAGTCTAGGTAGTCGGGAAGATTGATATTCGGGACGAATATATGATTGATGAATCATATAAACGCTACTGAAAACAGCGAGGACCCGAAACAATTGGCTAAAAGTATTAAAAAATGCATTGTTATCGTGTTTTGAGCTATTCTAAAAGTTTCAAATGTCTAGCTAGTTGAGAAGTTAGTTAAATAAATTTTCTGTTGAATCATGTGGACGCTACCGAAGGCAGCGGGGACCCGAAACAGTTTGCTAAAAATATTTAAAAAATGCATTGTCACCGTGTTTTGAGATATTCTGAAAGTTTGAAATGTCTAGTCGGGAAAAAAGTTAAATAAATTTTCTGTTGAACCATATAAACGCTGCCGAAGGCAGCAGTGACTCGAAACAATTGGATAAAAATATTTTAAAAATTCATTGTTACCGTCTTCTGAGCTTTTTGAAAATTTCAAATGTCAAGATAGTCGAGAAATCAATTAAAAATCGATTGCAAGATTTGTACAGATAACGCTGCCGAAGGCAGCAGGGACCCGGAGCAGTTGGCTAAAAGTATTTAAAAAATGCATTTTCATCGTGTTCTGAACTATTCTGAAAGTTTCAAATGTCTAGGTAGTCGTGAAGTTAGTTAAAAATCAATTGTAAGATTTGTACTGGACAAACAAACAAGAATACGCGTTAATAAAAAGCATGGTAAAATCAATCTTACTGCGATAATTTGGAACAAAGTCACTCTTAAAAACGAGATTATTACCCCCTCCCCTGCTACTTACCCTCTGCTTTAAGTAAAGATATTTTTGAGAACGAATAAAATTTTGAAAACTTTTCTTAAAAGCAAAGAATTTTCAAATTATTTCACATATGAATTTGTTTTATTCGCAATATTTTGAATTTTACCGTTTAATGTTTTGTGTTTTAAACCCTAAGAATGGATTTGGGTTCTAAATATGTTCCAAAGATATTCTGTTTAATTTAATTTTGCAAAAACGCAATTAAAATCAAACTATTGAGCAAATTGTTGCGTTTTATTTACATGACGACCACTGGTGCAAACACCTGACGACTACTGGTGAAACGCAGTTTTCAAGTGACGAGCACTGGTGCATTTTTATAGGTTTAAATATTATTATTTTTTTAAACTTGGCTTAACGTATTGAAAAATTGAAAGTGTCTAACAACAACTAGAAGAATCAGTGTATAAAATAGACCTAAGTATAATATTGATACATAAATTCCACATGAATGCCACGCGAAAAAAACAAACATTTTAAAAATAAGGCCTTAAGAGTGACGAGCACTGGTGTCGTTACCTTACCCAAATAATGAATTAACATCTTCGAATAAAATAACAGATTTTTTTTTTCTTTTACTAATTATTTTGTTATACTTTCAGGTTTAATACAGAGAAAAAATAAAATTTTATTCATTTGATATTTTCTGTAAATTTGAAGATGCTTCTAGTGTGCAGTATTTCTATATTTGTGTAATTTGTTAGCTTTGATTAAATTCATGTATAATGTATTTAAAAAGACAATGCAGTCACTCTAAAATTCGACTGCCTTGCATTGAAGCAAAAAAAAAAAAAAAAATTAAACCTAACTGTCAAAACTGATAATTGGATGTCATTTTATAGTTATCAAACTAAAATTTTTAGGTAGAAATTGCCTATAAAATTTGAAAAATGAATAAATTCATTTTTCTAATTTAGGAAAATAAAAAAATAGTAGCAGTAATAAATCTTTAGAAAGCAAGAACAAATTTAATGATTATGCTCTTCCTGAATGTGAATATCAAATTTAAAAACATGCATTAGGTAGTGAGTAACTTTTGTAATAAAATTCCTCACAGAATATATGATCGTCTTAGGCTTCAGCTGGCAATAAATAGAAAGCCTCCTTGTACACGCTTAAAATTATACATGCAGCATGCTACATAGTTAAAGCATGTTATAAGAATGTTTAAAGGCATGGTTTGCATAAAAAGTGGTAGACACAGAATTAGTAATTATATTTATAAAGCTAAAACAAATTCTGATACTTTACGTAATCCTTCAATTGACTGAAAATTTAGTACAACAAATATTTGATTTGCATGCAGCTATATGATTTTCGGATTAATTTAGTTATTGTGGCTTATTCACAATTGCACACATAAGAATTCTTATGCGTTTTACACAACATTTTTTTTTTTTTAAATGCATTTGGTCAATTGCTTATTTAAGTAAACAAAGTGGAATTAACATATATAAAAAATATTTCGGTAAAAAAAGGGGATGGGAATATATAAATATACATACCATTTTATATCCTATAATATTTAATTTGGGTGAGGGGTGTAATTTATATTAATATTGTGATTCAAGGCAGCCATATGATACAAAGGTGTTGAAAAAGTGTAACCATTGCCATTCATTGAAATTATGTCCATGATTCTGGCTCAAAACACATATCTATAAAATTTCTTACTAACAGATTTCTCTGTGACGAATAAAATAACAGTTTCATTAATCGTTTAACAAAAATGAACTTTATATTCCGTGGCACAATAACTTCCTAAAGTTGCAATTTTTGAAGAATAAAAGTTATTGCATGAACTTTCATCACTGAAAATGAAATCAAAATTAATTGAAATACGTAAATTATAAACAATAAATACCTTAAAAAAATATATATATAGAAATATATATATATAGAAATATATATATATATATATATGATATTAGAATTGCGCAATTACCTCTAATAATTTATCAAGCTGGGTATCCTATTAGAATTCGACGTTTTAAATATGCTTTTTTGCACAATATGTAATTACACTAAGCTTATTAATTTTAATAGGCACTTAGAAAAATACGGGAGAAGGGGATTAAATTGGGTCATAAATTAAAAATAAACTACTTAATTTTAATACATTTCACCATATATGCTTCGCTCAAATAGTCTAAAAAGTTTCTCATTCTAGCTACACTACAAACACAGCATTATGAAAAAAAAAAATTCATTTGTACAAGGAATGGAAGAGATACAATAATGAATTACAGTATTACAAATATATTTACAACTAATTTTAATCACATTCAACACTATGGAATATGAAAACATTCATACCTCATTGTCACTTGCGATGGTCATGTTTAAGTTGTATTCCTGTTTTTTACATTCAGCTTTGGCATCTGCTGATACAATGGTAGCAGTATTTCTCTCATTCTCAACTTCTTGAAATGTAAATTTTATTTTAAATCCTGCTTTGAAAAGCTTAAACTCATTAATACTTTCTTGTAAAGGAGCAGAACTTCCGTGTCCTTCATTCTGTGAATTAACTTTAAGAGAATGGATATTTTGGATGGGATATTTTCATGGTAAAAAATCATATGCAGGTAACGGCCGATCAAGGATAAAATAAACCATAATCTTAAAAATTCACTGCTGAGAAAAAGGGGAGAAATATAATAAAAAAATAACGAAAAAATTTAATAAAAATAATGGCGCTCACTGCTTAGTTCAAGAGAAAACAATCCACGAGGTTAGAGGTAAATACCAACATCACGTGATCAATACGTCACCCGGATAAACCTCATTGTGAATGTCAGTGTTTTGGGGGGTGGCTTCAGCCCCCTAAGGGGTTCAGCCCCGGATTTAAGGGGGGGGGGCTTAAATCCGCCACTGGAATGCTACATACTTTTACTTTATACTTGTGCTGTCTTCTACACCCGAGAAGAATTTCTACTAATTTTGTGACGGAAACGGCAAGTGAATTGTTCTTCTGTGTTTGGTTTTATTTATATTGCCATGCAGTAGGGTAATTCTCTTAGATACAACCTTTCTCTCTTTATAAAGATAAACTGGAGTTCAAAGGTATGTATTAACTTTATGTAAGATTTTAAATACTATTACAAAAAACGGAGCAGGATCATTTCCCCCCTCTATTATATATATATATATTATACCTTGTTTGAATGAAATTAAAGAGGAAATATTTTAAGTAAAATTTGTAATTGTTTAAATAAAATATTTTTCTTATATTGTTTCATATTTAACTTAATAGGTATTTAAATAGCTAATTTCTTACTGTAACCTTCATTCAAATGTACATAAACCCTTTACAATTCTATTCATGTTGCTAATATAGTAGGGAATTTGAATTTACTAATATAGTTTTAGTATTTTCAAAGTTGTAGTAGTATTCATCACTAGTTTATCAATATCTATGTATACTTCCATTTCTGTGAATATATTGAAATGCCCTAAAATTGATGTATGTTATTTATGTTTATCCCTGAGGCAGAATTTAGCGATACTGTATCACTGTCACAGAAAAGAAATTTTCGCTTGTAGAAAGATTTACTGATAATAATTACAGATATTCTCATATTTCAATAGAAAACAGAGATTTGTGTTAAATTTAAGAATTCAGGGGTCGATCCAGGCAAAAATTGCTGCCACTTCACAAAATTCAAATCTCTAAAAGGGGCCCCTTCCCCCTTCACAAAATTTAAATCCTTAAAATGGGTCCCTTCACAAATTACAAATCAGAAAAACAGCCCTTTCATATATATATATATTTTTTAATAAAAATCTTACTTTTGTAAAATTTTTCCATGTTTACAGTATTATTTTTAATGAGTGTCTATACCTGTTAATAAAATGCTATTAACTTGATATTAAACATTAGATAGAGTAATTGCTAAAATGAAAGGTTTCTAGCGACAATTCTTTTTTTTTTTTTTTTTTTTTTTTTTTTCACAAAAATATTTTGATTTTCACAAAAATAAATATTTTACAAAAAATATTTGTTTTTCACAAAAATGGGCCCCAAAAATTAAAACTTTTATAAACCCCTAGAATTCTATAGCATAGTAATAATATTAATATCTATGTAATTAAACATTGTTATCTTTCAGAAAAGGTTTCCATGAATGAAACTTGTCACAGAAAGAATATTATTACATCATTTCCTATGAGCATAATTAAAGTGAATTTTAAAGTGAATTTATTTATATTAACGACAAACATTAATCAATGATATATTGACTATTTTGTTGGATGACCTTTTGCCATCTTTCGGTAAGTTGAAAAATTTCACGTTCGAAGAAGCCTTGGTTTTTAGAAGCGAAGGTTTTAAAAAACGACTTTATTTATCGAACAACCCAATATATATATATATATATATATATATATATATATATATATATATATATATATATATATATATATATATATATATATATATTGGTACTGATAATTATAAGGACACCCGTTTTTCTATATTAACTAAACACTGAACACTATTATTTAAACAAATATATTTTTTATTAATTTGAATTTCATTAATACACTATATTTTAAAAGTTTTATCCTTTTTCTATCTTAAAAAAATTTATATACGGTCAAAATGGTTATTTTTTAGGTGTTTACAATTATAAGGACAGCTTGAATTTTAGTATTTTTTTTTTTCAGTTATTCTTTGAATTAATATTTTATGGGGGTCTCTTTTTAGGGTGAAACAGTCAGACATTCTCTCTTATATATATACATTTTTATTTTTTAATATTTATTTTCAATACCATTTCATACAGCATAAATGATATTCTGAATAAATTTAAACTATTTAAAATTGCTTTCCACTTGCATGCACTTTTCTAATATGATAAGTTAAGTTTTTGTTCAAATTTTAGGCCACGGGAAAGATAATAATACAGAAGTATATTTCTTCAAGTTATTTCTTATTGCTCAAGAAGTAGAGCAAAAGTGTAAGTCTTGTTAAAAAAAATAGTATTACCCCCCCCCCCCAAAAAAAAATAAAAAAATAATAATAATAATAATAATAATAACAAAAATCTAAGAATTCCACGTTCAAAGTTTGCGGATATTCTCTTGATGCTCATAGTAATAGAAAAAATTACTAAATTCATTTTACCTTCAGTAGAAACAGCTTCCCAGAGCACCATAGATCCACCTTTAAAATGCACGATTCATACTCCCTTTAATAAATATGCTCTGTCTTTCGCTATCTTTAGATCATGCCAGTAACTGCTAAAACCATTTGGTTAATCAAGAATAAAATATTTTTCATACGAAAATGCAACATTTTATCATTTAATATTGTCTGTATTCAACTTTAACTCAGACGTTCTTTCCCCCGTTAAATACTTATTGATTATTATAAGGGTTTTTTTATTCATTTTAACATATTATTAATTATTTTAAACATGCATAAATGTGGAACACAACCTTTCGTTAAAAATTACGAGTAAATTCAGCAGCAGTTATAATGAGTAGAACTGTAAGAGGAATTATGAGTCTTCGATCTCTGTATAAAATACCTCTGATCTTGCATCAGATCTCTCTCCTATCGAACCAGCAGTTCAACGTTTGATCACATTTCTTTCAGCAATTTTAGATCTTCGAATTTCATTAGAAATTCGGCAGATTGAAATTATTCTTCCTGTTTAACCTTCATAGGGTGTTCGGGTCTTTTTTGACCTAAATCGAATTTATTTCGCAGATATTTCCAACATTTTTGGGAATTTTTAAAAAATACTTTGTTACTTTGATTTTAAGGCTGCAGTGAATACGCACGTACTTTTTTTTTATTTTTCAACTGGTAGTTTTTTCGTAGTAAAAATAGTAACACATAAGTTGTTCGGGTCTTTTTTGACCCGAATGGACTGTTTACGGTAAAGCAATGATAGCGCTATACCTTTCAATAAATTATTCAATTATTATTGCTGTGAGAATGTATTTGTCTCCTCGCTCTTATCTAGTACGTATTTTTCGTTATCCGTAGCCACAATAGATGGCGCTACTAGAGAGATACTACATCAGTAACTGTAAGTTTCAGAGAGCGGCATTTTTTCCCGCACTTTCTTTCCTGCTTCCGTATAGTACGTTGTTCTTTTCATAGTTCATTTTGTTGCGCATTTTGTTAGACACACAGTAAAGTCTATGATATGGCCAATCGTGGACTTACTAAAGAAGAAATAGATGAGTTATGGCTTGCGATGTCAGACGAAGAAGAAGTTGTTTCAGAAATTGAAGATCATGTTTCGGAAAGCGAAGAGACATCCGATAACGACACAGATGAAGAATCTGATCAGTCGGTAATTCAGACGGAAACTTTAGTTAGCAAAGATGGTAAAATTGAGTGGAAATCTGAACCACAAGCTTTAGGTGGTAGGCGTAAAGCAGAAAATATTTTGAATATGACTCCAGGTCCTACGAAGTATGCTACGTCTAGAATTCAAGATGAATACTCTGCATTTATGTTGTTTTTCCCACCATCAATAGTTAATATTATACTAAAAAATAGTAACATAGAAGGAAAAAATTTATTTGGTGACCGATGGAAGAATTTAAATAACTCTGACTTGGAAGCCTTTATTGGCTTGTTGCTGCTGTCTGGTGTATATAAATCTCGTAATGAGTCCACAGAGAGTCTGTGGGATGCCACAACGGGACGGAGTATATTCAGGGCTACTATGTCCTTAGAAAAATTCAAACTGATATCGAAGGTTCTTCGATTTGATGATAAACAGACCCGACAAAGAAGAAGGGAAACTGACAAATTCGCAGCCATAAGAGAGCTTTGGGACAAGTGGGTGGAAATATTTCCAATGTTGTATAATCCCGAGATGTACGTTACTGTGGATGAGCAGCTAGTTGCTTTCCGTGGAAAGTGCCCATTTCGTCAGTACATGCCCAGCAAACCAGCCAAGTACGGCATAAAATTTTGGTTACTTTGCGATAACGCTACCAGTTATGTTTGGAATATACAACCGTACCTTGGAAAGAATCCTGGTTCTGCATCAGTAAAAAACCAAGGTCTCAGGGTTGTTAACGATCTTGTTCAAGGCTTGAAAGGTCACAATGTAACTTGTGATAACTTTTTCACGTCTTATGACCTTGGACAGCTTCTTCTGAAAAAAAAACTGACAATGATTGGAACAATCAGAAAAAATAAGACAATTCCTCCTCAGTTGCTTCTAAAAAAGGCTCCAATGTACTCCTCAAATTTTGCGTTCACGAAGGACATGACTCTAGTATCGTACGTCCCGAAGAGAGGCAAGTGCGTAGTCCTCCAAAGCACTCTTCATCATGACAAGAAGCTTGCTGACACAGATACAAAGAAACCTGAAATCATTCTGGATTATAACAGCACAAAGGAGGAGTAGATACGTTAGATAAACTAGTATCTAACTATTCTTGTCGGAGGAAGACCAACAGGTGGCCCATCATTGTTTTTCCAATATCTTAGATATTTCTGCATATAATGCATTCGTACTCTTCATAAAAGTCAATCCAACATGGAAGATGAATTCATTTCACAAAAGGAGGCTCTTCATTGAAAAGCTCGGCATGACTTTGGTTACTCAACAAATCGAAAAACGAAAACATCTGCCCAGAGCAAGAGCTGCCCGAGAATTAGCGATGAGTATTCAAAATTCAGAACGGACTGAACTCGCTCCTGAACTATCAGGAAGTTTATCAACTACCAATAAAAGGGGAAGATGCCACTTGTGCACACGGACTGATAACAAAAGTTCTGTAAAATGTTTCAAATGTGAACATTTCACTTGTAAGAAACATTTCATTCAAGTGTGCAACAATTGTGTATAAAAGGTAATCTCTTTTCTATATTGTTCTATTTTTTCAGTATTTTCCTACACATAATTTTCTAGTATATTCCTGTTATACAAATTGAGAAATGTGTAGATTAAAAGATAAATAAATAATTCCATATCCATATTTAGAATTTTTTTTTTTTCAAATATTATGATGCAAATTCAACTTTTCAAAAAAGCAGTTATTTGTCCCCTAAAGGGTTAAGCTATATAAAAATACAGAAAAGGGTAAAAAAATGATAACTACATAAAAAAATTGTATTTCCATTTTTATAATAGAAAATTTTCAAAAATTCTGTGGAAAATTTAACATTTCAAAAAAGAAATTCCTTGAACTGCAAAGGGTTAAATTATCATTTGATCTACCATTTTCTATAATTTTGTATAACTACTTAATTATCTACATTACCAATATTCATAACGTGTGCCTAGAATTCGAAAAAATTGAAAATTATAATATGGGTCTTTTTTGACCCGAACACCTTAGGTGTATGCTACATTGGAACACCGTATGAAGGTTAAAAAACACATTTATCATACTTTACTACATTAACGTTCTTTATTTTCGAGGAATTATCAGTAATGTCCGTCCAAGAAAAATTGAAGGCTGTAATTTATCCGCTAGTAAGTTAAATAAAACAAAAAAAAACTTGATTGACTCTATAATTTTGAACATCTAAAAACGTGGAGAAAAAACATTTTGCATTAATTTTTATTAATTTTGTTTCATATTAAAAAAAATATATATAGCAGTTTTGGTTTTTAGAATACTAGATATATTAAGTGCACTTAGTATAATCTTGTCCACAATTATTTTTACATTAGTTATTTCAAAACATAAAGTGCCCTTATAAATATGAGAAGGAGTGTATTAATTTCTACAGAATATGATAAAACAATTTTTTAATTTCTAATTTTTACCTAGTAAAATTATTTAAGAAATACATTTTAAAATTTTGAGTTTTATTTTTAGAAACAGCTTAAATCATCTTTATGATTTTTTTCAAAATTATATATACTAGTGAATTTATATAAATTAAAAAATTTTCGTTTTTCTTCTTTATGAGTAAAAGTAATAAACTTATGTTTATAAATAAGAAGATTAAAGTTTTCGCTAAAAATCAGGTGATATCAAACTTCCAATCCTAAATTCAGATATTAATTTCAATATTTTCTATTAAACTGGTCGGTATCCCCCCCCTAGCGGTCGATATCTCAAAATGAATCTATATCCAAATTTGCTACTTGCATATTATCCTCACAAGCTATAGTCGCCAAATGCTGTGATAAATGACCAAAAATTTAAAAAAAGATTATTTAAAATTTAACTGTATTTTTATTAAAACAACAGAATACGAGTAATGAAACGTAATGTAAAAATAAACTTCAGAGCAAATTTATTAAAGTCGTCGCTAGTTTATTTGTTGACGGCCTAATAGTACCTAAATGGCGCAAAATTATTACTTTTTTCTCATGCCAATTTAAATAAATTGTTCATCAGAAATTTACATTGTATTCTTTAATAATTGCAATTTCTTTTATACTACAACCAATCTGTTTAGAACTACGTAACATGAATAATATTTTGTTTTCATCTTCATTCATTCATTCATTCTTTTATTATTATTATTATTATTATTATTTCTTTTTATTCAATTGTTTAAAATCATGGATAAAATTATATTTATGCTCCATCTGGAGCAAACAAATAATAAATATAGTCCCCTAAAACAAATCACTGCGAATGCTTTTTGCAGTGAGACCGAGAGAGAACAATCATCCAGGTACAGTAGAACCTCGATTATCCGAAGTAATTGGGACCTAACTTACTTCGGATAATCGAAATTTTCGGATAATCGAGAATTCATCAATAATCATCTAAAATATTTATCTGCACTCGTAATTTGGAAAGGATGGCTTGCATACAAAAGGAATGTGGGGAAAAAAAAAAAAACTTTAAAAATACATGTTTGTTAAGAGAAAATTTTAGATGATAGTAGAAAGTGAAAAAAAAAAAAAAAGTGAAGAAGAAACCGACTTCGGTTGACGGAGAGTTTCGGTTAATCGAGGTGAGTTTCGGTTAATCGAGGTTCGGATAATCGAGGTTCTACTGTACTAATTTAATTAAATAATTAAGGTGAGTTTTATTTTCATTTTTAATTTCTCGGAGTCTTTTAGATTTTAGAACATTATGATGTAAATGTTAATGTGCAGAAGGTATTATTTTTTAATTTAAAATATTGAGAGAAGCATTCCCAGGTAGGTGTGGTAGATAAGTAATGAGACTGGCCGCCGCGCGGCGACCCAGTCGCTCGCAGTGCGGTCTGCACCTGCAGGTCACGTGGTGGGGGATCTGAGCTAACAATAGAACCGGTTCGCAGTCGCGTCGGAGCTGTGGCGCAGTGAGGGTGGAGCTTCGCGTATTACGTTGTTTGTGTGCACGTGACACTTGTGAAAATGCTGAAGATGGATCGCTCGATAGAACAGCGGTATGCAATCAAATTTTGCTTTCGCTTGGGAAAAACTGCTTCGGGAACTTTTGCTATGATTATGGAGGCCTACAAAGAGGACGCCCTATCAAGAGCTCAAGTGTTCCGGTGGTTTAATGAATTTAAAAACGGGAGGGAATCCGTTGAAGACATGGAACGATCTGGACGCCCTTCAACGAGTCGTGTGGATGAAACGGTGGCCAAAGGAAAGAACTCCTGGACTCCGACCGTCGTTTAAGTCTCAAAATGATCGCCGATGAGGTCTCCGTGAATAAATTTACGGTTCACCAAATTGTTACGCAAGATTTGATGATGAGGAAAGTTTGCGCAAAATTGGTTCCCCGAGTGCTCACCACCGAACAAAAGCAACGACGAGTGGACGTTTTCCGTGAGATGTTGAATGAATTGGAAAATAATCCAGACATTTTAGACAACGTAGTAACAGGCGACGAATCGTGGACATTTCAATACGACCCGGAGACGAAAGCCCAGAGCTCGGAGTGGCACACACCGGCATCCCCGCGGCCGAAGAAAGCAAGAATGTCAAAGTCCCGCGTCAAGACAATGCTGATTGTGTTTTTCGACAAGCGGGGGTTAATTCACAAAGAGTTTGTCCCTCAGGGGAAAACTGTGAATGCCGAATTCTACAAAGAAGTCCTTCAGCGATTGCACAGAGCCGTCAAACGGAAGCGACAGGACCTTGCTCAACGCTGGCGTCTCCACCACGACAACGCTCCGGCGCACACAGCGTTCCTCGTGACCTCCTACTTGACCCGAATTGGAGTTGAAGTTCTGCCACAGCCACCATACAGCCCTGACTTGAATCCTCCTGATTTCTTCCTATTTCCGAAGGTCAAAAGATGCCTGAAGGGTCATCGTTTCGACGATATTCCGAACATCCAACGTGCTGTCACGAAGGCACTAACTGGGATAACTCCAACGGACTACAGTGGGGCCTATGAAGCTTGGAAAACGCGCTGGCAACGTTGTGTCGACGCCCAAGGCGAGTACTTTGAAGAATATTAACGTTTTGTACAAATCGGATCAATAAATTTGTTTTTCTAGACTGAGTCTCATTACTTATCTACCACACCCTGTAGCCCATAACGTTGTTATAGCGTTCCAAATAAGTTTGAACAGTGAAAAATTAGTTATAACAAACGTTCTGTGCTACCTGGGTTAGAGCTAAACATTAAAACAGTAATATATTTTTAAATAAGTTTCATTTTAAAAGAGCGCGATCCGCAACCTGGAATCGAAGCTGTTGTGTCACTTTAAAATTATATACAGAGAAATTATTTTATTCTATTTAGTATTATGGTTGTTATTATTTTAGGGTGAGCAAGTAGACATAAGCGATTTAAAACCTTTTAAAGTCAATAGAAGTGATCAAATTATTCAAAATTTAAAGCGTTGTTCTAAGATAAAATCATAATCCAGGTTCGTTTTTGGCCTATAAATGTTAAAAAAAAGCTAAGTTATTTTTCTCTTAAATTCTGAAATTAGCTTATTTACTCACCCAAAATTTATTAAAAATACAATCTAAATATTTAAGAATTAAGAAATGAGACAGAGACAGAGACAATGCAAAAACTAAATAAAGAAATCAATTTTGACAAAAATTTAATTTATTGATTTAAATGGAATTCAGAGTTTACATAGTTATAAATGAAAGAATCCAATAAATCATTGTCAAAAAGCAATGAAAATTATTATGAGCCTTACTTTTTTGAAACCATCTTTATATTAAATTCTCAAAAATTATTCCCAAATTTTTAATCAATCAACTTAAACATTACAGCTAGAATTATTACAACATTATCACTTAGTTTATTACACTTAAGAGACAGTTCTTAATTAACTTAAAACAAAACAATTTAGGAGTCACTGCATTAAAAAAAAAAAAAAAAAAAAAAAAAAGAATAAATCGAAAATTTAAATCAAAGGCATATACCCAAAATTGAAAAAAAAAAAAAAAAAAAAAAAAAAAAAAAAGAAAGAAAAATTAAGGAACGTTACGCTACCAAAGTGATGACGTCACTGACCCTCTCTGGACACACACCAATAGAGCACCTTAAATAAAATAACAGGCCGGCGCATCACCGCCATTTTTTTGCCTCCGAAGAGAACAGGATTCTTATCATTGCTCTTATCTTGCCCGGATTAGCTTCAGATCAAGATTTCTTAAAACCATTAGGGAAGTGATAAGGACGCCAAGCAGTAATGCTGTTCTCTTCGGAGGCAAAAAAAAAGCGTTGATGCGCCGGCCTATTATTTTATTTAAGGGGCTGTAACACTTTTTGGTGTTATGACTAGTCTTAGTTGGTTAGAGCCCCTATATAAAATAATAGGCCGGCGCATCACCGCCATTTTTTTGCCTCCGAAGAGAACAGCATTCCCGCTTGGCGTCCTTATCGCTTCCCTAATGATTTTAAGAAATTTTGATCTGAAGCTAATCCGGTCAAGATAAGAGCAATAAGCAACAATAATATTCCTAAAAACACATTTTTTTCAAAGTACATTCTCAGGATGTCATTTTATTCTGAGGATATCCTATGGATGTACTGGGGTAACATGTGTTGTTAGGGCGGTTTCTGTTTCTTTCACAAAATGTCGCCAAAACTCAAATACACAGTAATAGAAGGTCTCTGAACACTTTAAATTCACTTCTTGAATGATTTTGATTATAGCAGTTTATCGCTAAACAAACTTCCATATCATAGTTTACTTAGCTAAAATTATGAAATATAATAAAACAAGTTACTTTAAAGTAACGTAAGACAATAAAAAAAAAAAAAAAATGTTTGTCGTTTGTTTATCAGAGAAACGCGCTAGGTACATGTGGCAACCCTAAGGCAACAAAATGCCTGATGCGCCAGCTCCTATATATAGGAGCGTTATAGTTGGTGTGTGCCCAGAGAAGGTCAGTGACGTCACACTTCGGTAGCGTCCGGGATCCCAGCAAGACATAGCCTCTAGGTTTGCTATATCAAATTTTGTATTATGTAGTATGAAATTAATTTTTCTGAAGAAAATTTTGAATGAATATTACTACGAATATTATTTTATTATCATTTATATTGTTTATATAGATTTTGTGATATAACTCTTTGCAACCTTGCGCTAGAAAACATGAAAGTTATGGAATTTTCATCTTCTAGAAATTTATTGAAAGGTGAGGCAAATGAATCAAAACAAAATAAACATAACAGGGACGAAAATTGTTTCTCGATGATTGTAAAAATGTTAGTAAGAAACAATAGGAAAGCTATTTAACAGAAAATAAGAATAAAAATAAAATATTTCAGCGACCCCACTTAAAAAAGTGACTCCAAGTAATATTAGTAAAGGAAATACTTATTCAAAATTAAAATATTATAAAGCATAAATCATAAATTGTTTACTTTATTATCTTCTGTTTCTTTTGTTTACGTTTTACAATAATTAACTCTTAAGTCTATATTTTTCATATTCAATGACCGAACATTTTACCTTTCAAACATTATTATACATGAATATTTACTTCTGAAAATACAAAATTTCCAACTTTTATTTTCTAAACAACGGAGGTAAATAAATATTCAAATGTACTTATTATTACACTGTAAAAAATTTTGGTTCAACGTTGAACCAAAATATGGTTCAATGCTGGGTGCATCCATATGATGGTAAAACCTGTCTCCATAACATGGTACTTGCTTTGAGCCATACTTTGGAACTACGTTGAACCATGTTTTGGGAAAAGGTTGAACCATATTTTCAGAAAAGCAAGAACCATGTTTTGAGAAAATGTTGAACCACATTTTCAGAAAAGGAAGAACCATGTTTTGGGAAAAGATTGAACCATATTCTCAGAAAAGGAAGAACCAAGTTTTGGGAAAAAGTGTAACCATAATTTGGAACTACATTGAATCATGTTTAGGGAAAAGGTAAAACCTTAATTAGGAATTATTAGAAGCTTCACACTACGGTGGTGGCAATATATGATCACTTTAATCTATTTCTTTCCAAGTCCATATTCTTTTAATTTATTCCCTCGCTATTTCTGTTTCTGAAACCAAACTTTAACCACAAGTATATTTCAGTTATAATAATTTAATAGGAAAATTTCCACAGTGAAAAATGTTGACAACAAAACAAGATTAATGCATAATTTAAGTGGCATAAAATTAGTTTTAAAAACCAGAATAGAACAAATCTTAATTTAAACTTGTGATTAGCAGCAACTCGGTTAAGCTAAACTGTTTTGTGATAAATATAATTACAGTCAAACCTCATTAATACATCACTTTTGGGACTTCTGAAAAACTGTGTTAAGCGGTTTGACTTGTTATGCGGAGTTAAAGGAATTTTGGGACTAAGAAAAAGGGGTGTCTTATGTGCAGAGTGATGTATTAACGAGGTTTGACTGTGCAACTATAAATAGAGTTAACTCTTACATATTAGCATGTATTAAAATTTAAACTAGATTCCACCGTGTTAATTTAAATAGAACCATAATAATTTTTTAAAAGATCAATAACCAAATAAAAGTTAAATATCATAAACAGGGATCTTTTTGATATTCCCTGACTTTTGAAGGTCATTTTGGTGGTGAAATTGGTGCTGAAATGTTTATTAAATATGGGTGTATATCGGCCGATAGGTGGCACTGCTATAAATGTCTATAATTTTCCACATTGCTGTATCTCAACACCTATTACTTAAAATTACACTAAACAGTAGGTATATTTAAAACATTTGTTGTGAGAAGCTATGTTAATTAAATTTTTTGTGCATTTAATTAATAGGTGGTACGTGGTACTGTACTGTTATTTAAACTGATATAGGAAAAAAATTTGTAATGGATACAACGTACTAGAATGATACATTTTACATGAAATTTCATAAGTCTTAAATAAGGAGAACATATTTTAAGGATTAAAATAATTTTAAGCACTGCTAAAAAATAAAATAAAATAAAATATTGCACATTCCCCTTTTACAATTCAGAACACATATATTTACAATATTTTCAGGATTATAGTATAAATGCATATTAATCTAAATTGCCTAAATTGTTTTAACAGACATTGTACATTGACTAATCTGTTTATCCAAAAATTTTGCTTCATCTCTTAAATGTGCTTGATTATCATTACTATTATTTCCAATAAAATTGTTAATGCAGTTACTGATAGAAAATTTAATCAATGTAAACAGAAATTAAAATTTGCAATTAAAAGAAAATCAAATGGCTATAATTTTAACAACAACAACAACAATGACAATAAATAAAATCTAAACTAAAATTAGGAGTGTTAGGTTGCTTGCTCTCTTCACAAAATTTAAATTCATAAACAAGCATTTCAAAAACATTTTGTTTAAGTAAATAATTAATTCAAATTTTTGTATGCCTAAAACCTGTTTTCAATATTGTATGAAATTACTGCATATGCACACACTTAGTTCAATAAAACATTGGAAGCTTAATATTATATATTTTTATATTAAACAGGAAATCGGTTGACTGCTAATGCTAAAGTTTAAAGCTTGGCTCGATATCTTTTTTTTTTTTTTTTTTTTTACAAAAATAGTAGAAATTTACATGAGTATTTATTAATTTAAAAAAGTGTACCAAAATTTTAAACCTAGATCCACACCAAAAATTAAAGAAGAAAATACAAAATTAAAGAAGAAAATAATAATAATAAAACACTCACTTCATTACTAGCTTCTTCAACTTGGAAATACTAGCAGGTACAAAACCCAAAGCCAAAGGATATTAAAACTTTGAGCTTTTAAGGATTGTACCAGCTTGCAAGTGGTAAGTAAAATATCATTTACCTTTCAGGACTACAATGAAACTAAAAGTAGTTTCAGGCTGTGTTTAATCCATTATGATTTCACAGAAAATTTACACATCACTTTTAACAGGATAGATAATAACGACAACGGTCAACGACAAATGACAACTTCATTCAGTTTCAAAATGGTGCACGCCATGACGCTTTTGAGGTTTGCAATAGTATACTTGGCGATTTCGCAGATGGAGCGGGGAAAAACGTATCAATTGTGCAAAGCTTTCGTTAGTTACGGTTTCCGTAGCCTTCCTTTCTTATCTATTAGAAGCTCTTTGCCTGAAATATCTTTCTGAAACTACCTGAAACTTTCACAAAAACTCACCGTAAGCACCAACAAGAACAAGTCGTCTCGTCATAAGTCACGTGAGCAGCGGAGCAGGCTTCTGAGCGAGCATGCGCAAAGCGGTGTTCTGGACTAAAGGTATTCCCATGGGTTGGTTCAACTTTGAACCATGTTGAAAGTTGAACCATGATCACATTTTTCGAGAAAGCAAGTGTTCCATTGTTTGGAATTTTCTCTTAGCTAGACCCATTCGCTGGTTCAACATTGAACGGAAATTTTTAAGAGTGTATTACTATTTAAATGCAACTGAGAATAATTACCGTTTATTTATCATATTCGATAGCCAAAAAACGTAAATAAACAATTATTTCTCCATATTAAAAATAACAAGAACAATTTTGTGTATTATTTATACCGACCTAGTGGCTTGGTCAGCAGGGCGCTGCCTTCTGGGTTCCCAGGTTCCGAGTTCGAATCTCGGTGCGGGCATGGATGTTTGTTCTGTCCTATGTCTTCAACAATATTGTGTGCACGTATTTCTATGAATTTCTGTAAAAATATGGAGCAATTGAGACGAAAGTCATTGTAACTATAGGTCTCAATAAATATCAAATAAATGTCCAAAGTCAACAATCATTGTTTGTTTACCAAATTCGGCAGTAAGAGAACGATGTTAATAGTAAACTATTATTTCATCCTATTATTAAAATCAATCACGGCAGCGCAGTTTCCGCGCGCATAAAATTGGCGTGACCAAATTTAACAAAACTATATTTACTGTTTTTTTTTTTTTTTTTTTTTTTTTGGGGGGGGGGGGGGAATTGCCAAAATAAAGAAAACAAACAATAATTATTCATTGTTAACAAAGGATAAGGTGATTTAGTAGAGCATTTTCTTTTCTAAATGATTAATTACTTATAAAACAAGCTTTAAGTAAATTGGATCATTTTTACTTCAAAAATATCTTATTTGAAAGTATTGAATGGTTATTTTATGGATTCAACTAAGCCGACATCCACTCCGATGCAGTCATAATCATTAATTCTTAAATTTAATGTTTCAAGTTTGTGAATCGCATGAATATCAAAATTAGAAATGGTATAATTAACGTGTTTTACAGGGCCCGCTTTACCCTTTTGGCGGCCCTAGGCAATAGAAATTTGGCGGCCCCTCTACGCCAGGGCAGCTTATATATTTCATGTGACCACACGCAAATTTTCTGAGATCTCGGTCTTCATTCCCCCCCCCCCCTCTCTCCATAAAAAATAAATCACACTAGAAAAAGTCTTAATTATGAGTTACTACATCAAGAAGACTTAACTTATAATAAAAATGAACATAAATAGAAAACATTCACAGATTTTGTAAAAATTCGGTTGGACGGGCCATATTTATGAATAAAAAAAAAAAACAGAGTAAATCAAACTTTAGATTTTCCACCTGTAAGTGCTAAACGATTGATTTGGAACCCTAACAGAACATGATCTACCCAGGATTTCTTCGTGATATCTTCAGGATGAAAAGACATCCCAGAAACATCCCGAAGATGTACTGTGGATAAGTGTGCTGTTAGGGAAATTGACTGAAAATTCCCATATATACAAACCCACATTCTCTACAAGACATTGCATCGCAGGCAGTTTGGCGGAAGTTTTAGCGCAGAGGTGCAGGTGCATATATATTCGGACGCACGAACAAAGTTCGGGTGAAATTTTGGCCGATTGGGGAAATTTTGAATGTACATTAAGCGACAAAAAAAAAAAAAAAAAAAAAAAAAAAGCCGCACTTGGATATTTTTCTTTTTGCCTTCTACAACCGCCAATTTTATCGTTTCAAAAGCAAATTTTCGAACAGATTTTATTATGTTGTCCTCCACATACACTTTAACTTTGAGCCCAGTGTTAAAAACAAAATGCAATTGTCAAGAAAATTGTAATTTTAGAAATTATTTCAAAAATGGTAAGAATATGGCAATTAACGATGCCACAAAAAGTATTAATTTTTAAAGGAAAATCAAAAAATATTTTAATACGTGAGATGGCAAAATAATTAAATGTTAACGGAATATTGGTAAAAGGATTTTTAGCAAGATATAAAATTTTTTAGCCGTTTAAACTGGAAATTTGGTTTTAAGCGACCATATTGCTCATCCAAGCGAGATGACGGTAAGTTAAAAAGACATTGCTTATAAAATCCGTTTGCATTACATTTAGAACATAAAAGAGATTCAGAAAAAGTGCTTAGTAGCATAATTTCTTTAACTACAGTACAGCAACTACTAAACGAAGCAGGTTTAAATGGCAGAAAATTTGAAAAAATTCCATTCTTAGTGAAGAGAATTAGGAAAGCAAGACCTCAGATGGCTAAAAAAATTAAAAAATGATTAGTTAATTATTGGGATGAACTGGTTCTCTTTGATGAGTCAAGTTTAACTTATTTCGAGCTAAAGAAAACAAGCAGATCTGACAACGAAAATATGACTGACTTAATGAAATTTGCACTTTTAAAACAGTGACACGTTCTCCGAACATTATGGTACGGAGGTAAATAACTTTTCAAACAGCCGGGCAAATTTTTATGCTCAAGGGATCAATTAACTCGAAATAAAACACAATCTTCCTAAAAATGGTTCCTGAGCGACTATTTTGGAGGTATCTTGGACATTTCTGCAAACAGCATTTCAAGATGATAATGCACCTTACTACACGGCGTCTGTGGTAATAGTTTATTCACTTCAAATTGTCAAATTTCCTATCCATTCCCGTGAGAACCTATAATTCTGTAAGTAATCATATCTTTTTTCACTTTAAGTTAAATCCCATAAAAGATATAGTAGAATTTCTTCTTTACCAGACATGGAAATAGTCCTAATCGCGATCCGCTCGAAAATGTTTCGTCTATAAAAAGGCGGGAGAGAGGAGAGAGGATTCGAAATTTGCAGCCTATAACTCTGCCAGAACTAGAAAAAAATATTTGTGATATTTGGCACATTGAAATTTCTGGGATTTATATTAAAACACTGTATAAAACTTTCCATTATGCATTAAAGCAGTAATTCCATATAAAGGCGGAATTAACCCAATGCAGAATACATATTTTTAATAAAAAATTGCTTAGATCTAACAAATAAATAGTTTTATTTCATATATTAAAATATAACTTGTTTATTTCATATAATAAATCATAATAGAATACAAAGTGTATGGTTATTACATTATGTTCAAAAAGAAAATTTTATGCAGATTTTTAAAAAGTACTTCGAAGCGTGCAATAAAGCGAATTATTAAATCGAAAATGTACATAGGCATCATATCATCTCATACCTTTGGTATTATGCAAACAAGACAGTTTTATTTGTTTCAAACATTAATTTTAATGTTATTACAAATAAAAAAGGTATGTGTCATTTTTTCTGCAATGCTTGTCGCTTAGTGTATATTTTCTCAGGAGAAAATAATATGAAAACGGAAATAACAAATCTACTGATACAATAAACTAAGAGCTGTTTCTATAGATTTGTTATTTCCGTTTTATAAGAGCTGTATTATATAAAAAGCACCATAGAACTGGCGTTTAAAAGTAATAAGCACAAAACTTTTAATAAACATCATTATGTGGAAGAACTCGCATCAATCATGCTTTGTTTGCAGCACTCGTGCCTACTTTGTTCATCTGACGAAGATTCGTGTGTTCTTTCTAACCGAAACAATTGTTCAGAGTTTATTGTATTTTATGGTGTTTATTGAAAGTGTTGTAATTATTACTTGTGCATATTTGTTCGCCTGACGAAGGATCGGGTCTCCTTTCGACCTGAAACAATTGTTGCGAGTTCTTGCGTTTTATATTGTTAATTCCCCATCATACTTATAGGTATGGTGAACTTAGGTAATCGTTAAAATTTTGAACCTCGGTTTTTTTTTATTTTTTACACGTTTTTTGGTGGGAGGGATACGAAAATGACAAAATTTGCATGGTGTCTGTTAATTTATTAGTCCGTTAGTGTGTCAGTATGTTAGTCTGTGTACACGATATCTCACGAACAAATGATCGCAGAGAAGTCAAACAAGTTTTGAAATTATATTGATGACACTGGCAAGAACTTTATTCATTTGCAACATTCGAATGGAAAAACTTCGTAAGTAATTAGAAATTTACGATTTTCTTAACATGGGAGAACAGGTCAAAATTTCACTTAAACGTGCATTAAATGGAAAATGTTTACTGTAAAATTATACGACCAGTTTTAAAATATCAGTTTTGATGCCGGAATGGACATCATCAACTATAAACATGCTACTTTGAAAATTTCGCTATTTCTTGGAAATTTACGAATTTCTTAACATGGCAAAATAAGGCAAAATTTCACATAAACTTCCATTTCGAGGGATATTTTCAACGTAAAGATGTCAGACTACATTTGAAATATTATTTAGAATACTGGCATGAATAACATAGACTATGAATTTTCTAATTTAAAAAAAACGTAAGTTATTAGTAATTTACGATTTATTTAACTTGGTAGAATAGGACAAAATTGAGCATAAACATCTATTTTGAGGATCATAAATATATCAGACAATTTCAAAATAACATTTATAATAATAATTTATTTTTCACTTTTTTACTTCTGGCGCCAATAAAGGATTGCCTTAGCACTGACAGATTTTTAAATGTATCTGTCTGTGTTTATTGTCATCATCATTAAATCGTAATCGAAGGGCGCCATTTTATTATCATGTTGCAATTTCAAATTACTTCCCCCCCCCCCTCCTCCTCTTTTCCACGTAATTTAAAAAAGATCTGGTCTTTATTCATTATCACAATACAATTCAAATCGTATATTAAAAGTCAATATTTTAGTACTTTATGGTGTTTTTATGCTATGTTAAAATCATCAAAGAGTGCTACTTTTAATTTACAATTTAATAAGTATATTTGCCTTAAAGAAGATAAAGCCAAAAATGAGTTTATGATTTACGTTTTTTTTTTAATGTTTTTGTGCAGTGTTTTAAATTTTTTGGCGGCCCTACTTTTTCGGCGGCCCTAAGCAACCGCTTAGGTTCGCCTAATGGTAAAGCGGGCCCTGCCCAAGTTAAAATTCATGCTAGTACCAGCAACAAAAATATGCTAGTTATTGCTATGTATTGCTATGTCTGCTAGATTTTCATGCTATTATATGCTTTATAATGCTAGCCAGCATCGAATGCTATGTTAGCTAGCTAACACGGCAAAAGCATGACAGGCTATGTACAAGCATTGTATGCTTATTTGTTGTTTAAGCTTCTTCCAAAGAATGGAGAGGTATGTACCTTAATAAGCTATTATATGCTTTTTCATGCTTGTCAGCATAACATGCTATGTAGGTAGCTTAGGTAGAAATAGCATGACATGCTATATCCCAGTAAGAAGTGCTAACTTGCTGCTCAAGCTTCTTTCAATCATGGCAAGGTATGTACCTTAATAAGCTATTATATGCTTTTTTTTGCTTGCCAGCATAACATGCTATGTAGGTAGCTTAGGAAAAAAATAGCATGACATGCTATATCCCAGTAAGAAGAGCTAACTTGCTGCACAAGCTTCTTCCAATCTTGACAAGGTATGTACCTTAATAAGCTATTATATGCTTTTTCATGCTTGCCAGCATAACATGCTATGTAGGTAGCTTAGATAGAAATAGCATGACATGCTATATCCCAGTAAGAAGTGCTAACTTGCTGCACAAGCTTCTTCCAATCATGACAAGGTATGTACTTTAATAAGCTATTATATGCTTTTTCATGCTTGCCAGCATAACATGCTATGTAGGTAGCTTAGGTAGAAATAGCATGACATGCTATATCCCAGTAAGAAGTGCTAACTTGCTGCACAAGCTACTTCCAATCATGGCAAGGTATGTACCTTAATAAGCTATTATATGCTTGCAAGCATAATATGCTGTGTAGGCAGCTTAGGCAGAAATAGCATGGCATGCTATATCCCAGTAAAAAATACTAACTTGCTGCACAAGCTTCTTCCAATCATGGCAAGGTATGTACCTTAACAAGCTATTATATACTTTTTTATGCTTGCCAGCATAATGTGCTATGTAGGCAGCTTAAGTAGAAATAGCATGGTATGCTATATCCCAGTGAGAAATGCTAACTTGCTACACAAGCTTCTTTCAATCATGGTAAGGTATATACCTCAATAAGCTATTACATACTTTTTTTGCTTGCTAGCGTAATATGCTTTGTAGGCAGCTTAAGTAGAAATAGCATGGCATGCTATATGCCAGTAAGAAGTGCTAATTTGCTGCACAAGCTTCTTCCAATCATGGGGAGAAAGGTACCACAGTGAACAATTGTGTGCTTGTAAATGCTTGCTAGCATAATATGCCATGTAAGCAGCTTATGTAGAAACAACATGATGTGGTGCTATGTGCCAGTAAGATGTGCTAATTTGCTTCACAAGCTTCTTCCACTCATGACAAGGTAGGTACCACAATGAATGATTGTGTGCTTGCTTATGCTTACCAGCTTTAAATGCTATGTAGGCAGCTTATGTAGAAACAACATGGTGTACTATGTCCCAGTAAGATGTGCTAATATGCTACACAAGCTTCTTCCAATCATGGCAAGTTAGGTACCACAATGAACAATTTTGTGCTTGTTAATGCTTGCCAGTATCAAATGCAATGTACCAAAGTTAAGCAGGAAGATGTATTAATTTGTTTTGTATGATTGGAACAACCCCTGTAGAGTAGATATATTGCCCAACCATACTAAAAATGATCCATAGAGATCAATACAAAAATCTTTCAATATCAATAGAATTCTATTGGTATGAATTTATTTCTATGGATGTCCCTACCGCTATCAATAAAAGCTATTGACATCTGTAACCTATTGATTATATCCTCAACTGATATGAGTAGATCTTTACAGACATTATTAAAAATTTGATCAGTAGGCTGTCGATATCAATAGAGTTTTATTGATATGAATTGATTTCTATTGATTTTCCTACCTGTATTAATAGAAGCTATGGACATCTGTAACCTATTAATTATATCCTCAATCGATATCAATAAATCTTTACAGACATGACATCAGTAGAAATTCAATCGGTAGGCTATTGATCCCAATTAGTATCTGTAGAAAAAATGATATCTGCAAATTTTGCTCATTTTTTTCCAAGTCTCGGAAAAAAAAAAAAAAAATTAAAATGTTTAAAAATCTGTATCTTCCGTTTCAAAGCATGTTTTAAACGCAATGAAGTATTCCTCCAAAAAACATTATTTTTCATGCTCCCTCAGGGATCCCCCTTGGGGATGGGGTGGGGGCGGGGAAATCACGTTCAGTATTACAAAATTTATATCTGCGAAGTTTTGATCGAAATTTTAAAATATTATACTTTTTTCATTGACATTTTAATATAAGAAACTGATTTAAAAAATTTCAAGATTCAAAGAAAATTAATTTTGAGGCATATGCAATAGGTTTGCAAAATTGATTACTTTTTATCAAGTCCCAGAAAAAGAAAATGGTTCAGATATTTAAAAATATGTATCTTCCGTTTCAATGCATACAAAATGTCATGCTAAACATCTTTTTAGAGGTTGTGAAGTATTCCTCCAAAGAACATATTTCTTTCATTCACCCCTCCTCCAGACGGTATTCCCTATCATCAATTGGAGGGGGAAATGACGCTAGTAACTCAAAATTTACAGTTGACAGAAAAATTATTGAAGCACAAACTTAGATTTCTCATATATATATAGTTTGGTTGCTAATTTTTATCATCGCTCACAGCATAAAAGGAGTGTAAGCCTAGAATCATGACGCGACAAATATTGAACTCGAATATATTACTCGAAAAAAATCTATAACCTTGTTTTAAATTATTACAGATCCATGGTTCAACCATTCGTTTAAAAGGATATTGACTAGTTCTTTTGAAAGATATTCAGACTGAATATTTATACCAAATGGGGGCTACTTCCTCCCAGGGGATGTTCTAACGTGCACATACTTTTTCCTCATAGTTTACAGCTACAGTTATCAGTAATTCCTATCAATTTCACAATCACTTCGAAAAAATAATTCTCATTACGTACATATTTATGCGAAATTTTGTCTTATACAGCCTAGCACACAGTCACACATTTTCTAAAAATGGTCAAATCGTATTAAGGATGGATGGTTGTGTTTTACATCGCACTAGTGCTGCGCAGATGGCCAATTGGCGACGGTCTGGGACGCACCCCTAGAGGTGGTCGGGAGATATGCCATCACAATTTTGATCCTCCACGGAAGGGATGGCTCTCCCGCTTCGGTGACCCCAGAGGTATAATTTTTGATGGGAACATGGAGGACATTGCGGCCACGACAAATTTTACGTGCCCCAGCCACCATTGATGTACACGACGGTTTTCGGCCGGCTCGAGTACCGAACCCGCAATCTTCCAATTACGAGGCCGGCGCTCTACCGACTGGGCTATTGCGGCTCAGGTATTAAGGACCTCAAAAACATGTAAATCCATTTAAAACTAGAGTTCAAAAACTTTCACGAATTCATCCTTTTTTTCTTAGATATACAGAAGAAAGTATAAATAGTTAAATCGTGCTCGAGACTTATCAAAACATGTGAATCCATCAAAAACGAAGAGTTGGAAATTTTTACTAGTCTTCTTTTGAAGAAAGTAAAAAAAAAAAAAAAAAAAAATTAAAAAGTCTTTTGAAACATTGTAAAATTAGTTTGTTATGGTCATCACAAAACTGTTTTCTGTGTATTCCAGTACAAATTGTAAAAGTATTACATATTGAAATGATTTTCCTTCGAAATTGGGGATAGCGATAGTCCTCGGAAAATGGAGACATTTGGTTACCCAAGTCGAAATTCATGCTGGTATTTGTTTGCTAGGCAAGCACTACATGCTTCATCCCAGCTAGTAAAATAGCATAAAACTACCATAAATATTTGCTAGTTCCACCAGAACTACCAGCAAGTCATGTGGTGTTTTGGCACACTTTTTATGCTTGTCCAGCATATATATTCCAGCTTGTGTAGCTTGAATATTTTGCTGGTCTAGCAGCCATCACGACCACTACTTGCTTGCACTTTTTGCTATTCTAGCAGAAATTCACAACCAACAGATGCTTTTTTTCTTTGCTAGACTAGCATTAAATGCTGTATCCCAGCAAGTAAAATAGCATAAAACTAGCATTAATATTTGCTGGTTACACCAGAATTACCAGCTTGTCATGGTGTGTTTTGGCACACTTTTATTGCTTGTCCAGCATACAAAATCCAGCTTTTCATGCTGGTATTAGTTTGGTGGACCAGCATTAGATGCTGTATCCCAGCAAGTAAAATAGCATAAAACTAGCATTAATATTTGCTGGTTCTACCAGTATTACCAGCTTGCCATGGTGTGTTTTGGCCCACTTTTATTGCTTGCCCAGCATAATCCAGCTTTTCATGCTAGTATTTGTTTGGTGGACTAGCATTAGACGCTGTATCCCAGCAAGTAAAATAGCATAAAACTAGCATTAATATTTGCTGGTTCTACCAGAATTACCAGCTTGTCATGGTGTGTTTTGGCCCACTTTTATTGCTTGTCCAGCATACATAATCCAGCTTTTCATGCTGGTATTTGTTTACTGGACTAGCATTAAATGCTGTATCCCAGCAAGTAAAATAGCATAAAACTAGCATTAATATTTGCTGGTTCTACCAGAATTACCAGCTTGTCATGGTGTGTTCTGGCCCACTTTTATTGCTTCTCCAGCATACATAATCCAGCTTTTCATTCTGGTATTTGTTTGCTGGACTAGCATTAAATGCTGTATCCCAGCAAGTAAAATAGCATAAAAACTAGCATTAATATTTGCTGGTTCCACCAGAATTACCAGCATATCATGGTGTGTATTGGCTTACTTTTATTGCTTGTCCAGCATACATAATCCAATTTGTGTTGCTTGAATAAGTTGCTGGCCTAGCAGCAATCTAGACCACCACTTGCATGCACTTTCGGCTATTCTAGCAGTAATTCACATCCAATAGATGCTTTTTTATTGCTATTCTAGCATTACTTTTCTACCATCAGTTGCTTTTAATTTTTGCTATTATAGCAGGACTTTCCTACCATCTGTTACTTTTTGTTATTATAACATTATTTTTCAACCAGCAGTTGCTTTTAATTTTATTTATACTAGCCAAATTTAGGGTATTTACCTAAGGCCTGTGTGAATACCACAAAACTGGGTATTTTTGAAAGTTAAATCAGTAATCAATTTTTATCTAAATATATATATATTCAAAAAATAAAAAGGGATGCAAGGAATGGTACTTATAATGGAATGCAAATAATTAACTCTGTTTATTTCATATAGATGGCACCTGCAAAGCTTCTAATAGTGATTTCTTAGAATGTTGTGCTACAAATGAATTCTTATTTTGATTAGTGAACAGTTAACCATTCAATTTTTATGCTAATATTACTATAAGTAAATTTTATGCTACAAGGATGTTAAAATGGAAGATTAGTTACCTTACCCACTCATTAACACGGTATTCTGAAATTGGTGGGAAATGGTGAGAAGCATTTTTAAAGCTGTTCTTAAATGGATAACATTGTGGTAAATAATGCACAATTTTCAACAGATTCACAGAACTAATTTTTGATGAAAATGTATGACTTTTTCTGACATTACCATTGACAGGGTTACCACTCAAATAGGAGAATGAAATTCCCTGACTTTTCCAGGTTTTCCAGATGTGTTCTAAGAAAATTCCAGTCTAGCCACATATTGTGCATTGGTTGCATTGAGGGCAAAATAATTATGGTAAAACTTGAAAACACAAAAGTTACATATTACTTTGACCTAAGGACAGATTGCCCTCCATGCGGGGGTCTTTCTAAGACGTCTTATTTTTAAAAAATGGCAAAAGCTAAGAAAAAAACAAGAAAAATGACTCTACATTGGAGGAAAATTTAATTTTTTTTGGCAATCATTGTATGAAATTCCCTGACTTTTCCAGATTCTGGCTAAAATATTAAAATTCCTTGACTTTTCCCTGACTTTCATGGTCAATTTTCAAATTCCCTGACTGTTCCAGGATTTCCAGGTAGCGTGGCAATTCTGCATTGAAATGCCTAAAACGGGAAATAAGTTTAAATTTTTTCTCTAAATACAATACTTCTCAAAACTCTAATTTGTAAACTTTCACATCACAAAAAAGGGATGAAAATCATCAACTAAATTGCGAACTTTGACGTACTTAAAGAAAAAAAAGAAAAAGAAAGAAAATATATATATAGACAGAGAGAGCCAGAAATCTGCCGATCTAAAATCCGTCAAAGTCTGAAATTTGCATAGCTTTTCAGATACAAACAATGAAATTTAAGTTACAAAACTGCAAAGCAGAATTTTTGTAAAGGATCCTGAATGCAGACTTTGTGCTTGCATTTTATGATTACAATAATAAAAATATGAAAAACTGCAAGAACCAAGTTTCATATAAAGAAATTATCAACAATATATTAAATTAATCCAAAGAAAATTATGATTATTATGATGATCATTATCAATGAGGAAAACAATAAATTAATTTTTTAAAATGCTATTTGATAAATACATAGTTTACGGAAGAATTCAGTTAAATACTTTGAAAAATAAATTTGAGTTACAAAATAAGAATTGATAACTATTTACAATAGACAAAAAAAAAAAAAAAAAAAAAAAAAATCTCGATGTATGTGTGCATGTTAAAGTGTAGTTTAAAACAAACTGCATGTGAACAGATTTTGTCTAAATTTGACGAATATTTTTTCATTTTTCATTTATTGTTTTCTTTATATATATATTTAATGTTCAGTGTTATTCTTATATACCTAATAATTTAATATACAAGAGAAATTGTGTTATTATTCACTTGTATATGTTTAATTTGATTAATATTCTGGTTTTATTATTCAAACTGAAAATGATTTTTTATGGGCTCCAAAATCCGCCAAATGCACAACATCTGGTCCTGAGCTGTGCAGATATTTGACTCTCCACTGCATATATATTTCTTTATTACTACAAAAATAATATCTCAATTATTAAGAGTTTACAAATTAAAATGGTACGGAGCTATACTAGAAGATAATTAAAATAAAAAATTTCTAAAAACATCAAACATTATTCTATTTTCTACTGTTTAAAAATGATATCTACATTTTTTTCTTTTTTCAATCATTGAAAACAGCCTTTATATCATCTCAAAAAATTGTGAGTTTTTATTTGAGAGCAGCCTTAAGGATTCTTTGAATTACTTTTCAAAAAACTTTAAAAAATAAGTGTTGTACAATGGTACAGTAAAAAATATTTTAAATTTAGTTAGTTTTGAACATTTGGTTTTTTTTTTTTTTTTTTAATATAATTTATATTCCTTTTAAAAATAATTATAACTATTTTAAGTTTTAACCAAAATGTTTCTTTCCTGAATGTTATTTTAGAAATGAGTTGCAAGTATTGCCATAAGTTTTAAGATATTTAAATTAGTATCAATCCGCCCCAGTATTGCATCTTAATTTTTGTGATTATTACCAGCTCTTTCTCATTTAAAAAAAGAAAGTTCTTATTAATTTAAATAAAATGACTTTATAAAGATCTTCAAATATATTATTCAAAAAGTACTGTTATTTAAATCAAGTAATTTGCGAAAAATGTATGATATAATACTGCATTATTATTTTCAGATTAATATACATTTTTTTTAGCCTTTATAAAATAAAAATTCTGTAAAAACTTTCAATTTTTTTCTTAAATTTACCTTAAAACTCTATATATATATATACATAATATCATACTATATACTAATCATAGATACTTTATATATGAATAGAACTCACTGAAAAATAAATACCAAGGTAAGTACCCAAAATGGGTAAGGACAGAAAAGGACAAAGCAAATTATTTAAAAAAGATTTATTATGATTTCTTTTTTTTTCCATTTATTAAGGAAAAGTCAAAAACACACTTTAAACATATTTATTACGAGGTACACATATCGATTGTAATTTTTTATTTCAGCCTCACTTCCACACATGTCTTTCCCTCTTTTCAGTAGATATTCTCTCATTTGACCTGGAATGAAAATGAAACAAGAAATATATATATGTATGAATCTAGTATTTAAAAAAATGTCAAAAAAAAAAAAAAAAAAATCTAATAATTTGATTACCCACTGTATATAAAAAGGAAAACTGACTGAAAAAGTATATTTGAAATTTACAGTTTGTAAATTAAGTGCTTTATATCCAAAGCTTTAGTCATTAAACAACATTCTTTAAACAGTGTTGACACAGTTTAAAACAAACAGTCCCCCCCCCTCCCAAAATACATAAATAATTTTTAAAAAAAGTCCACTTAAAACAAAATTGGTTGTAACAAAGTATAGATTAGTACAAACTTTTATTGCTCCCTTTGAATCTACTATGCTTTAACCCTTTGAGTCGCAGTGTTCCCGCTGATGGAACACCTAATTTTAATTCTCAAGAGCAAAAACTCATCCCAGAAATTTTTTAGCAAAAATTTACATTTATAACAAAGCAGAAAATGCCCTTTTTTCAACATGAACATTTAAAATTTCTTGTATTATAATTATGTTTGTAAATTCCGGTGGCAGTGTAATTTAAATGAGGGAGTATTTTAACCCCCGCAAAGGGTTAAAATACTCCGGAATATATTGAAATGTTGGGATCTATGCAACTTTTACAAGTTGATGTTGCCGGTAATGTTTACTTATAAAGTGATTTATTTATTAAATTAAATAGTATTATTTGAATTTAATAAGGTTTACTTACAGATGTTTCAAACAGAACATTCCTCGAAAAGGAACAATGCTAATTTTTTATTTTTTAAATATTTATGATCAGCTATGTGGCTAAAAGCCATTTTTAAAATTAGTTTAGTAATTTTTAAAATAAATTAAGTAGTGAACCTTAAAGGGTTAATAAAGTCTGAGACTGGTTACAGTAAACAACTGAAAACATTAGTATCGGATATTGCGAAGTTTTTCCATTTGAATAAGTTTAAACAAACTTTTAAAGTTAAAACTAAAGCTTCACTTTTCCTATGTATTTTCTTTGAATAAATGCACAATTGGATATGTATTTCTGTCTGTTCCTCTCTCATCATTCAGAAATACTTGTTTCTACTACTTTAGAGCATGTGCATTTTGCTAGCTTGTACAATGATTAGTTTGATAACTGTGCTGCCCATAAACACAAGCATTCAGCTTAAAAACATTACATAATGTCATTTTCATCAAATGCTACATGAAAAATTCAACCTTTAGATATGGGCGTAATAAACTGTATCAAAGGGAAATACAGGATGAATATAATCTAGCAACTTTTCTTAAACCTTGAAATGAATCAGAGTTTTGTTCCTGATGTTAAAACCATCTGTGGATTTTTAGAAGATAGGTGGTGAACTTCTGTTGAACCAAAATTATAATATAAAAAATTATAAAATATTAAATTATGCATCTTTGAAAAGTTGACGTCATTATCAATTTGAAAATTTTATGCACATTGATAAAGTGCTAATATACTTTATGATAATATTACATGTTGTTCTAAAACATTTTTTTTTTAACTACTATTTTTATTGTCAAGTTGTTATTTAAAAAAAAAAAAAAAAACTGTCCATGATGTCACATTCGACTGCATAGTGTTTCTTTACTACAATAAACTCTATGAATTATAAATTTATTTTATCAGTTTTACTTATAGATCCTACTATTTTTTTTAATTTTGGTGTTGAAATATACCGAATGTTTTTCGCCAAGAAGTTTAATTTAGCAACAGCCATTTTAATCTAAGTAAAGCATCAAAAATATAAATAAATTATAAAATATTACAAAAAGACAAAAATTATAAACTGAAATAGTAGCCACACAAATGATCTATTTTTATCTCAGTAGATAATTTTATAGAAAAAAAAATGCAGTTTTAAAAATGGAAAATTTATTTCAGCAAGTCTAAAAACTATTAAAAATATAAACAGAATATGAAGAATTCTTATAAATTAACGAAAAGGTGTCCGATAAAAGTATCAGCAAAATAGGGCTCCTCCTTTTATACAAGAAATTATTTTAAAAATATATATACATATATCCATTGCTAATATGGCGCCAAAAATTCAAAAGCCGCCAAGGGAGAAATTTAATAAAGTTGTGTAGCACGATAATGTTTATTTATTTATTTATTTTTCATATACCAATCACTACGCTAATTTATCATACAAATAAACGAACTGATATGTGTGATTCCACTTGTATGCCGTCGGGCAGAAATATTTGATAAATTCAAATTAATATTTAAATAAATAAATAAAAATAGATTTAATGGGAAATATATATAACCATAAAAACATTAGTTGTCTAAAATGAGGCAGAAATAGTGCTCATAGCATATTGTTATAAGGGATTAATTCTTTGCTCTGCATCAGTTGTACTGTTGCAATGAAAGTAGTTTTACAGGCAAAGTGAAAATAAAAGGGCAGTTCATTCACTTTCAGTGGGGTCAGCCTTGGTGACAAACTTGATGAGTGGACGACCAAATTTGGTGAAAAATGGTAGTTTAGAATTCCCAAAGCTCTCTAACACACGGGAGCACAGATCTCAATCTTTCCATGGGATTCTCGATGGAATCATCTTCAAAAGTTATAAATAGGAGTGAGTTGATTTCTGCGAGAGAGTATGTAGTCACTGCGATTCAGAGACTTCTTCTGAGTGAGTGCACTTTAGGGACTGAGCTCTAAGCGACTGGATATTTTTTGTCAGCTAGCAAAGATTTCTGCTCTGGAGTATTTGATGTTATTGTCTTTACTCCTGTGGGACAAGTGACTGCTTTTTAGACTGTTCCAGAACATTCATCGAATAGTGACTTTTGCTGCATGAGTAACACCTTCGACTATTTCCAGAATATTCGAAGAATTAACTTTACTATTGGACTGTATTAGAGAATATTCGTTTTAATGAGTTTTGTTGTACAGATTCGAGAAGTTCAAAAAATATTTAATATCGCCAAGGAGGTCCCATAATAAAGCTGTGAGGAAAATAGTCGGCAATTGAAATATATTTATTGAAAAGTTTCAATTATTCAATTAAAAAGAAATCATTTAAATATACTGATCCGCGAAGCGGGCAAAGCCTGCTAGTATATACATACATATACAGTCATACCCACTTAATTGGGTAATGAATAATTGAATACGCCGCTTATTCGAATAAAATTCGTTAGAACCAAAATCAGTCTCACAGGAACAATGTTAAATTTCGCCATTTAAACAAATATTTTTCACATACCGTCCTCGGTTATTCGAATAAAGTTTGAACAGTCTTCCTTATTAAAAAATGTGTTCTTAATCGAAAAATACAAGATTTCCTTTTCTAAAAGTAATTAAAAATTGTTTATTGTTGTTGAAAAAAGCAAAATTGGAAAATATCGAATGTGAAATATGGGATGATGAAAAAGTAATTAATGATTTTGAGCACAGTGAAATTTGGTATTTTGAAGACTTCGGGATAGGTGATTTCAGACAGCTGAAATTCACTCAGGCAGAGCTCGTGCAATTTAAAGAACTGGATGGAAACGAGATGACAGAAGATGAAGAAGAAATTTTCACATCTTCCTCACAAGAAAAATATGAAAATGAAAGTAATCATGAGACAATCGATTCATTCCTCCTCTGAAACAAATAAATGAATCATATGCTATAATTCGCTGACATTTTGATGTTTGTTTAGGTGACTATAATCTACTTTATAAATTAGAAAAAGAATTGTAGAAATATTAAACATCAGTGAAAACATAATCACCTATCAGAACTTTCTTCCGAGAGGGAATAAAATATTATATGAGTGAGTGATATTGAATAATTCTACTTCTTTATAAGCTCTGGAATCTAATTAGGTAAGTTTAAAAAGACATTTCTGCATTTATGTTGCAGATAGAGAAAAATTAGAAATTGCAAGTATTACAGGTGGCATTTGATTGCCGATTGTTGGGAGAGGGTGGGAAACACACACACACCAAAAAATAAAAATAAACAAGCGAAAGATATTGAACAATTCGACTTCTTTATATGTTCTAGATTCTAAAAAAGCAAGTTTTAAATGATTATTGCATACCTGCCAAACTGAGAAAATTCCAAGGAGTAAAACAGCACACGAACAAAAAAATTTGCACCCCCCCCTTAAAAAAAAAAAAGCAAATGGGATTTTTTTCTGTTTTGGCTTATAAGATTTAAAAGTATTAACCCTTTCAGTCGCAGTGTTCCCGCTGATGGAACACCTAATTTTAATTCTCAAGTGCAAAAACTCATCCCGGAAATTTTTTAGCAAAAATTTACATTTATAACATAGCAGAAAAGGCCCTTTTTTTAACGTGAAAATTTAAAATTTCTTCTGCTTTAATTATGTTGGTAAATTCCGGTGGCAGTGTAATTTAAATTATTTGAATTACCTTGCGCCGCAAAGGGTTAAAATACTCCGGAATAAATTGAAATGTTGGGATCTATGCAACTTTTACGAGTTTTTGTTGTCGATAATGTTTACTTATAAAGTGATTCATTTATTAAATTAAATATTATTTGAATTTAATAATGTTTACTTACAGATGTTTCAAACCAAAAATTTCTCGAAAAGGAACAATGCTAATTTTTTATTTTTTAAATATTTATGATCAGTTATGTGTCTAAAAGCCATTTTAAAAATTAGTTCAGTAATTTTTAAAATAAATTAAGTAGTGAACGTTAAAAAGGGTTAAAAAAAAAAAAAAATCACTAATTTACTTTTTAAATACATTAACATTTGATAAAAAGTAATATAATGCAAAGTTTAGCTATCATTCATAATTATTTACTACACCTACATATTTAATGTATTCACACAGTGATGCAATTAGTCTGAATTTCACATTATATTTATTTTAAAAATAGTTTTCAAACTTCTTAGAAGTATCAGATACAGTAATTATTTTTAAATATTTCAGATAGCTATTTTTCAATTTAATTAGTTATTACATTTACAAACTCAAAAAAAGAAAAAAAAAGGAAAGGAAAAATAAATTTAAAAGCTTCATTTATTAAAATACAATGTAAAAACTACATCTGTGGAAAGAATCTTTTTTTTTTTTTTTTTTTAAACACTTTCTCAGAATATAGTAAAATACAATTCATTATCTTCCTTGAAGTAGTAATGTATTTTATTCTTTTTGCTAATAGCTGATTTTGCATAATATAGACATTTTTTTCTTTCCAATGTGTTTGGTTGTATGGTATTTGCCGCCATGAGAAATTGTAAAACTGGATTGACAATAAATGCAATACGCAAACTTTTCACCCTGACTAGATGCTCATATACATCGGAATTCAGTTCTATAGCTATCTTACAACAGTTGATAAGATTTCTTTTCAGACGTCATCAAAATTTTCAAAAGCATGTGACAATTGTAAGCACAAACATAATAACAAAACAAACATCACCCACGTTTCCCGTGCTTCCGTTTCTGCGAGATGAGCAAGGGTTGAGGTGAACCGAGCATGTCTGGAGAGGAGGGAAAAAACACGCCATGCCTCTGAAGCGATGATGTTGAAACGGAGCACGCTTCAACCAATAAATGGGGACCAACGATAGTTGTAGAAGCATCAACTCAGAATCAATCAATCGATCAAATACATTGCGATCTTTGTTTACTAAGCCTTAGCAGCAAAAATCGTACTTTTTTTTTTTTAAGATGAGTTTTTTTTTAAACTTTTTTTAATTAAATCTAATCGAATACTTAAACACAAAAAAAAAAAAAAAAAAAAAAATGTTGAAATAGTAGAAAAAGAGTAAAAATAGCGATCTAGGCATAAAAGCGTAAATTTTACGCCCGGGCCATAAAACTTGGCAGCTATGTTATTGACATTTATGCTGTGGATGAAGGAAGATTAGAAATCGCAACACTTCTGCAGGGAATTTCATCTCAGATCATTAGCAGAGAGGGGGGCATGGTTGTTCGGTTTTTTCCATAGTGGAAAAAACCTGGTTAAAACCATCCCGGATAAAATACTGTTTTGTCCACTATTAATTATTTGTCAGTCTATAATAATAAAAGAAGATGTCTGTCTGTCTCTCTGTCTGCCTGAGCATCTATACATTCAGCCCCTATTGAACGCAGAAGTATAAAATTTGACATATGGGTGCTCAGGGGGATAGTTAAAACAGATTTTAAAAATTTTAATTAGTTGCGGAGATATTAATTAAAATGTTGACCCATGTCGATCGAAAAATGACTGAGAAACTACGGATAATTGCTTAAAAAGAAACATTCTATCAGCAGACGATTTTCTAAGCTGTCTCGATCCGAAACAAAACACATGCCAGATAACTGTCTGCGATAAAAAAGGAAATGAATGCAACCAATTAAATTGATAAAAACATTCTATATACATTTGTGATTTTTTTTTTTTTTTTTAACCTAGTATAGAAATGTTAAATAAGATATTTTCATGTTAAGTACAAAATAACAAAGAAACAACTTAAATTATTTTTAAGATTATAATCGTCTATGTATTAATCAATCACGGAATCACATCGTTTGTGAAGAACTTTAATATTGAAAATAGTCTCTAGGTGGTCTCGAGGTAGGGGTGTTGGAGGGGATTAAGTTATTCTTCATTTTTAATTGTCAACATTATGTAATGAAGAAACTCAACATTATGCATTAAATCTTTTTCTGGCTAAGTAGCCGTATCTATTTCTTTTGTTTTTAAAGATTTATATATATCATTAAATAACTTTTTTTTCCCTTTTAATATTCAGTATGATAATATTATAACAGTCCACCACAATAGATTTACTTTGTTACATCTACAAGCTGTACATAATTAATGTAATTAGCATTTTCTTCATGATTTTTTTTTCCCCTGTGGTTAAAATGAAATTACACTTTTCATTAATCAAATTAATTTTTAATAAAATATTTCTATTGTTAAAATTGCTAATTTAAAGTTAAAAATGCAATTTATTGTTTTAAAAGAATAATTTTATGCACTGAACATGTACAGCTCAGTGAATTTTATTTTGTCCAGTTTCGTGTGGCTTTTTCCACTTTTGTCCAGTTTTTTTCTAGGGATGGGACGAATATTCGGCAACTATTCGGTATTCGGCAAGGCCAAATAGTGATAGATATTCGGCCTGTTACCGGCCGAATATCTGACAGAAGTTGTGGAAAATATACTTTCAATTACTTTAAATATTATTATTACTTGAAATTGAAATAGTATAGATGCAGTATTCTGCAGTATGTCTAGCAACTTAAAATTAAAAAATGTTATTTAAATAAGTATACATACAATATACTTCATATTATCTATTAAAATAGTCTGTTTAACTAACAAATAATTCTGATTAAACTTAGAAATTTTGTATTACGTACACAGTTTAAGTAAAGGAAATATAATTATGAAAATACCTTAAAAGGTTACAAATTAATAAACTTTCTTTTCATTATAAACATGTTATACAAAATTACCATAAAATTGATACTGCAAATTGTATACAATAGGGATGCACAACCTTTTTGGCCAGAGGGCCACTCTCTCTGTTCAGTAGGATACAAAGGGCCACAGACGAGATAATATAAAAGAATTTAAGTGTACAGATATATTCGCCGTGTAATGTATACATACACACACATATACACATGCATGTATAAAAAGGTTCATTATCATTGCCAAATGCCTGTGTGCAAAACTTCAGTTTGTATTGTATGTTACTAAAAAAAAAAAAAAAAAAAAAAAAAAAAATTATAAAAGTTTTTTAATTAGCGAGTTAAGTGAATCTTGAAGCATAATAATCATAAAGTTATTGAATAGTACGCAAAATAATGAAACAAATGTATCATATAAAATACAAAATGATAAATAAAATAAACAAATAAAAAGTATGGTTTGCAGAGAGAGAAAAAAAAAAGTTACATTGGGAGTCACAAAAACAATAAACATAAATGTAAAGCCTGGATAGATTATTCCATGATTTTTCCAATAAAAAATTAAGGAACATACTGTGGGTTACATTACTGAGAAATAGAATGGAAAACTTAGCTCTCAAACAGAAATGTGTATAAAAGTGTACAAGTTTAGTGTATAAGTTTAGTATAAAAGTGTACATGTGTATAAGTTTTGTACTTATTACATATATACATAAGCTCTATAAAAACCAGCAAATACAAAATTACATAAATGCTGTTTTAATTTTTTTTTTTTAATTCATAAAAATTTTCAAATTGTGTTTCCATACAGCAGAGCCTCGGTTATCCAAAACCTGATTAATCGAGGTAATCTATAAAATGCCATATCCCAGTTGAGGTGTGGCCCTTGAGAAATGGCATAAAAAACTTCGACTTTGAGAGTACAGTACTGTTTTTTTTTTTTTTTTATATATATAATTCATGTATGCATGTATTGTATTGCATTTTTAACTGATTACATTTAAATGTGTAATAGATATATTTTTTTACTTCATTGGTTGTGTTTCCATTCATTTTAAACGTTACTGTATATTTTCCCTCGATTTACAATAGAGTCCATTTAACCTGAGTTTTTGATTATCTGAGGTTCCATCGGTCCACATTACCTCAGATAAACAAAGTTCTGTGGCATATTATTTATCTGTCTGTTACAATCACTTAGTTTATCTATATATAATCAACAATTTGTTATGACAATTTCTGAAATACTGAAAGAAGCCTGTCCACTGTGGAAGACTTTCCAAGGTGTCTTAGTTCGTATTCAAAAGAATTTCGGAGAAAATCAGAGAAAAATCCGACCTACAAAGAATGTTATCCATGGGAAATTTACTAAGGTATTTCAGTCCGCATTCATGCAAGTTTCAGAGAAAATCACAGAAAACTTAGAACTTTATTGACGAAGTACTCACCGTTGGAGAAAGAAAAAGAATATTTTCTGTAACACTGGGATAATCGAATATGTTATGCCTCAATTTTTATAGTGCAGCAGTAATTCTAAGAAAATTTCGGATTTAAAAACGACTATTTCACAAAAATTGGCGGTTTTAAAAGAATTCTTCTTAAAAATATTTTTAAAATCGCATGAGAGAAGAGAATTATGTATTTGGAAACCAGCAGCGAAAAATGACAATTTCAGTAATCAAATACCAAAAAAGATTATTATTGAATTATGGACAGATTTGGCTTCATTTTGCCAGACCTGAAAAAAACTGGGTGGGTTTTTTGGGGCCTGGTCGTTTCCCCTGATTTAAAGGGGGGTGAGAAAAATTTGGTTTTTCCCTTACAGGTCGATTGCGCCGGTGAGTTCCCCCACATATCTTTCCCCATCTCTTCCTCTCCACTTCTTTTTCAAGACATGCTTCTCAAAGGGATTAGAGCTATTTATCTATAAGAAACACGTGACACTTTGTATAGAAAATTGAATGGAGTTAACAGTTTTAAAATCTTGTTTAGCTTATGATTTCATTCCTATAAGCGTTTATATTTTATTGTGTTCATGCTGCTAGATTGTAAATTATGCTATTATGGAATTAATTTACAGCAAACGTGGTAAACCACTAATTTTGTTTTGTAATTTCAAATTTTATAAAGATTCTGTAACAATGACGGTATTAAATGGCGATGTGTAAACAAAAAGTGCATTGCAAAATAATGAAAACAAAATAATTTTTTATACCCCACCCTGCATCCCCATCAATAAAAAATATATGCCTATTTATGATGCAATATAACTGTAGAATGCAAGAGAAACAAATGAACAGTTGCCAAAAGTATCTATAAATTTAAAAATATATATTTAGGATCCAAATGAAATATGAATTAATCCACAGTACTCATACTTTAGTCATTAAACAATTATACATGGAAATGAAACTTTATATAAAGCAATATATATTGAAAAGTTAATGAGCTTTATAAGGAGCCTGATACATAAGATCATACAATAACAAATATGAAACAAGTATAACAGAAATAAATAAATGGTAACTAGAAGAAGAAGCAGAGGCCCCCTACGGCTATATTATATATATATAAAGAAAGAAAAACAAATACTGTACTTCAATTATTTCTTTATTTTTTATTCTATGCATTTCATACTGCAAAGTTATTTCGATTGAAGTATATTGTAACAATTTTATTACAAATTATTAACACTACTATATAACATTTAAGGATTTAAATAACTATTTTAGCTTTAATATGAGGGTTATAATTGTAATTAATACATAACAAGTTTAAATTATCATCACAATAATTGTATTTTTTAAAAAGTAAAGTTATTGATGAAGGTGCTTAAGATAATAGTTAAATTATTAATCAAATTAAAATTCATTTTAACGAGTGTCTTTCAACAACATAATATTAAATGTTATCTAACACAATTGTTGATATCCTATAATTGTCTCTAATCTCATTTAAACAAAAAAAAAAAAAAAAACTTTTCTACATTACGATCATAAAATTACTATGTTAATTAATTACATTTTTCAGATATCTCGTTAAGTTTTAATTTTCACTTGCTTATTGCTATTATTTTTTAAATTTACAGTAATTATTATCTTCATTTTAACTACAATAAGGTCTCCACTTGTCTGTGGTGGATTCTGCTCCTTATTCTTCTTCTAGTAATTATTATTTTTTTTTTTTTCTGTTTGTTTATATTTGTTACACATAACTCATCAGTAAATATAGCAGATACAACTCATTAACTTTTTCAATATCTTCTGCCGTGTAAAAGGCTATATTTCTATAAGTAACTGTTTATTGATTAATTCAAGCCTTCTTTCCTTATGTTTGATCATAGTAATATAAATTATATATATACATATATTTATTCAAACTTTCTCCCTTCTTTCACCACCAGTTGGTTATAAATAATTATTTATAGTGATAATTAAAAAACAAAAAGAAAGAAAGTAACACATTTGAAAGTTTTTTTTTTTTTCTCTTGAACCCAGTTTTCAAATTTTTATCGCAAATTATTACAAACAAAAATTTTATTTTAAAACTTAAAAATAAGAAAATCAAATATTCCCATTGTATTCCTTACAAAATCTTTACAAAATATCTTATTAATATTGTTAATACAAAAATAATAAATTTATATTCTAATATCATGACCTCATAAATCAGTACTTGAATTTTGGGTAAAATGAAAATAGATAAATAAAAATAAAAGTACAGCACATACACGTATAAATAATTAATTACACATTTATTTATTTATTTATTCTTTTTGCACGCCTGTGTGTGAGAGTGTGTACAATTTATGTCACCTGTAAGGGAATGAAGGACACCCCCCCCCATGCTTATCAGTACATGTCAGCCATAAACATGGACAATGGACACAGGAAAGGGGGGGTGTCAGGGCAAACGACTTGTGGCTGCGAAAAAAGGGTGAGGGGAAACGACCCATTTTTTCTGTCAAGATATCACACGTTAGGGGAATCGACCTCCACCCGGGTTTTTTCAATAAAACCCACTTGAAAAAACCTTGTTTAAAATTCCACTTTTATCTAACTTACAATAAACATATAAATATAAAACGAATATTATATACATTATTAAAACATGAACTAAGAATTTTTCGAATGTTGGAGTTTCTAAAACTCCTCTGTAGAAAAAAAAATCCCCCATGGAAAAAAATTATAATCCCAGTGGCAGAAAGTTTTGTAGTTATCTGCGGCAGGCTTTTAAAATTTTATAATCTGTCTGGAAAATTTGCATGTAATCAGGGGAGAAAATGGCTTACACTAAAAAAGCCTGGAAGCTGAGGGGGGGGGGGGGGGGTTGACATCAGAGGTGATCTCGTGCAACAATACACAAATACAATTTTACTACAGAACAATATAGTATAAACAATTGTGTGCGTATTCATTCAATTCATCTCATTCAATTAAATATTTTATAGCAATGTTTGACACAACACAATATAAATAATTATAAATAATAAAAGTTTTAGTTTTGATACAGAAATTTTTATAAGTGAATTGTTATCCGAAAGTTGCGGACAAATTTTTTTTTTCAGTCAGACAAAAACTGTCCGCAAGCCGTTTTTCTGTGTCCGCGACTATGTCGCGGTGTTTCTGCCACTGGGATTATAATTATCTTATTAAAACAGAATAAAAAAATGTACAGTTTAAAAATTAAAAAGGATTGATTTAAAAAATTATTATATTAAATATACCCTATTTAAAATCCTTAAAAAGTTTGAATTGATATAGTTTGCCGTCCCAAATGGGGCCATCTTCAGAACTTGAAATGACAAACTACAGCTGGGCGGTATGTTTACTTTTCTCCTCTTCTTCTTCCTTTTCATCCTAAACAAGAGTTGTTTATTAATACAAATAAAACTGTGGGATTCAGGGAATGTAAAATATAAATAAAAATCAAATTTTAAAAAAATTCTGAAAACTTTAACAGTGCACCACTGTTAGGTAATACAGAGGAACCAGGGGTCGATCCCGGCAAAAATTGGGACCCTTTTGCTGCCCCTTGACGACTTCTAGACGAATTCTTCCGATTTTCATCCTTACTTTGTGAAAATTTCATACGTGATAGGAAAAAAAATTATCATATCTGATTTCAGATTACAAAACACATTAGAGACACCCAATGCAGTACATAAAAAATTTGAAAAGTACGATTTCGCAGACCAGAGTATTCGGAAAAAATTTACCCGCTAAATTATTATGATACCAGACATGCATTCAAATCAACAATTACTATAAAAATCATTTTTGTATTCAGAGAACTTCAAAACCTAAAATTATCGCAAATATTTAGTTTCGAAAATTCGACCACGTAAATAATACTTTCTATAACTCATGGTAAGGGAGAGTAATTATAATTTTTAAACGTTTTTACTGGACGCAATATAATTTGGTATGAATGCTTTTAATCGAACCTAACTTTTCTTACAATCTTTTATACGAAAATTATTTTGTATCAATAGAATATGTTAGTTTCATTATGTTTAGTTCACTTTAAAAATGTTGTTGATATGTACGAACTAGAAATTTTGTACTTAAACAATAATGTATTTAAACTCTTTGCATGTCATAGTATACGGATCATTATGATATAAATTGAATACGATTTTTAGACTTCCTGCCAATGCCTGCTTTTGAGTTATGCCCATGCAGACTAACCACAAGAACCTGGTTATACAATTGAGCAGACCTCAAGACAAACTATTGTAAAAACTATTTCATATTCAAAAATTGGACCACAAAACATTACATTCTCCAACATGTATGGGTAAGTTTAAAAAAAAATGCTCATTAAAAAGAAATGACAAAAAAACTTGACTCTCTGTTAAGGCCATGAGTTTAAATAAACAAAATCATTTTATCGCCTCTTTTCCTTGAAGAAAAAACAATACTAATTTTATTTTATTATTATTATTTTTTTTTTTTTTTTTGTTTACCAAGAAAAATTACTTTCCAAATTTTTGTAAGAAATGTGCAAGTAAATTTGGAACCATGAACAATTTAAATTATTCTTTTAAATATATTTTACCACAATGTTTAAGAAAGTGTCTTTCTATTGCATAGAATGATTAGTATTAGTAATAACAATTTTTTTTTAACCTTCAAATCTTTTTTTTCTGTTTTCAATATGTTTTTGTTAAATATACTGAATGTGTGTGCATGAGCGGGCACCCCCTGGCCACACGTGATTTAAAGGTATCAAAACATAGTATTGGAAAGGGTCGCACGAAGCTAAAATAAGTTTTAAAAGAGCCACTGGAAGCTGTGCTCTACCAAAGTCCAGAGTCAGCACTAAAGCCTTTAATATTAAAATGAAATCTTGTTTTATAAAAATTTTGATCCTTTCACAAAAATTTTTACACATTTTTGAAAAGCAGATACAAAAACATTGCCTGTACTTGGTTCTATCATTATTATTACCTTAATATTAAGCATTATATAGAGTAACTGTTATTTCTTTTCTCCTATAATTTTTTTTTTTTTTACAAAGTTCTAATAAAGTTCTACAAGAACTCTTGTTGAAAGATTATTTAATATCATGTTCTCAACTTAACTATGCCATCAATACGATCCTACATAATATTAAAGTTTTGTGTAGACTTGCAGGGTTTTGATGTGTGTTAAGATATGAATATGGAGTAATGCTTCATAACAATTTCATTTTTTCATAATTACCTACTTCATTATTATTTGTTATTGTATCAAATTCATTGTTTTGAAAGCCTTTCATTTACTTTAACAAAATATTTTGCAATATTGTAATTAGATAAATAAAAAGATGGTTGTCCCAAAGTGCCCCATCATTAAATCAGTGTTGTCCCAATCTGCCCCTGGACGGGGAACATTGGGACACTTTTGCATAAGATATGTTTTAATTATTTCTGTTTGTAAAACACATTAAACAATGCTCATTACACATTTAAAAGGTGACCAATAACACAAATACTTAAATAAAAATGCACAAAAGCATTAAAACTTTTATAAATTGGAAAATAATATGCTTTTATAAAAAGTGTCCCAATGTCCCCCCTCTTCCCCTACCATTAGATTATAGGCCAATACAAGCACTGGAAAAATAAGTTGGTAGAAATAACAGTTTTACACTTTACAGTTGAAATAGTGTAATGCATTTAATTATGGCGTAGGAAAATGAATGCAAACAATAAATATCGTACAGCGAAAAGATGAATTTCATGAACTTTTATTATGAAATAAATAATTTTGACTATTTTAAACACATTTCGATGCTACTTAAATATAATCTATTCAGACAAGCATTTAGAATAACGTTAACCTTTTAAAGGACGATTTGGTAAACATATCAATAATTTTAATTATAACTGTTTTCCTACAGCTATGTCCAAAATTAGATGTACTGGAAAACAAAAATTTACCAACAAAATTTAGCCCTAATAAAAATGCACATGAATCAATTTCTGAAAAGACAGCCTCGATTCCTCATTCTGGCTTTAAAATGACAAAATCGAAAACATATTAAAATGTAACAAATGTTTTATTTATGAACTTACCTCGATAATTATAATATTAATCCTAATCAGAAGCACCACGCTTAGCAGCATCCATCTTGTACTTGATCTTGTAAACAAACATAAGCGCTACGTTGCCATACTAGTTTTTCAAAATACTACGATCTGCTAAAAAAGAAATAAGATTCGCCATGGAAATTCTTTCAGGTTGAGATTGAGTGGGTTTTACATCGTAAGTAAATTAAATAAAAGATAGTTTGATAAACCAATTAATATTTGTATGAGAGTATACTAAAAAAATTAACCAATATTAATAAAAAATCATATTTTTAATTTTTAAATGGAGCCTCTTATGACGTCGCAATTTCAATTTTTTAAAAATTTAATGCAATATTCTTTGGTTTAACAAAGGTATTTATTAAATTCAAGGTCATTGCGCTTAAGCTCTATGATAAGGTGACCATATTTTCAAACACTGATTTAACAAATTACCGTTTGTCCCCAAATCCAAATAAATTTCGAGGACATTAAAAACTCTATTTGGGGACTTTTTCGGGGATATAAGAGACTAATAGCTGTATGCTATGCATAATTAATAAAAAGAACTCCGATTTATACATTACAAAATGCTTTGAAACACTTTTTTCTATGAAAAATTGCTGAGCATACGGTATGTTTATGCAAATTAAACTATCCCAGCTTTATTAAAATAATCAAGTCTATAGAACCCATTTACACTTTATTATGTTTATAGGAGAGAATACAAAATAACAGCATTTAATTTTGAGCATTTAATTGATCTTCAGAATCCCCACTCCAGAAATGCAGAGATTATTCCTGATTATATAACTACAAGAAAATCATTTCCTTTTCTCTCGTATCAATGTATCAATGCAATTTGTGGTAGTCATATAGCTGCCATTTTTGTGTAAATTTCATTAAATAAATTTTATTTTTCACGTAACATAAATCGGGCAAGACAGAATTTATATAGTAATTAGTAGTGCATGATTCTTTCTCTGCTCATGAAGTATGAGGGTTGGTTGGGTTTTACGTCGCACTAGTGCTGCGCATATGGGCAATTGGCAACGGTCTGGGACTCACCCCTAGAGGTAGTCCGGAGACATGCCATCGTAATTTTGATCCTCCACGGAAGGGCATGAAGTATGAGGGTCTTTATTTCAAAGTTTCGTTGATTTCCAAGATTATCCAATTACTTGTGCTTCAACGTATAAAATAAACAGTGTGGAAAGCGGAAAATAAAATTGTACTAAAAAAATTACTGTAATCGAAGTTAGTGTCACGAAATCAAAACCGAGACGTGATTGAGCAGACGAAACTAGGAAAAGCCAATCAGCTCTTCGGTTTGAGCAAAAAAAAGTTGTTCGAAGCGCCATCTGGAAAGCTTAATTTCTTTAGCAGTATTTTAAGCATTCGATTATAAGCGCTTGCTCCACTGTGTATAAGACTACTATATAATATAGTAGTCTTAACTATATATTCTAGACGCTGTACTTGTGCATTAGACTGCGATTTTGATTGGATTGGAATGGATGGGTTTTCCGTCTCACTAGTGTTTTGCAATGAGCAATTGGCAACGGTCTGGGATTCAACCCTAGAGGTGATCTGGAAACATGCCGTCACAATTTTGATCCTCTACGGAATTGGCGACGATTTTGAAAGAAATAATTGCAAATATTTAAATTTGGGGACATTTAGTACCCCCAGTGATCAAAGAATTTTTGGGGACAAAAAATAAAAAAGGTCTAAATTCGAGGACAGTCCTCGAATTTCGAGGACGTATGGTCACCTTACTCTATGGGGTAAATATTTTTCAGTCATTCATTGATAAGGTATGGATAATGGATAAACGGTAGAAATCAGCAAAAATATAGAACATATAAACTTAATTAGATTCCAGAACCTATAAAGTAGAGTTGTTCAACATCTCTCACTAGTATATTTGTTCCCCTCCACCGTGCACTAACGATCGGCGATCAAACACTCCACAGAAGTGTTGAGATTACCAGTCTTTTTCCATCCACAACATAAATGTCAATGTTTATTTTAAACTTTTTTTTATTAAATTCTAGAACCAGTAATCAAGTAGAACTGTTCAATATCTCCCATTCGTATAATTTTTGGGCTCCTCCACTGCTTTACCATTTGCTAAAGGTCGGTAATGAAACTCCTTGCAGATTTCCAATGTCCAAGTCTTGTGATTTCCAATTTTTCTCTAGATTCAGCATAAATGGCCATATTTCTGTTAAACTTACTTCATTAAACTATAGAAACTATTTCGAGGTAGAATTGTTCAATATCACTCATTGCTCATGTAATTTTTATTATTGCTTCTATGAATATATACGAGATTTTGTATCAGTTTCAAAGTTTGATGATCTTGACACATTTTTGTTCGAGTACCAGTATTTTTGTTAATGGATCTCTAGCACTATACAAAAAGTTAGATCTGAAAGGATCACACGTGAAATAAATGTTTTATACAAAAAGTCTGCTACTGAACAATCAAAATAATGACATTGTGAAGGTAAGCAAAATGCAATGAAGATGTACAGATGGCAAAGATGAAGAAACTGTAATTTTTGACAAAAGAAAGTTTATATTTCTTAATGTCCCTCCATCTGGTTAAGCAGAAACCAAAAAATTTTAGAAAGCTGCATTAATTTCAATGTTTAGAATCTTTTACAACAAACATTTTACTACAGTCAGTAGTCAATATGAGCAAAATCATGGATAAAGATATTTTTTCTTATGTGATAAGATTGGATAATAGTTAATGCCAATTCCTTACCTAGCTATACGTAGTTAAAATTCTATAATTGCAATGATTTGACATATATAACAGACAATTAACATGAGATAAATGCAAACGTGTAATAAAAATGCGCTTACTGAATCCGGCAATTTCTTTTTTCATAACTTATCGTGAAATTATGCTGCAGATTGTTCTCAAATGCCTACATAGCTGCCACAGATTGTCCACATGATAAAATATCGCATAGAATACAAAATACAATAAATTTAACTTAACTTCAGGTGAATATGTGTTCTTAGACATTTTATGCTGATTTAAAAAAAAAAAAAAAATATTTTAACAATTTTACTATAGAAAAGAGAAGCTTAGAAGAGTAATATATATACCTGTACGCAGAACAATTTAATAGAAAACGATATTTTAAATGCTGCCACTATTTTTTAAAGAGAAATACTTTGTAGCCATCTAATAAAATACAAAACAAAAACATTTGTATTGTAATATTTATAAAAATGTATTGTAAAATATAAGAAACGTATTGTAATATTTTAAATATCTAGTTATTTTAAGTATACTCAGTTTATCCCATCTAAACCTCAAACTGAAGCATGTATCTGTTTTGTATTAGTTGTAAAAACATGGTTGCCACAACTGAAATTCCAACCCTTATGTAGAAGGATCCTTTAAAACATATTTTACACATTTATTACTCCTCTGAGTTTTGAGTACATGCATACTAAAATAGATAATATAATTCACATGCTTTTATTGTACGCAATAAAAAGTTTTTTCCTTCGAAAAAAAAGGTACATGGGCTTCTAGATAATCGTTTGGAAAAATTCATTAAGAATCTTTACTTCACACATTAGGGCTTTTTTCTGCGTAATTGCATGAATGCTCATTCAAATCTTCCTCTCTTGAAAATGCTTTAAAACATACTTTACATACATGTGGCTTTTTTTCTGCATGAGTGAGCAAATGTTTTTTCTGATTGATTTTTCTAGAAAATCCTTTAGAACATATTTCACACACGTATAGCTTTTCTCCTGTATGAGTTCGTAAATGTGCATTTAAATTAGGTTTTCCAGAAAAACCTTTCGAACATACTTCGCACACGTATGGCTTTTCCCCTGTATGAGTGCGTAAATGTGAATTTAGAGTAGTTTTTTCACAAAATCCTTTGGAACATACTTCACACACGTATGGTTTTTCTCCTGTATGACTGCGTACATGTCTACTTAGATGTTCCTTTCTGGAAAAGCCTTTAGAACATAATTCACACACGTATGGCTGTTCTCCTGAGTGAGTACGTAAATGCAAATTTAGACTGCTCTTTTGAATGAACTTTTTAGAGCACACTTCACACATATACAGCTTATCTTCTGCATGAGAAAAGGAATGTCTTGTTAGATGATATTTTCGAGGAAATGTACTACAACATATTTCACAAAAGTATGGTTTTTTTCCTGTATGGATGCGTAGATGATTATTTAGATTTTTCTTTTTAGAAAAGCCTTTAAAACATAACTCACATACATATGGCTTTTCTGATGTATCAGTTAGTTTTTGTGCATTCATATTTTTTTAGCAAACATATTTTTTGGAATATAAGTTATAAATAAAAGGTTTTTTAATTGAATTAATGTGTATATAAATGCATTAAAATATTCTATTACAAAAACCTTTGAATAAATCTTTAAACTACCGGACAATAAAAACTTTGATAATTATCTTATTAAAGCAACATTTTAAAACCTATTTTTACAGAAATTCATCAAAATATTCCATTCATTTTTTTTTTTCTTCTCACAACATGATTTAATTCACAGTTACTTTTGATGTAAAACTTTTAGAAAGTTATCGTAAAATAAATCTTTTCTGGATGATAAAGAAGTCGTTTTACATTTTTATCAAACTTTCGAAATCAACAGAAGAGAAATTGCTGCTTTTTCAAACTTTGTATAAATTTAAAATATATATAGATTCATGAAAAATCCTATGTACTACTATGGATCCCGAAAGAAAGGCACTTTTCCAATCCGCAAAATAATAAATATCAAAAAATGACTTTCAAATTACACATTTAGAAATATCAATTGGTTTGGTACAACCACGGATTAAAAGAGACATTCATTTAGTATATACCTGGAGGAAGGGGGGGGGGGACAAGGAGCAGATCGAAAAAAGACAATTGTTTTTATATAAACTCTTACCGATTTTAATGAAACTTTGTACAGTTTGTGAAAAACGTACAGTAAGTGTCAGGCAAACTTGGAGGGTGGGGGGGGGGGATATGGAAATAAAATACATTCTTCTTTTAACTACCTTTTATCGATTCAAGAAACCGTATAATCACGTATAATTTGTGAAAAAATTACAGTAAGTGTCAGATACTCTTCGGGGGAGGGGGGGGGGGCAGAGGAAAGCAAAATGATTTTTTTATATCACCATTTTACCGACTTTAATGATACGTTTTATAACTATCACTTAATTTTCATTAAGATGACAGTGAGGTTTTTACATACCTGGGGGGAGGGGGGGTCAGATGAAAATAAAATATATTTTTACTACTCTGTTATCTACTCTGTTATCGACTACAAAAATTTTGTAGAATCACGTATAATTTCTGAAAAAATTACAGTAAGTGTCAAACATACTTGAGGGGAGGGGGTTTAGGAGGGGGGGGGGCAGAGGAAAATAAATTGAACTTTTATATTACCATTTTAGCGATTTTAATAATAAATTCTATAACTACAACTTAATTTTTATGAAGATTACAATGAGTGTATATACCTGGAGGTGGTTTAACACTAGAATTACGGTGATCTTCGTATACCTGGAAATACGGTGCGGGTCATTATGACCCTTGGAAAACAAAATCTGCATATTTCCCTATATAATATTATATATTATTGAAAATCCAATAAAAATAAACTAAATTACAATGATTAAAATATATTTTAAAGGGTATGGACAAATAGCTGGCTGAATAACGTTTAATTTCTTATTATTCCCTTTTGAGCATATGGTACTAGTTCTTTCTTTGGCATTCTTAGTTATGTCAGAATTTGAATTATTGGGAGCTAATTCATTTTCACTTTCACATGAGCTAGAAGATGATATCACATGATCTCTCACTATAGCAAATTCTGAGTCACTAGAGGTTTCATTTTCATCTCTATTTGAAGAATTGTTATCCATTTCAAAATCAGACACACAATCAGATAGTTCTTGCATCAATTTAACTATTTCTTCTTGCATTAGTCCTTTTCTACGAGCCATTAGTATATTATAAACTCACATAAATATAACAAAATAATTTATCAAAAATTGTTATTATATGTTAGAAACAAAATGCCTAGCAAAATCTACAATTGTTTTCTCGAACATAAGCTCTTTTATCTGTTCTCATTTCACAAGTTAATGCATATGGAAAATTCAAATCAAGTGCCTGGCAGATGAGATATTACACAAACAAATCATTTCCTTTCCTTTTATTTGTTTTTTGTTTAGCAGGTGAAAACAAAAATAGTTTACAGCAGAAAAAGATATTCAGATACATTTCTTTCTCACAGGGGTCAAAAATGACACCTGCCCATATTTCTAGGTATAAATCGTTGTTAAGACTAAAAGTTAAATAGGGTTTTCTTGGAAATTTTTTTTTTTTTTTTTTTTGAAAAGTACAATGATTTAGGAAAAGTCAAGAAAAGATTAAAATATTTGTGAAAAAATAGAAGAAACATTGAAGAAAAAAGTTTGCTTGGGGTCAAAATGACACCTTCCGTAATTCTATAGGGTGGGCCGAAAAAATTTTTTTTTCGAAATTTATTTTGGTATAGAATGAAAAAGTTGTGCAATGGAACAATTAGAACTCACAAGAATTTTCATCAAAATTAATCAATATTTAGCCGCGCCCCTCTGACATTGAAAAACGTAAAAAAGCTTTTTTTGGAAAAAGGCCGAAATTTTTTTTTATTCGAAATTGATTATGGTATAGAATGAAAAAGTTGTGTAATGGACCAATTAGAACTCACAAGAATTTTTGTCAAAATTAACCAATATTTAGCCGCGCCCCTCTGACATTGAAAAACGGAAAAAGCTTTTTTTGGAAAAAAATATATTTTGAAAAAATATCCAAAATTTAAAGACATTCATTAAAAATGTTACATAATATGTCAATTAGAACCCATAAAAATTTGTATAATTTTTTTTCATTATTTAACCGTGCCCCTCTGACATCAAAATTTGGAGAAAAATGAAAGAAATATCGGATTTTCTGAAAACCTGTACTATGAAAAACTATTTATTATTTTTCTAAATTAGTATTGACATAACTGATTAATTAATTAGTACTATAAATAAAAATTCTATAACTATAACTATTACTTTATTATTTTTTTACTTGGTTAATTATTATAAACATATTTTTTCTTGTATATAAGCATATTTTCTCTTACATAGTAACAAAATAAAGATTAAAGCAAAAATATACAAATTTATGTTGGATTTAATAACACCTGTTGCTTATTGAATATTAGGTACTCGAATAATATTGTCCTTTATTGTCAAACGTTGGGAGTTCTTTTCTTGCTTGAAGTTTGCTACGAATATAGCCATCCCTTGCAATCTCACCGCAAACTTTCATTGCAGCTTCAGATACTAATTTAACACATCGTTCAACACATTGCGTATGACATGGTAATTTTTCGAAAGTCATTAATTGATTCTCTTCTTTTTTGCACATTTCTTTCAAGTCTTTATCCTTTAAATGCATTGTAAGAGGTGGCTCTGTTACAACACAGTTTGACCAATCAATTAAATCAATGTAGTCGTCTGCTTCGAAATTAACTTGAGGAGGCTTGAAAACTCGTAAACCATCCCAGACAACACAAATTCGTCTAGATTAAGTCAAAATACGTAATCTGGATATATAGACATGTCCATATTACAGCCAGATTCAGTCTATATTTCATCAGATTTTGTAGATATTATGTAGAAATGTCCTCACCTGTTACGTCTTATGTACGTCTTTTAGATGAAAAAAATAACGTAAAATAGATGTATAGTGAACATAATATAGACATGTCCATATTACAGCCAGATTCAGTCTATATTTCATCAGATTTTGTAGATATTATGTTGAAATGTCCCCACCTTTTACGTAATAAGTACGTCTTTTAGCTTAACAAAATAACGTAAAATGGGCATACGTGAACATAATATAGACATGTCCACTTTCGTTCATATTAAGTCTAAAAATTACCCATGTTAGTTCATTTCAGAAAATTTTGGAGTGGAAGGCTGATTTTTTTTTTTTTTTTTTTTTTTTTTTTTTTTTAAATACCAACTATGTGAAAAATACCAGAGCCGGAAATCGAACCCGGGCCTTCCAAAGAGATGATGGCACGGGTTCGATTCCCGGCTCTGATATTTTTCACATAGTTGGTATTAAAAAAAAAATCAACCTTCCACTCCAAAATTTTCTGAAATGAACTTTCATGGTTGATGAATAAATTTCTAAATTAAATTACCCATGTTATTTTTAGATTTATTTAACACGTTCATGCCGGCACATTCTTCTCAAAAGTATCTGAGCACTAGCCAATAATTCCAATATCAAAACAGTATACTTAAAACTGTTTTGTTCAATAAATCCTAGTCGAATCATGTTCTTAGATTGACTAAGATCATGACTCGACAAGGATTTATTTAACAAAGCAGTATTAAGTGTACTATTTTTGGACAAGGATTATTGCTAGTGCTCGGATACTTTTTCTGCGACCCACCGGTGTACCACGCCGGCATGAACGTGTTAAACAAAGATGCTGGCAGAATGAAATCCTTAGAGAGTGTTTTTTTTTTTTTTTTTTTTTTTTTTTTTATAACCTAATACTTGGTGTGTCTGTCATTCTAAGCAAAATCTACATAATGAGCTTTCTGTGGAATATACAGAAAAAGTCCAAAAAATTATTTTAAAGCTTTAAACTTTATATATATATATAATTTAATCATTAAAAAGCTTTAAAATATTATTTTTAAAGTTATCTCTATTGAGACAAAAGGAGAGAGGAAAAAAAAAAAAAAGATCGCACTCACTATCTTTTTTTATAAACCTAATATTAGTGTCGCATATTAGTTTAAGAAAATTCTACATAATGGGCTTTCTGTGAAATCCACAGACATTTTAAAGCTGTAAACTATTATATATATATATAATTTAATAATTAAAAAGCTTTAAAATATTATTTTTTTAAGTTATCTTAAGTATGGCATAAGGAGAGGGAAAAAAACTTCCCATGCGATTTATTTTTCCGCACAAAATATTTTATATTTTTAAATTTCATTCATTTCCAGCACCCATGTATGCAAGTCATTTTTTATGAAATCTAGCTAGGATTCAAACTTAGTTCCTTTGGCCCAATGAACTATTATTCCACTAAGAGTGATGTCCTCATTCAATATTTCACTTGCCTAAGTTTCATCTTTTCTTTATGTGAAGATACAGAATTACAAGTGATCTTTTTTAAAAAATATAATCACATTGTGATGGAAAGGAAAAGTTTAAGGTTGCTCACTCCTTTGCGACTTCCCATCTGTAATCAGAATTACCAAATCCCATGTAAGTCTATGGTGAAATTTGTTTATAGAATTATTGTTTACCTTTTTGAAATTTTTGTTTTCACATTCAGAAAATTTACAACTGTTATATTCGTACTCGTTCTCAAAAATTGATTTTTTAAAACTTTAAAAGGGAGTACTAATTTAATGGTTGTGTATTTTTAGAATGTGAAAATGGAATTTAGAAGTAATATTTAGGTAATGTGCAATTCTATAAACAATTTCACCCATAGGATAACAGGAGCTTTGGGTGACCTCGACGATTTGTGATGTATCCCCATGAGTCATAACTTTGTTTATATACTTTACGCATGTTTAAAATAAAGGCCAAACAAATTTTTACAAGAATGAAAAATAAACAGAAGAAGTTGCGCTGACTTGTGTGCCCCAGGCTTTACTCACTTTTTATCCTTGTTCAGCAAAAATCGGCATAACAAGTTACACATGAAATTATTCATTACTTAATTTTTAATAATGAAGTTAAACATTTCCTCCAAAAAACCTCATTCTTTAGAAGTATGGTGAACATATGCTAAGGCATGTTTTTTTTTTTTTTTTTTTTTTTTTTTTTTAAGAACTCTGGTTTGAGCACTGGCCAGGTCATTTTTGTAAAAATTAATGTGTCTTTTCATTTAAAAATATTTTTAATAAATTTACACTTTTTAATATTCTTTTAGCAAAGTGCCACTTAAATAAATATTTTTTTTTATTTTCTATATTTTACATGTTCCACAGTTTTTTCATGGGAAAATGCAAAATGCTTGCTAATTTATATGTATTAACCCTTTGCACTCGAAGACTTTTTCGCTTCGGTGAACCAACAACACAAAGCAATTTTTCTCTTATATGCTGAATTACTTATCATTAACATAAATGATTTCACACACAATTTATTAAAACTTTTTACCTCTTGAATGCAAAGGGTTAATTCATATTCCATTTAAGAGTTTTCTGCATACACAGGGTGTCCCAAAAAGATTGAAACGCGGTTTAATTCTTTACCTGTTAGAGATGAGAGGGTAATGTAAATTGCAAAAGTGTATTTAATAAGATAGGAAATAAAACTACGCTAGTAAAAATATCTTTCTCTTAATTTTCAAAAAATTACATTTTTTAAATTTTTATACGACCCCCTCTAGACAAATTTTGTCAATTAGAAAGTTTTTATTTTCGATGCAACAACATCACTACAAAAACCTGCATTCTCGTATCTTTAAAACTGAATGAATTATACTTAATTGAAAACTGAGGGACCATATATCAAAATAAAAATGTAAATTTGTGACATATTATAAAAAGATAAAATGTATCATAGCATTTGCATTGAAACAATTCTTGAGTATGTTGGATTGATTCACGATCAAGTCACGTAATACATTTTATTTTATTTTTTATATCATGTCACAAATTTACTTTTCTATTTTGATATATGGTCCCTCAGTTTTCAATTAAGTATAATTCATTCAGTTTTAAAGATACAAGAATGCGGTTTTTTGCAGTGATGTTATTGCATTGAAAATAAAAACTTTCTAATTGACAAAATTTGTCTAGAGGGTTCGTAGAAAAATTTAAAAAAGTAATTTTTTTAAAATTAACAGGACTGCATTTTTACTAGCATAGTTTTATTTCCAATCGTTTTTTGTATACTTTTGCAATTTTCATTTCCCTCTGATCTCTAACAGATAAACAAACCATGTTTCAATCTTTTTGGGACACCCTGTATATTTAATCTGTGTGAATAAATAAACAACAATATTTTACTGGGGGAAAAAAATCATCATTTAACCTTTTATTATCATCCCACAATGTACCTGAAAATTTTTTTGCACTCTGTAAAACAATCATAAGTAATAATTTACATTCTGTAGGAAACATGCTTTTGTGGATCTAAATAATGTTACTTTCATTCTGTTGTGCAGCATGGAAATATATTAAAATATGCTTTAAACAACATTGTATTCAAATTCTTTTCAGAGTCCCTACATTAATCTTTCATTTTCCATGTACAAATATATAAATAAAATATTTTTATTTATTATTTATTTATTTTTATTTTATTTATTTATTTATTTATTTTTTGAGACATTAATTCTCCCTTGATACATGGAAAAAGCAAACTTAAAGCAGTAAAATGATTTTACTTCTTATTACCAACCAAAATTTTAATTATCATTTCATTACCAGTTATTGCATTTTCAAGTATAAAAGACTGCCATTTAACAGCCACAATAATTTCTTGAAAATGTTTTGTAAATAAATCAACAGTTAAATGAATAAACTCTTTTTCAGTATATCGAAGTGAGAGAGTTACAGTTTCACAGAAATTATCCACCGATATATATATATATATATGTTTATTTATTTATAAATTACAATCCATACAGTCAGCAGCAAAATTACTGAAGCACTAGTAATAATTCTTATTTAAAAGATGAGTACTTAATACTGTTTTTTAAGTAAATATTTGTCGAGTCATAATCTTAGTCTTATGCTGCTTATAAAAAAGTAAGTTGATGATGAAAATTAACGATCAAACTAAAAAATAAATAAAAAATGTGGATGTATGCTTCAATAATTTTGCTGCTGACTGTAACAGGGCCACTTGAAATCAAGCTACCACTTGAAAATTTATTATCTAGATAATTTTTGAAACACAGAATCAATTTGAACCAAAGTTGGACAGTAAACTTACAGTCGGCAGCAAAATTATTAAAGCACTAGCAATAATTCATAAGTAAAAAAAGTACACTTAATACTGCTTTGTTAAACAAATCCTTGCGAGTCATTTTCTTAATCACTAAGAACATGACTCGACAAGGATTTATTTAACAAAGCAGTATTAGGTGTACTTTAAGACTTCTACCTGAAAATTTTTCATCACAACAATTTTGGAAATACTGAGCTGTTTTACACAAAAGTTGGACAGTGAATTTATTTTGGATTTATAAAGTGAGTAACTTGCTCTGCCATTTTATTTCCAGGTGAAGGCTACTTAAAATCAGGCTGTTAGTTGAAAATTTGTTATAACAATAACCAAAGTTGCACTGAATATTTGATATTCGACAGGTGACGCTGAATATCTTGATATTTGACAGACTGAATAGTCGAGTTAAATTTTAAATTAAAATATTGAAATTAGTAAAAATATTTTAAGTATTCGGAAGAATACAGAATGTTCTGTATTCGTTATTCAGCAAAAGTCACTATTTCTGTATGAAATTTTTCTCTTTACATAAATCTAAAAATATATAATTTTTACGCAGTTAATGCATAGCTATCATATCCAGGGTTGGTAAGTTTTTGACGCTTGATAGTTTTTGAATGTTTAAAAAGTATGTCAAAAACATTCTGTCAAAACCGTCAAAGACCCATATTTTTACTTATAATTTAATATGTAAAAATGTTGATTTTATAAATAAGATATTTATGTTTATGAATACAATTAACTCTTTCAAATTTGCAAGACCTTTAATCCATAATTCGCTTTTGGATTAAAAATGAAATTTACTATAGCAAAATCAATAGCAGTTAAATTTTTATTTCATTCTTTTATGGAAAATTACTTCCCTGAACCATATATAACTATGTAATTTTTTATTTATTAATGCAATTGATAAAATTGTTAGTATTACTATGAAGACTAAAACTTAAAAAGAATATTTGATACTTTGCAATCACAGTTAGACGATTATATTATATAGCACATTTCAAAAAATTTCGAAAAATCAAAATAATCTTATTTCAGAACATGAAATTACATTTTTAAATAAGTGTATTTAAAAAAATAACAATTGCTTCAATGTTTAAAATAAATTAAAAAAAAAAACAAATATTAATTAATTAATAAATAATGTGTAAGTGACAGACTGTGTATTAAAAATAGTGCATGGTTAACATTTTAGAATGCTGACTTATTTTTGAATAAAATCCACATTTTCTATAAATAATAAATCTTTTGTCAAACTTATTTGCATTACTATGACATTCATTTCTTGGATTAATAAAAACTAAATTTATATCGGCAAAAAATAAATAAATAAAAGCAAAAAATGGCTTATATAATTTGTAAACATTACCATTAGGTCTCAAGATCTATGAAAAAGGCAGATTTGCATTGCAAAAGAACAGGATTTAATAAAAAAAAAAGTTTAAACCTTTTTTTTAAGTATATATCTTTATTATACATATTTGTAAATTAAAATTCCCACTTTGAATAATAGTTAATGCTCTAAAACTAAATTTTATTTGTCTAAAAATAATTAAAACTAATAATAATAAGAGCTAAGATTTTCCAGGATTTTTTTGTACATTTTTATTTTTTCTTTTCTTTTTTGTAATAAAGTATACTGCAAGTAATAAAGCTTGTGCTTTGTAAAATTTAAATTTGTACTTTCTGATATAAAGTTTTGTAACATAATCTAATTAAAATATGATTTTATATATCCATTTTATGAAAAACAACCAGTTTTTTTTTTTTTTTTCCCTAATAGGTGATAATAAGATAATAAGCATTTATTTCTTTCTGTAATATGAAAATTTTGCCATCTGAAATCTTTTATTTTGTGCTTAATGTTTATTTTTTGCATAACACTTTTTTTTTTTTTTTTTTTTTGTCAATATTAACCTTAAACTATTTTGCAATATGTATAATTATAAAAACTTTAAGTTTTCTTTCCATTATCGATAATGGAAAGAAAAAAAAGAAAGAGATAGCTAGATACAATTGCAGGGGGAATTGTGATAATATTTAAAAAAAAACCTGAGAATTATTGCAGGATTGTTTCAGCAATGTTAAAATAATTCTTTAAAAAAAAAAAAAAAAAAAAAAAAAAGGAGGTCTAAACTTAAATTTTTTATAATTATACATATTGCAAGTTCTGTAATAAGTTAAAATATAAAGAAATTCATATTTAAACGCGGCACAGTCAGTTTGATAAAATTTATCAATGCATTAGGGTAAAATTTACCATGCATATGGGAATGTAAATAGGATTTTTTAGTTAACTGTTATACTATATAAGAATATAATTTTCTAGACTGACAACTTTTAAAAGAGTTAAATTACTTACAAAATGTTTGATGCATTTTTACATTTCCTACACTTATTACAAGTATACACAGCGGGGTAAAAAATAAAATAAAAACAAGCATTTGTCAAACAAATATATGTGTAAATACAGTTTATAACTTATTAATAAAGGAAAAACAAAACCATTAGAATAATAACTTAATTACGATCAAATCAGAAATAAATATGTTTTTATTATTCAATGCATTTGAAAATAATCTCCTTTTTAATTTAATCTAAGAATAAAGGCTTAACAAGAATAATATTATGGTGTTTATTTAAAGTTTTGTACTTATTATTTCAAGGTGTAACATTAATACAAATATTGAAAAAAGATAATAATACAGCAAAAGTAACTTGCTATTTTGTCACAAAGTATATATATGTTTTCAATTAGTTTTTCATTGGCTCCAATGAAATTAAAAAAAAAAAAAAATTCAGAAGATTAGTAAGAATTACAAAATCAACAACGCAACACAAACACAGACGTAAAAGCGATACAAACGTAAATATAGGCGCAGAAGCAGCTAGTGAAAGTTGAGAGAGCAGCAGTCTGAACAATAAATGAGATAAAAGAAATACAGTTAATTTCATTTCAATAGCAAAATTTTGTGGAACATAAAATTTTCTTATATTTGATTACAACATCCGCATTAATAAAATGGCGGAATACAGGTGCAGTTTTAGCTCCAGTATTTACGTAAACTGGATTAGTTCAATTTTCATTCAATTTATGTGCCTAATCTGACGTCCATATTTTGTACGTTTTCGGTAGATACGTCTATGTCCGAAATTTCACATATTGTGAACATACTGGAGCTGGAGATCTACGTTCAAAACTCGTCTATAGACGTAACTCGGACGCGATAGATGAAATATGAACATAATATGAACGTATGTGTTATGTGGGATTGAAGTTCTTCATTTTTATTTGTCGAGCGCCTAGAATGCGCCTAACTGCTAGTTCCCGGATGTGTTTCCTGGAATCATGCAACATTGCTACCAATAAATTTTCGGGATGCGCATAATATGCATTGTTTGACAAAATAATTTTCTTAGCTTTGTCTGGAAGCTGCTTTGAAAGGGATATCATTTTCCAAAAATGTTGGGAACCATACTGGCAATGCGATTTCATTTTTATTTCAAACCACATTGGAGCATAAACCAGCATTACATATTTCACAAGTATTATAAGATTCTCTGATGGGCTTGGTGTGCTAATGTATAACCGTAACAAACGGTTTGCGGTAGTCAGCTATCGTGCATGACTAAGTTTACCTGGATTACTGTCACTCAACATTGGAGAACTAGTACCATCTTTTATGGCTTGACAGATGCGATACAAATATTTTTGATCTGTACTTAGCTTTCTAATATCTTGCGAATCTAAATGCTGAAGTGTAGAGTCCATTTTATCAAATTTGACCATTGGGTGTTTCTCACAGTCTTTTAAAAGCAATCCAATAGGTCCAGAATATGAATATGGTCCCCTTGTGCAACCGTCTATTTCTTGAATAAGGTATCTTAGTGGCAACTCATTGGTATGACGCAAACATTGTAGTGGTCTTCCAATGTTTGTCTCAAGCAAACGTATTACTCCACCTTTCCATCCCGTATTTACATTTGTTCCGTCACATCCGATAACTGATAGGTTCTGCAAACTTATGTTATTCTTTCTTGTAAATTCTATAATACCTTCGGCTATTCCTTTTGCACTTTCACCAGCAGTTAACGATATATGACCCATACATTTGCTATCTGGTTCCTCTATTAATGCTACATGCGCTTCTGATGTTAATTTTCGATGACCATGTATTTGTTGAATAGTTTCATCTTTGCGCCCATCAAAATACAAACTCTTTATAGGTTTTTCTTCAAATAGCCTTAAATCATTTTCCCTTACTTTTTTTCTTTTCTTCTCTATTTCTCTTCTCACTTTGTTTTTATCAACTATATATGTTTGTTGCTCAGGCGAAACTAAATTGAAATCAGCCAAAACTGCAGTAATAATTTTGGCCACTGCTCTACTTGAGGCACTAGTTAACCCTTTCAGGGGCGCTAAGTAAAAATGATTGAATTTCCTTTTAAATATATATATATCATAAAGTGAACACCCCATACAAGTCATATTTGATGAAGAAAAAAATTCAGCATGTGGGGATTTTTTTGTGGGTGGTGGCTAGGCGTTCTAGCCACTGTGTCTATCCACCTAAAAGATGCTCCTAAAAATCAAACTAAAATTAAAGATCTAAGATAATATGTAAATCTGTTGTATTTAAAAGGTGCATTACAGTATATTTACACTACCAAATACTTTTGAATAAAAAATTATTTTTCATAAAAATATATAAAAGAAACTTCAAAAAAATTTTCCGCAACTTGTCCATTTAAAAAAGTCACAGGCACATTCTGCTTAAAGTTACTGTAGTTCTGCCATCTCTATTTCAATTTTAGAAGTACACATTAACTTTTCATAAAAGTGGATAAAAAAAGTAGCCACTGCACACTTAGAGAAAAATTTCTAAAGTAGGTGGATAGACCCTCTAGCCACCGCCCCTGAAAGGGTTAAATCTGCAGCCAATGCTGTATGAGGCATAGAAATTCTCATTTGATCTGACGATCTTGATGGCGTTTCAGTTTGTTTATGTTTTCTTAAAAGAGGATAAGACCACTTGAAATCTTGATCTGCATTTTTTGTATCCATTTCTGACTCAAACTCTAATTCATTATCTTTCAAAATGTTATGAGATTCTTTATTTTGAAATCCACTGGTACTGGGCATTGACATTTTATTCTTGTTTGGACAATCGGATATTTCCATTTTTCGACGTACTCGTTTTTGTAGTTGGTTTGGTTGTTACTATATCCAGATTTCCAATAGCCATTTTTCTAACTGTCCTTTGATCAATTAAAAATTCTTTTTCTCTCTCAGGAACTTTTAGTTTTTTTTCGCAATTGAACGAATATAAATCTTGGCATTTACAAGCACAAATGTCGAACAGTTTTGCGGCGTCTGCTTTAAATTTCTTCAATTTCGATTGTAAAAACGGCGTATTCCTAGATTTAGCAGGTTTTATAACGTTCTTAAATTTACAGTTGTAAGATAAAACCATGGTAGTAACTCGCTTTAATGATATAACAGGAATCGAAGCACGTTTCCATATATCAATAATTTTTTTTGCTACCGCTGCGGCCACAGTTCTTGAAGAAGGTTCTTGACTTTTGTCTCCCTTTATTTGCAATCTGATACTCTGATAACATCTTATTATGGCCTCATAAGTTGGGAGATAAACAGCATCAGAAGGGAATATATTTTTCCCTGTTCCAAACAACGGACGACTTGAGTTTGCTCGCGTCACTTTTTTAATTACACACATTTGACAAACAAACGTAGAATGAAACGAAACCCAATATTTTAACTTATCTATTTGTTAAATTGACCTTAGAAGCAATGGGAGCAGTAGAACGCCATCTATCGTTTGAAATCTGAACGAAAAGAAACAAAAACGAAAGTAGGGTATAAGATAAGCTTCAATTTCTTATGTGCATATGTATGCTTATTATTTTTAAATAAGCGAATAAAAATAGAGTAAAATTATTTGAATTTTAGTTGGATTGGTTCGTTGTAACGTATTATGTAATATTTTAGTTATATAGTATAACTAGTTTCAATTTTTTAAAAATATACTTTTTTCAAAAAACCCAGCTTTTCATCTTTTTCTCAATATTTTATATCAGAGGGGCGCGGCTAAATATTTGGCAAAATTAATGAAAGTTTTTGAGGGTTCTAACTGATTCATTAGGTAACATTTCTGCAATATACCAGAAATAAATTCAAGATTAATTTTTTTAATTTAATTTTTTGAAAAAAAACTAATTTTTTTTCTTTTTTTCAGTTTCTCAGTGCCAAAGGGGCGCGGTTAAATATTAAAGAAAACTGATAAAATTTTTAGAGGTTTCTTACAGACCCATTACACAACTTTTACGGACTATACCAAAATCAATTTCAAAAAATAATTTTTTCGGCCCACCTTAGTGTTGGGGGTAGATGGAAATAAAATATATTCTCCTTTAAAATACCCTAGTAGAGATTTAAACAAAACCTTTGTATGATAACACACAATTTGTGAAAAAAATCACGCTATGTGTCAGAGATACTTGGGAGGGGGAGTGAAAGAGGGGGGCAGAGGAAAATAAAATGATTTTTTATATCACTATTATACCGATTTTAAAGATATATTCTATAACTATCACTTATTTTTTATTACGATCACAATGAGTGTATTATACATCCTTCAGGGGGCAAGGAGGGCGCTGATAGAAGTAAAATATATTATTCTTTAAACTACCGTATAATCGTTTAAAAAAAAACCTTGTATTTATATATATATATATATATATGCAACTTTCTGCTTATGAAAAATTACAGTGAGTTTACACATATCCGGACGATTTGCTAAGGGGGAGGGGGGGGGGGCCGAGTGAAAATGTTTGTTTTTATATCACCATGCTACCTATTTGTATGAAACTCTGTATGACTATCACTTTCATTTCATTAAAATTATAGTGAAAGTTACCTATAGTTGATAAGGGGGATGGAGGATAGGGAGGAAAATGAAAAATAAAATAATCTTTTTAAACAACAGTGATTATCGTTTGTTTTATTTACATTTTGTGTAAATATCAATTAGTATTAATGAAAAATTACAGGGAGGTGCGCAAAAATTCAATGTATGATTTAAATTTGTAAAAAAACTTACTAAAAAATGAAATTTCTTCTTTTAATCTGTCTCTTTTGCCCCCCCCCCCTAGAAATAAAAAAAAACTTGCGCTTTCGTTGATGCGTAGAAAGAGTTTTACAGAAGAAATTAAGAAAAGTGCCCGGGGGCACTTTTCTTAATGGACGACTAAAACGAGGCGGAGTTTCCCTTTGTTTGTGGGGAAAAGCTGGGCTATGATTGGCTATAGTCCTTTATTTGTGGGGTAAATTAAGACTCCTATAGGTAGAGCTAGAGCCCCTAACTAAAATAATAGGCTGGCGCATCACCGCCATTTTTTTGCCTCCGAAGAGGACAGCATTCCCGCTCGGCGTCCATATTCATCGCTTCCCTATTGATTTTAAGAAATCTTGATCTGAAGCTAATCCAGTCAAGATAAGAGCAATAAGCAACAATAATATTTCTAAAAACAAATTTTTTTTCACAGTACATTCTCAGGATATCATTTTATTCTGAGGATATCCTATGGATGTACTGGGGTAAAATGTGTTGTTAGGGAGGTTTCTGTTTCTTTTACAAAATGTGGCCAAAACTCAAATACACAGTAATGGAAGGTCTGGGGTCTGGGAACACTTTATATTCACTTCTTGAAAGCTTATAGCAGTTTATCGCTAACCAAACATCCATATCATAGTTTACTAGCCAAAATTATGAAATATAATAATACAAGTTACACTAAAGTAACGTAAGACGATAAAAAAAAAGTTTGTTGTTTGTTTCTCAGAGAAACGAGCTGGGTACATGTGGCAACCCTACAGCAACAAAATGACTGATGCACCAGCTCGTATATAGTATTCACAGACCTTCTGTTACTGTGTATTTGAGTTTTGGCGACATTTTGTGAAAGAAACAGAAGCCGCCCTAACAACACATCTTACCCCAGTACATCCATAGGATAACCTCAGAATAAAATGACATCCTGAGAATGTACTTTGAAAAAAATGTGTTCTTAGGAATATTATTCTTGCTTATTGCTCTTATCTTGACCGGATTAGCTTCAGATGAAGATTTCTTAAAATCATTAGGGAAGAGATAAGGACGCCAAGCGAAGCGGGATTGCTGTTCTTTTCGGAGGCAAAAAAATGGCGGTGATGCGCCGGCCTATTATTTTATTTAGGGGCTCTAGACTAAGGCTCCTATATATACGAGCTGGCGCATCAGGCATTTTGTTGCCTTAGGGTTGCCACGTGTACCCAGCTCGTTTCTCTGATAAACAATCGACAAACATTTTTTTTTCATCTTTTTACGTTACTGTAGAGTAACTTGTTTTATTATATTTCATAATTTTAGCTACGTAAACTATGGTATGGAAAATTGTTTAGCGATGAACTGCTATAATTATTCAAGAAGTGAATATAAAGTGTTCAAAGATCTTCTATTACTGTGTATTTGAGTTTTGGCGACATTTTGTAAATGAAACAGAAACCGACATAACAACACATCTTACCCCAGTACATCCATAGGATATCCTCAGAATGAACTGACATCCTGGGAATGTACTATGAAAAAAAATGTGTTTTTAGGAATATTATTGTTGCTTGTTGTTCTTATCTTGACCGGATTAGCTTAAGATCAAGATTTCTTAAAATCATCAGGGAAGCGATAAGGACGCCAAGCGGGAATGCTGTCCTCTTCGGAGGCAAAAAAATGGCGGTGATGCGCAGGCCTATTATTTTTTTTAAGGGGCTCTACTCTAGACTTACCTTTTGGTTAAATTTCATCATGACGTCGAATGACGATAGAAAGTCAAGTCGTCTACAGCCCCTAAATAAAAAAATTGGCCGGCGCATCACCGCCATTTTTTTGACTCCGAAAAGGACAGCATTCCCGCTTGGTGTCCTTATCGCTTCCCTAATGATTTTAAGAAATCTTGATCTGAAGCTAATCCGGTCAAGATAAGAGCAATAAGCAACAATAATATTGCTAAACACACATTTGTTCCACAGTACATTCTCAGGATGTCATTTTACTCTGAGGATATCCCATGGATGTATTGTAAGATGTGTTGTTAGGGCAGTTTCTGTTTCAAAATGTCGCCAAAACTCAAATACACAGTAATAGAATGTCTGTGAACACTTTATATTCACTTCTTGAATGATTATAGCAGTTTATCGCTAAACATACTTCCATATCATAGTTTACTTAGTTAAAATTATGAAATATAATAAAACAAGTTATACTAAAGTAACGTAAGACGATAAAAAAAAAGTTTGTCGTTTGTTTATCAGAGAAACGCGCTGGGTACATGTGGCAACCCTAAGGCTACAAAATGCCTGATGAGCCAGCTCGTATATATAGGTGCCTTAAAGTCGCCAGTTGTTACTTTTAACATACTTGCTAAACATGGATATTAGCAAAATATTTTTGTTTCCACGAGGGGAGGGGGAGGGACAGATTAAAGAAAAAAAAATTCTGTTTTAGAATAATCTTTTACCAATATTTGATATTAACTTTTAATTAATGTCTGATATTAACAATGTTTTGAATTTTTGGATTGCGGAAAAAAGGGCACTTTTCTTAATTTTTCCTTGTAAAATTGATACTAAACATCAACGAGAGCGGAAATGCTTTATTTCTACATAGGGGAGAAAAAAAGATAGATTAAAAGAAGAAAATTCATTTTTGAACAACTTTTTTACAGGTTTAAATAATACATTGAATTCTTGCATAAGTCACTATAATTTTTCATTGATAGTAATTGATACTTACACAAAATGTAAATAAACAATAAAACAAACGATAATAAGTGTTGTTTAAAAAGTTTGTTTTATTTTCCTTCTGTCCCCTCCTAACCCCCCCCCCCCTTATAAACTATATTTAACTTTCACTATAATTTTAAAGAAATAAAAGTGATAAAGTAGTACAAGTTTCCTATAAGTTGGTAGCATGGTGATAAAAATAAATAAATAAATAAATAAATAAAAAAATTCTTCATATATCCCCTCCCCCCCTAGCAAATCGTCCAGATATGTGCACACTCACTGTAAAATATTTATCATAAAAAAAATCGATATTAAGGATGTCTTTAATATTTTACTCTATTTTCATGCCCTCTAAAACAGTCTCGTTGATTGACATATGGGTCTGTGTGCATACATGTTTAGAATATTTTAACAAAAGGCATATTGTATATATTTAGAATTTGGGCTTCAACTTAAAACATATCTTTTTTCATTAGCTGTGTAACCATGACAGATGCACAAGTTTAGAATAATTTTAATAATATATTTTCATGAATGTCTCTCTTTTTTATCAGAAATTATATCTATTATTATTGTAAAGGGCGTGGACATTGGCAAATCTTTTACAAATGATAGAAATTTTGAAATGAAATAAACATTTTACATCCTAAAGATATTCTAAAAATGTGGCAATAATAAGTGTAATTTAATTAGACTTAGGAACAAAGGCAAATATTACAACTTATTAATTGTTTTAGTAGTAATGTGATTCAGTCTGATGAAGTGATGCCAGATGGTCGAAAATTATTTCCCCAAACAGGTCTTAAAATTTCCCGACATCAGGGTTTTTTTCGAAAAAAAAACCCAGCTTGATTTCTACTAAAAAGGAAAAATTAAAATTAAAAAAAAATAAAAATAAAAAAAGTAAGCAGATTTAAGAGCTCAGATTTTTCTCCAAATGAAGGCAATTTTTGAAGAAATTCCCAAAATAACAACAAACGTTTTGAAAATCCCTTGTCGTAGGGATAAATCATTAGGTTGCCAACATAGAGTTGAAGAAATCCCCAGATTTATCCTCAATTATTTTAGAATTCCCCAAAAAAGTCCCCGCAAACATTGGGTCTCCCAAATTGTCCCCAGAAGCCTCAAAAATTCCCAAATTGTGGACAAAATCCCCAATCTGGCGTCACTAGTCTTATGATTCTAGTTAATTAAAATCGTATTTACTAGTTACATTTTAAAATTTTTTAAAGTTATTTTTTATTTTATAATTCAGCTGTGCCAATAAAATTTTAGTAATAAATATTATTTTAAATTGTAAATAAATTAAGTGATGTACAGTTAATGACTTCGTTATTGCTGCTTTATTGTTCATAAATTTTAATACTGAGTGAAACATTATAAATGAACCGCATATCAATTGAATAAATGAATAATTTAAAAGTAGCGATTTACGTAACATTTTGAAGTTGATATTGTACTTTGTTAAGTCGACGTGTGGCGAGTTAAAAGTAGGCATTTTAAGCTTTATGTTTTAATGTAAAATATAGAGGTAGGCCCGTTCTAATATTTTAAAACACTTATTTTATTATTGTTTTAAATTAGTAGTGGTGACAAAAGATAAGAGCATTATTTTAGTCTGGAAATTCAAAACACGCGAAACAAGGGGAAAAAAAAAATTAAGGTTCTCACAGATTATAAATATTTTTTAATTGTATCTGATATATGTTTAGCATTCGATGTATTTTACCTCTAAAAAGAAGCTTTATAATAATTTCGTTTTTTATTATGAATGGATCTTCACTTTTTCTCTTTTAGTTCCCAATCATACAGAGGTATAGGGAACTTAGGTAATCGTCAAAATTTTCTACCTCAGTTTTTTTATTTTTTACACGTTTTAAGTGTGAGGAATCCAAAAATAGCAAAATGGGTTTGGTGTCCTTCTGTACGGTGTCTGTTCGTTAGTCCGTTAGTGTGTTGTATATTAGTCTGTGTACATGATATATCACGAACAAATGATTGCAAAGACGTCGGACCAGTTTTAAAGTATTAGTTATGATACTAGCAAGAGTCTTATTAATTCGTAACATTCTAATTTTAAAATTTTCAAAAGTTATTCGAAATTTACGATTTTCTTAACGTGGGAGAATAGGGCAAAATTTCACTTAAAGGTATATGAAAAGAAGTATCTACCCTAAACCGGGGTTACTCAGACCTCTTTTCAACTTCAAACACCTATCACTCAAAAATTATTTATGTTAAAGATTAACTAATTTGTGGAAAACTTGGGTCTATTGCTCTACTTCATAATTACATATAAGAAAATTTTCTGAAACATGCATGTTAATTATAAGAAAATAAAAACTTGGTGGTTTTAGTTACCCCGTGATATGGGGTAACAAAACCAGTGGTTGTAAATCAATGTTTAACTTCAATTATTCACCAAGGGTTAACAAAATCCACATAAAATGCCAAAATAAATTTATGTATAATATTTTACATTTGATGTACTAGTAAAAAATTATACAATAATGGCACTAATATTAACATAACCCTTGGCGGCGCAAGGCAATTCGGATCATTTAAATTATACTGCCGCCGGAATTCATGAACTAAATTAAACTAAAAGAAATTTTAAATTTTAAGGTTAAAAAAAACGGCCTTTTCTGCTATGTTATAAACATAAATTTTTGCTAAAAGATTTCCGGGATGAATTTTTGCAGATGGATCTTAAATTTTGCATCCTCGCAGCGAGGACAGCACGCGTTAAGGGGTTGTTAATCTAACATTTAATTATTAAGTGTAAAAGGGAAAGTATGACGTCCTCTATTAACTTTAACAGGCAAACCAGCATTCAAAATTTACCTATTAGAATGGCTTTTGTTACCCCGCCGGCCTAAGTAACCCCTGTTGACGGTATATCGTAAAGATGTAAAAAACAGCCTTTAACCGTTTGACAAGGGGCTCTTACGAAATTCTATGGTGAAGCGTGACAGATGCTGTCACAGCAAAACCCTTTCAAAAGGTTAATATCAGTTTTGATGCCGGAATAAACCACTAGAAACAGGCTACTTTGAAGATTTCGCAAATTATTCGAAATTTACGAATTTCTTAACATGGCTGAATACAGCAAAATTTCGCATAAATTTCGCTTTTGAGGGATATTTTCATCGTAATGTTGTCAGACTACTTTTAAAATATTATATAAGATGCTGGTATAAACATCCTTGACTATGAATTTTCCAGTTTAAAAATTTAGTAAGTCACTGGAAATTTACGATTTACTTGATACGGCGGAATAGGGCAAAATTTCGCATAAACGTCAATTTTGAGAAAAGTTTTCATCGTAAAAATGTCATCTCCTTATATTATTAAAATCTGTACGCGTGTGTCTGTGTGTGTGTGTGTGTGTCTGTGAGAAACGGTTTGAAGCAGCAAAGGCTCGGCCTCTAACGGTCTCACGGACTTCGAACATGTACCGTCGGACAGGGAATTTATCGCAGATCTAGGTTTTCTAATTTGCTAAACGATGCGACCCTAATTAGCGGAGATATTAATTAAAATGTCGACGATTGTCTAACGAAAAAACGATACGAAATCGGAGGCGACCGCCATTTTCGACCAGGACCGCTTACCTCAAAAGAAGAACTAGAAAAAGGAAATTTCGTGGTTTTTTGTAAAGCGATCGCTTTCGATCTGTTGGAAATATCGAAAATACACCTGTACCACGAGAAAGAGCATTTATTACCGATTCTTACGGTACAATTTTTTTTTTTTTTAAATACGGATTTTTTATATTTTTAAAAAAAGTTTTAAAAAGTGTCGAAAATTTCTCTTTTTCGCGATCGTCTTTTTTGAAACGCCCTGCACGACCGAGTAACAGATCCATTTCTTAACAACTGGTATATAAGGAAAGGTCATTTAATCCGCTTTCGAACCATATAAACATTTTTACAAAATACGGATTAGCGATCCATGGCATCTATTCTCCGACCAGACTATACCTCAATTCAGACTGTGGCAGTCGTTATTTTGATCACGTGACGTCACATTCCGATTTTTGATTTGACGACTGTTGTTGTTTAAGGACGGTCGGTACGGCAGTCGGATCGGAGAATAGATACCCATATTTTTAGATTTTACGAAACATCGATTTTTTCACAAAACATTTTATAACTCAAAAGCGTTTAGAGATAAATCTTTTTTTTTTTTTTGTATATAGATCTCGCTTTCATAATTTAATTCCCAAAAGATTGAGAGAAAATTTCAAAAACTGAATGAGTTATAAATTTTCTAAACCATTGAAAATGCCTTACTTCATTCGAAAATGAATACCGTTATCAAATAGTGTAGACGTGCGTTGCATCACCATGGCAAAGAGGTTCATTTTTCACGGAAGCGAAGAAAAAAAAAAAAAACAGCAATAAACATCTGGTATTTAACGAGGTCAAGCGTTTTGGTTCTGCGGTTAACAATTGCAATATTCTAATACGCGTATTTCAATTTCTAATTGCGATTAATTTATTTTTTATACATCATTCGAAAAATATTTTAAAGTTCTTTTATATTATTTAAAGTTTTCAACAGATTTACACGTTTTGAGGTCTCCTGAATTAGTTTTCTTTTATGGCGCTGTAATATTTTCAAATTTCAATATTTAAATTTCCAATTATGATTAAATTGTTTTTAATGCATCATTCGAAAGATATTTTAAAGTTCTTTTATATTATCGAAAGTTTTCACCTGATTTACACGTTTTGAGGTCTCCTGATTAGGTTTTCTTTTGCATCTCAGCTAATTGAGTTAGACCATTCAAAATTGGTATACGTAGGTTAATTAGGAGGAGCTGAAAGGGTGAGGAAGAAATAGGTGTATACCGCGCACGATGCGCGCGAGATTTCACCCGATTTACACGTTTTGAGGGTTCCTGATTAGATTTCTTTTGTATCTCTGCGGAAAATTAAAATAATTTCATAAGTAATACATCATTCGAAAGCTTTTTTGAATTGGAATCGAGCAGTTGAATACAGAAATTTGTACCGCTAGATGGCGCTGTAATATTTTAAAATTTCAATATTTCAATTTCTAATTATGATTAAATTTTTTTAATACATCATTCGAAAGATATTTTAAAGTTCTTTTATATTATCGAAAGTTTTCACCAGATTTACACGTTTTGAGCTGTCCTGAATCAGTTTTATTTTATGGCGCTGTAATATTTTCAAATTTTCATATTTCAATTTCTAATTAAGATTAAATTTTTTTTAATACATCATTCGAAAGATATTTTAAAGTTCTTTATATTATCGAAAGTTTTCACCTGATTTACACGTTTTGAGGTCTCCTGATTAGGTTTTCTTTTGCATCTTAGCTAATTGAGTTAGACCATTCAAAATTGGTATATGTAGGTTAATTAGGAGAAGCTGAAAATGTGGGGAAGAAATAGGTGTATACCGCTTGCGATGCGCGCGAGATTTCACCCGATTTACACGTTTTGAGGAATCCTGATTAGGTTTTCTTTTGTATCTCTGCAACAAATTAAAATAATTTCATAAGTAATACATCATTAGAAAGCTTTTTTGATTTGGAATCGAACAGTGGAATACAGAAATTTCTACCGACAGATGGCGCTGTAATATTTTAAAATTTTAATATTTCAATTTCTAATTATGATTAAATTATTTTTAATACATCATTCGAAAGATATTTTAAAGTACTTTTATATTATCGAAAGTTTTTACCAGATTTACACGTTTTGAGGTGTCCTGATTACGTTTTCTTATGCATCTCAGCCAATTGAGTTAGATCGTTCAAAATTGGTATACGTAGGTTAATTAAGAGGGCATGAAAGGGTGGGGGAAGAAATAGGCGTGCACCGCGCGCGTATCCCCTAACTTGTGCGGGCGCAGCGCGCACGGGACTGCGCTGTCGAAGGCAGTGGGGACCCGGTCCGAATTTTTACCCGATAGAACTGATTTTTTAAATTTTCTTAAGAATAAAATTTTGACTTGAGAAGGCATATGTGCGCGAAGCGCACGCATGCTTCCACACGTGCGCGCGCATGGGTCTGCGCTGCCGGAGGCAGTGGGGACCCGATGGGAGTTTTACCCGATCAGATATTTTTTTTATCAGCCACGAAGGGTCAGGGAAGGAATACGCACGCGCAGCGCGTGTATCCCTTAAATTGTGCGCGCGCAGCGTGCACGGGACTACGCTGCCGAAGGCAGTGGGGACCTGGACCAACTTTTTACCCAATCATAAATGATTTTTTTTTCCAATTTCTTTTCTTAAGACTAAAAGTTACTGTTAGTGATTCATTTGAAAATACTGACCCGCTAGCGGGCGAAGCTCGCTAGTAACACTTTTAAAATATGATTTAAAGTACTGGCATGAACCTCCCTGACTACGAATTTCTTAATTTAAAAATTTCGTAAGTTATTTGGATTTTATGATTTACTTAATATGGCAGAATAGGGCAAAATTCAGCATAAACTACCATTTTTATGATCATAAAATATATCAGACAACTTCAAAATAACATTTAGGATACTTGTTTGAACATGATTGACTACAAATATTCTTAAAGGAAAATTTCGTAAGTTATTCGAAATTTAAAATTATATCAACCTAGCAAAAATACATGACGCGACAACACAAAATCCAAAAGAAAATTCTCCTGTCATACTAATAAGATCGTTTTTTTTTTTTTTTTTTTTTTTTTTTTTTTTTGAAGGGGGGGGGGGGAGAAGATTTCAAAGAATCGAAGTACCATATTGTTATAGTCCACAGCTTTAACGAAAAAAAGAAAAAAGAGTACAGTAAAAGATCTCTATAACGGAAATCTAAAAATGCAAGGTTGTACATTATGTAGAGTTTTGCATTTTATAGATCATGTTTCACACATCATTAAACTTACCAGTGGACATGGTCAAATATATCTGAAATATATCAAAATACCACGGGGTATTTAAAGTTCATGATAAATTAGACACAAAATTTTAATAGAATTCAAGCCAGCTGCTTTAAAAATTCAAAAATTAAATAAAAATGGAACATTAGATTTACATTTAAAAAATACTAAAAAGAAAAGAAAAAGAAAAATGGAACGAAAATTAGAACGTAATAGACTAAAAATATTAATTTAATCATAATTAAAAATAATAACTAAATTTAATCGAAACAAACATGAATTTGACCCCATTGTAATTAAAATTCGCCGCTAAAAAAAAAAAAAAAAAAAAATGCAAGAAACTGTTTTTTAAAGACTAAAACAGGATTATTTTATTAAAAACAAAAACCGAAAAATAAATAAATAAAAATATCAGTCAAATATTCCATAAGATTGGTCTTCGCCTACAAAGGCGAGTATAACATTTCCAGGAACTGAAGAAACGGTTACAAACAGTGATGCCAGATTGGGGATTTTTTGGGGTTTCTCCCCAAAACCCAAACTTTTTAAGGGACTGAATATTTGTGGGGAATTGTGTGGGATTGTTGAAATTTTTGGGATAAACCTGGGGAATTTTTCAAATTTTTTTGTCTCAATTTTGCCCACGTTCATGTTCGGGATTTTCCCTTACGGGTGCGGACTTTTAGCAATTTTCTTTAGCATGTAAGGATGTTGAGGTTTCATTTCTCCTTAGGACATCCTCAGAATATCCCGAGGATGAAAAGACATCTTACGAACATCCTCAGCGCTCATTGTTATGCACATACGGAATTTAGTATAAATACAATTAATTACAGGGTCTAATAATACATCGTCACGAATACCACTGGAAGAGCTGATGAAACTCGTCTCAGTACTTCATGCAGATGTAAAAAAAATCGATAACTAATAAGTATAAAAAGTTAGTTAATTAGTGTAAAATTAATTAATTTAAAGTTAATTAATATATGTAAAATTAATTAAACATTAATTAGGTAGTCTATTCATACTTGTGATGCACATAGCTGTTAATAAAGTCCATAACTAGTATGTATAAAAGTTATTCTTATATTTGAGGATTTTTTTTTTCAAAAATGAACTTTATTTGGGGAAATATTTGTGCTTAAATGTGCTAATTATTTCGAAGATTGATTAAAAAAAAAAATTACTTTTTTAGTGAAATTGAGTTGGGGATTTTTTTGCGAAAAACTCCTGATTTGGGGAAATTTAAAAACGTGTTTGGGAAAACTGACTGTCGACCATCTGGAAACACTGGATACAAAATGTTGGCTGTCTGATGTTAGTTTTTAAAAAATGATATAATTTATCTATTTATAGATACTTTTACTTAGTTTTTTCCCTTTGAAAAGTTTCACTTTTCTGTGTACCACTCTGTCTATGTGTGTGTATATATATAAGATACTGATATTTTATTTTCTAACAATATTATTTTCCATGAGACCCAAAGTATTCATACTGAGTTTTAATAAAACCCTTTAAATATTAGAGTGAAATTTAAAAATAGATGAATTAAGCTGGTTTTTATATTAAAAAGAAAAATAGAATTTAAAAGAGAAGAGTGGGTGTTGCAAATCAGATATTTCCTTCGTTACTATTGAATAAAATTTTCTTATAGATAAAAGTTATTTTCTTAGAAAAAATTTCTTTATACATGTGTGCTTCTACAAAAGTTTGGAATTTGTGTTTTTTTTTTTTTTTTTCCTCTTGCATCCTTACTAAGAACAGGTTATTTTGTCAATGTCGAATTATTTAATGAAATAAATACAATATAAGTACATGTAAAAAACTAAATAAAGAAAACACTCTTGCATTTCTGAAAAAAATAAATAAGCCTTGAAAGTAATTTCGGCATATTCTACGAAACACAACGTACCAAATTTGCGAAAAGAAAATATTTTACTATTTTTTCTCCTCTTTCAAAGTGTTTTTATCTTTTCCTAAAATACAAAAGTTTTGTATAAAATGAAGAATTATATGTTTTCAACTCACGCATTAAATAATTACTTTGTCATATCATTTTGAATTAATTTGAACATTGTTCTGTCAGTCTGTAAAAATCCCTTGTGTAAAAAGTATACACTTACACTGTGAAATATTTGCTTAGTGTATAATTATATTTAAAAAAAAAAACTTTTTTTTTTTTTTGCTGCATGTTCATAATTTTTTTAAAGAAATTGTTTGCTTGATATTTATTGTAAATGATTTTTCGTGACTCTAATCGAAAGACAAGATCGTGAATCTCTTCAAATAAAATAAAAAGCAATTTCTCTGTGTACATGTAAAAAAATTTGACAAGAGTCTAAACCCATTAATGTCATTCAAAAAGGATGCATTTCAAATATCAATCTCCAAAAATATTTTCTAGATAAATATAACTGTTTTCTTGTATTAGCAAAGAAAAAATACTGGGACAATGTTTCAAGATTTTTCTTTAAAAATGGATTTTACAGTCTATCATCAGTGATATACTTTGGAAATTTCTTATAATCCGCGTTTGTAATGATCGATAGATGGAGCTTTCTCAACTGCAGTTGTTAGTAAATATTGCCACGTGTAATAATTGCCACGTGTTTTTATTATTGTGCTTTCTTCTTGTTCTATCATTGTTTCAGCGTGAAAGCTATCAGTGGTATGATAATTTCACCTTAGCCCACCAGAGGGCGTGCATTTCATTACAATCGCGGATTGAGAAAAGTGTATTTTAAATTTTTTTACTAAATAATATTAGTTCATGTAGAGAACATTTTTTTGGTAAGGAGATGAGTTCACATATTTCCAATTATACCACTTAAAAGCCATATTTGTGTGTTTCTTCAAAAAGATTTTTCGAAATGAGAAAACTAAATGACCATGATAATATCCTGCATGTGTGAAGTGTGTTCCAAAGAATTTTCTGGACAGAAACATCTAAACATATATTCACGTACTCACACAGGAGAAGTCATACGTGTGTGAAATGTGTTCCACAGGATTTTCTAAAAATCTGGATAAACATGTGCCTGGTTCTAAAGTAGAAAAATTACATGTATGCGGAATGTGTTCTAAAGGTTTTTCTCAAAAAGGACATTTAAATGACCATTTACGTACTCATACAGGAGAAAAACCGTATTTATGTGAAATATGTTATAAAGGATTCCGTCAAAAGAGCACTCTTGATAGACATTCACGCACTCACACAGCAGAAAAGCCCTACATTTGTGAGATGTGCTTTAAAAGATTTTCTCAAAAGGAAACTCTAAGAATGCATTTACGCACCCATACTGGAGAAAAACCATACGTGTGTGAAATATGTTTTAAAGGATTTTCGCAAAATGTGAGTCTGAAAAAACATGTACGTGGTCACAGAGGGGAAAAATCACATATTTGTGAAATCTGTTCCAAAAGTTTTTCTCAAAAGGGACATTTATATTCGCATTTACGCACTCATACAGGAGAAAAACCATACGTGTGTGAAGTATGTCGCAAAGGATTCTCGCAAAAACGCAGTCTTGATAGACATTCACGCATTCATGTAAGATAAAAGCCATATGTATGCGAAGTTTGTTCTGAAATATTTTTGTCTAAGAAGAAACTTAATTAACATCTTCGCACTCCTACAGTAAAAAACGTATGAGCTTACATGTTGAATAAAATGTGTTCAGAAACATGTCTTTATTAACAGTGCACTAACCCATACAGGTTACTTTTTCGTGTGTGAATTTAATTTAGAAAATTTTATCTTAATAATTACCTGTGCAATTACGCCAAATAAAAGATATTAATATATGAAGTTAGGATTCTTTAAGTTTTTTTTTTTTTTTTTCCAAATGGAATCTGTGTTTTTAAGTTTTCATTTTTTTTTTTTTTCAGAAGTAATTAACTATTTCCAAATTTGCAATGTATATTTTAAACATTTTTGAATGATAAATATGTGTAAAAATTGTTTTATATACGAAAAATATGAATAGATATATATCAATCATTCTTAAAAAAACATTGTGTGAAATATTAGTTTAAGATTTTTTTTTTAAATAATTATCTATGAACATTTGTGTTATATTAAAAAAAAATGTTTGAATACTTTATTACAATTTTACCAGTTAAAATTTTTAAAATATACATTGCAATTTTGGGAATAAACAGCTCTTCTGAAAAAATGCAAACATTAGCACACAGATTCCATTTGGTAAAAAAAAAAAAAAAAAAAAAAAAAAAAAAAAAAATCTTACAGAATTCTTATTTCATATACTATTAATATGTTATATTTGGCATAATTGCACAGGTAACTATTAATATCAAATTTACTAAATTAATCTTTGAAAGATAATTCATAATCCACAAACATTAATGTCATGAGCCATATCACTCGTTTATTATTCTGCTGTCGAAAATAGTGATACATAGGTCACTCTGGCCCAGAAAATACGCAATTTATAATAACAGATCACTATTTTTTTGCGTGTACTTTTTATCCCTATTTTGATAAAATTTAATAGACTGTACGCATGCAGATTAGCACAAAAATTGTTGCTATACATATATATGCACGTAGACAAGATTATATATTTTAAAGCACTTCATAAAACTTCAAGTATCTAGTATTGCTGTTATAAAATACCGTGGTTATATGAAGCTCAAGATCTTTTTTTAAGCCTCTTAGGCTGTAAAGAAAAAGTTACATTCGAAGAAGCTATAGGCAGGGCCTGATTACCCAAAAGGCTCAGGAAGCACAAGCTTACCCTCTAAAATTTAAGAGGGGGCCCCAAAATTACTAAAAACAGGTTCTTATATTTTCTGTTTCATATTTTCACCCTCAGATTGAATTTTTTCTGAGAAAGGTCGCCTAAAGCAAGGAAAAATACTCACTATTTCGGGAAAAATCTGTTATTTAGCCTAAAAAATCTGAATGATCTTAATAAGTTATACGATGTTAATGTTGTGTGTAGAAACCACCCAGGTATATGAATGAAAAGAAAAAAATTCCGAAATGAAAGGGGGGCCCAGAAATGATACTGAGCTTCTCCTAGCTTCAGCCCTGGCTATAGGAAGTCTCAAACATCTTACTAGTTTTAAAGAGTATATGAAAAAATATATATATATATATTACATTTATTCAAAGGTTGTTTGATTGTTTGGAACAATGTAAACTGTCATAAATAATCTATATAAATGACTATTTCCCAATTTCAAAAAATATACTTTGTTTAAAAATTGGTAATAATTTTAAAAGAAAAATAAAGTTGGAAAAAGAGATGGTCAAAATTTTTGTATTAAAGAATAGATTATCAAATATTAAACATAAAATTAGTTATTTACTCATTGTTGCGGTTGTTTTTACAACAAGAAAATTGTATGTAAACTTGTTGGCATAGGTGGATTCTGCTCAGTTCGCCATCATATATATGTTTTCATAAATTTCTAGTACAAGTCATATAAGGTAAGAAAAATGAATTTGACCAAACGCTTGACAGAGTGACAAAATGAAATCCTCGCCTGATAGGCTACCCACCATTCAGTTCGATATACTTATCTTATTTTAATCTAATAATTTATTTTATTGGGGTCAATTTCGTAGTTTAGTCTTCATGCGACTATTTCTAATGCAACAATCCCCAAAATGCTTATTTATATGGAATATCGCCCCATTTTGCTATGTTGATAAAATTTTAAATTTCAAATAACTTACGAAATAATCCCATTAGAATATTTGTAGTCAATGATGCTCAAACAAATATTATTTTGAAGTTGCCTGATATATTTATGATCCTCAAAATGGACTTTTATGATCAAATTTGCCCTATTCTGCCATGTTAAGTAAATCGTATATTCAAAATAACTTACGAATTTTTAAATTGGAAGACTCGTAGTCTATGATATTCATGCCAGTATTCTAAATAATATATTAAAAGTGGTCTGACATCTTTACGATAAAAATATCCCTCACGATTGACGTTTGTGTGAAAGTTTGCTCTGCCATGTTAAGAAAATCTAAATTTTCAATAACTTACGAAATTTTTATATTGGAAAATTCCTAGTCAATTATATTCATACCAGTATCGTAAATAATACTTCAAAAGCGGTCTGACATCTTTACGATGAACACATCCCTAAAAATTGATGTTTATGTGAAATTTTGCCCTATTCTGCTATGTTAAGAAATTCGTAAATTTCAACTAAGTTGCGAAATTTCCGAAGTAGCATGTTTATAGTTAGTGATGTTCACTTCGGCATCAAAACTGATATTTTAAAACTGTTCTGACATTTTTACAGTAAGAATTTTCTATTTAATGGACGTTTAAGTGAAATTTTGCCCTATTCTCCCATGTTAAGAAAATAGTAAATTTATAATAACTTACAAAATTTTTTAATTCGAATGTTGCTAATGAATAGGGTTCTTGCCAGTGTCAAAAGTAATATTTTAAAACTGATCTGACTTCTATGCGATTATTTGTTCTTAGATATCGTGTACACAGTCTAACACACTAACGCACTAGCAAATTTACTGACGGACACCATACAAATTTTGCGATTTTCGGATTCCTTACATATGAAAACTTGTAAAAAAGTCAAAAAGCCGACGTCGAAAATTTTCACTATTCCTAAGTTCCCTAGTTAGTAGCAGGTTAGTATGGGAAGTTTTCTTTTTCTTAACTTTCTATTGTTTTTGAATTCACAAAATTATCTTCAAAACATTTACAGCTATTCTTCTAAGAAATAAAAATTATTTTTTATAATGTTTAAAAATATGCTTTGTGAAACATATTCATATTCAAGTACAAATTAAAATTACAAAGTGTAATTCTGAAATAGCAGTATAAAATCAATAAATATTTAACGTTGCTTGGTTTAAATAATACAAAATGCCTTAAAATGAAAAAAAAAAAAAAAAAAAAATATTTTATGTATATTTTCAAAGTTTATTTTCTTAATATTTAGCACTTGCTTTTTAAAATAAAATGCTTTTGACAATCAAGTTTGTAAACAATAATAAAGTTGCCAACGAAAACGTATGTGCAGTTTTCTTTCCTTCACTTTTTCTACTACTTTTAAATTTACAAAATCATAACATTCACAGCTATTTTCTAAGAAATAAAACTAATTTTTATTATTAATTTTTTTGATAGAATGGAGTAGAAGGCTGATTTTTACCAACTATGTGAAAAATACCAGAGCCGGGACGCTCTGGGCGCTAAACGCGCGGATGCTCTAAAGCATAGAGCATCCGCGCGTTTAGCGGAAGGCCCGGGATTCGATTCCCGGCTCTGGTATTTTTCACATAGTTGGTAAAAATCAGCCTTCTACTCCATTCTATAAAAAAAAATTAATTTTTCCAGGTTGATAAATTAAATTTCTGAATTAATTTTTATTATGTTTGAAAATAAATTTTTCCAAACACATTCGTGTTCAAGAGTACAAACTAATATAACAAACTGTAATGCTGAAACAGCAGTATGGTATGAAATCTTAAATATTTAACATTACTTTGTGTAAATAATACAAAATGCTTTAAAATGGAAAAAATATTTCTGCTTTTTGTGTATGTTCGAAATTTATTTGCTTAATACTTAGTACTTGCTTCTTAAAATAAATTGCTTTCGACAATCAAATTCGTAAACAATGATAACAAAGTCCAAACGTAAACATCAATAAATGGTTAGTCGGTTGGATGTTGTGTTTAACGTTGCACTAATATTACGATATGAACATAGATACAATAAAAATAAGACGAGTGATTGCGTAAGCTGGAGAGCTCGAGAAACTTACAGTTGTTGACAAGAGGATCGCTGCAGTCAGATTTCGGTTACCGAAGAATATACGGGAGTGTCCTATCTGTATAATAATCTGTGATGTATACTACAGTCAAACCTCGTTAACGCAAATCTGAAAAAGGATAAAAAATTTGTTCATGCTGTCAGTAACTAACCTTCATATAACTAAACTAATCTTCATTTTGACAGGGATTGTGGAAACAGGTCACGTTAAAAGCAATTCACATTAATGAGGTTAGACTGTATAACTTTTTGATTGTATGAAGAGTAAGTTACTAATGAAAACTATTTTTCCAAAAATAAGTTTTCAAACAGATTTTTTTTCTTTTCTTTTTTTTTTTTTTTTTTAACAAAAAAATATAACTTCCCTCTTTTTTTAAAACAATTAAAAGTTAACTTTCTGTCTAAATAAGTCAGAAAAAAAGCATGAAATATACTTTTAATGAAAATTTCAGTTAAAAATAATAGCGAATCAAAATCATAGACCCTCATTGCAAATAGCTGAATTCCACCTTATTGTATAAGGGAAAATGTTATAAGAATTAATGATATATTTTTTTTAATTCTTTTTTCATTATTAAATATATATAATATTTAAATATGCCTTTGTTTTTCTCAAAATTATTTCTTAAAATTTTAATGTTTAATTTTGAAGCTATGAATTGGAAAAAAATGAGCAAAGTGCCTTTTTACAGTTTATTACTTCAAAATGAAATATTTAAAAAACTTCTTTTTGGAAAACAAGAACAAATTTCACAATTGTGAATTTTAAACATAGAATTTAAAAAAAAAAATCTCATCACAATTTTTTCTATAGAATAACACAAAAATTATACCTCTTCGGGTCACCGAAGCGGGAGAGCCATCCCTTCCGTGGAAAATCAAAATGTCGATGGCATATATCCGGACCACCTCTAGGGCTGTGTTCCAGACTGCCGCCAATTGCCAATCTGCGCAGCCCTAGTACGACGCAGGGTTGCCAGTTTGGCCTCCTTGGAGCCAAACTGGCTCCAAATCAAGGTGGTTGGCTCCGAAATTTTGTGTTTCGCCTCGGAAAGCATTTGGCTCCAAATCTGGTTCCATTTCTTGTAAGTGTTATTTTGGGAAAAAATATAATTTTTTTAAAGGTATTTACCAGTGCTGATACACTTCTCGAGTAAATTGAGAAAAAATTATGATAATAAATAAAAAGAAAAGAGAAATATTGGGATGTTCATACCTTCAGTGTTTTCCTTTTTATTTTTTCTGAATAAATAAATATACTTTTCTTCAAAATTAGTGCAAAAATCCTTCCCGAACGGTATTTTTCTTTCTACGTACGTCTTTCATAATATCATTGTGCATATATATTCAGTATTTAGTCAGATGTTATGAAGTTTTTTTTTTTTTTTTAATCAGAACTCAGTAAGTAAATAACAATTTTCATTAAAATAAGAAATATTTTGATTATAAGTTTTCATATTTAGTTGAATGTCTTGGTATATGGGAGTAAGGCCGATTGACTGCACTGGGGTCCTAGGCGTCTGAGGGGGAGGGCCCTCGTGGGGCATATTTAGTTGAAAGACGACTTATATGATTAGTGAAACTATATTAATATATATTTGACATTTATTTGGCTGGTTTGGTTGGACCTATAGTTACAATGACTTTTGTCTCGATTGATCCATATTACAGAAATTCCCATGAACAAGTGTACAATATTTCGAAGACATGGGACATCACAAACATCCATGCCCGCACCGGGATTTGAACCCTGACCCTGAAGATCCAGAAGCGGTGCCCTACCGATTATATCACCAGGTCAGCAATATTAATATATTTTATATTTAAAAAAAAAACTGTTTATTGGTTGATTGTATACACTTTACTTTCGACGTTTAAATTGGATTAATGCATGCAACGCCGCTTTTCTCTAGATTTGGTCTTCATTTCGAACTTTCAAATTTCAAGCTCAGCATAACTTGAACTAAAAACGAAATGATTTCAAAGTCTTCAAAATATATAATGTTAAAGACATTTTATAAAAAAAAATAGTAAGCCGAATTTTTTATTTATTTATTTATTTTTTTTTTTTAATGGTGCATTACAAGAACAACTGAAGTTCATATTCCAAGAACGCAATATCTTTTTACTGTACTTTGAATCTTCAAGTGTAAACCGATGTTGCCAACTTGAATTATGCCATGTTCCCACGGACAGCATTAAATGTCCCTACATTCATGATAAAAGTCCCTACTTTACTGCTCAGGATGTCTGTATGAAGAATTTTCCTTCGCAGGATATCCTGCGGAAAACGGGTACCTCCGAAAAGTCCCTACTGCGTCCCTTCATGTTGCAGAAGACTTCTAAAATTTCTTATGCGTAAGGATAAATCCCTAGAGGTGGCAACATTGATGTTGGCTCTTTTTTGGCTTTATTTTGTTAGTGTTCGGCTCCATTTGGCTCTATTTCAGAGAAAATTTGGCCTCGTTTGAAAAATATGACCTGGCAACCCTACGACGTAAAGCCCATCCATCCATAGAATAACATGGGTTTTGCAACCAATAGCAGAGAAGTTGTACGCGATAATTAGCAAGGTATGCCTTGGACCATGTAAGGATTAATTCCATTAAAATTCTTTTGACTTTTATTCATCTCTGCGTTTTATAATTTGTTCTATTTTTAACAGTTAACAATACTGGATGATAGATATAATCCTCTATTAAAAAAAATTTATCTGGACGATTTTTTTTTTTTTTTTTTTTTTTTTTTTTAGTTTATGAAATTCAATTTTAGATATTTTAAGCAAATAAAGAAATATAATTGTTTCAGCAGGATCTCCACTTACAAGTTATGACATAATTCATTTATCTATTAGACTTCCTTAAAATTTATTCAAAATTGAGCTCTTTATTTATTTAGGCAATTTATTTTATTTCCTGTTGCTTGCATAAAGAGTGATTTAAAACAACAAACTTGTGTTTTTATACATAAGGTTTTCCTGTAAATTTTTTAAAAATGCCAATTTTGTGACTAAAGGTATTTCTTAAAATTTTTTGCCCATTTTTTTTTTTTTTAATTATTATTATTATTATTTAATTGAATATTTAATGAAGATTATGACAAAATTCTGACTTTCCATGTCACTCTTAAAACCAGAGACCATAAAGTGACTTAAATCAGAACTGCTGCCTGACTTTGAAAAGCATCGCTGCATTATTACTTATCAAAATCAAAAGAATATTTTGAAAAAACAGATACAAGTACAGTAGTGCATTAATTTATCAAATTATTTTTTTTTTGTTGCCAAATGCTTTATAAATTTGTTCACACAAACTTATTGAAGCGACATTCAAAATTCTGATTATCAACAATAGATCTTTTGTATTATAAAAAATAACTTTCTCTTTCTTGAACAAGTTGCTGAAATCATATATCATATGTAGAGATGCAAAAAACCCGGGAATTTAAAACCAAGGGGAAAAAACCGGGAGTTTTGGGGAAAAAACTGGGAAATTTGGGAATTTTGCGGGGAAGAAACAAATTAGAAATCTCTAAAGCAAATATGTCGTTTACTTAATATAAAAGGCAATTTTAAAGATTTTCATAATACTGATAAGCTTATAACATTCTTTTAATTTATCATTTAATTTTCAATTTATTAGAACTGCAGCCAAATCATTAGCATTTCATATATAAACAAATCATACTTTATATATCTGAAACGATATTTCAATATAAAATCTTTTTTTACTAGATATATTGTGATATCTGTATAACTAAATATAATTACAAAAGATAAAAGCTTAAAAGATAATGGCATGATTAAAAAAATAATAATTCTTTGAATCATAACATGTTACTTTTCTTAGGCTTGTTGACTGGCAAAAATTAGACCTAGGATTGTTGTAAGCATTTTTCTCCACAGAGACCTCTTACATATAGTTTTTAATTCCACAAAATAACGTTATTTCATAAGCCTAAAATTCAACTAATTTCACTACATTATTCTAGATAAAATAACATGTATTAGCTACTTTTGTAACAGTAAAAACAATTGTTTTTTTTTTTCCTTTAAGCACTACAAATTTTAATATTATAATTGTTATTAATATAAAGTATTATATAAAAAATAAAATTATAGACTTTCCACTTGTGATTCAGTTAGTAAAACTGCTAAGTATTAAAAAGTTGGTAAAAATGCTAATGTAAATGAATATAGTGACAGAAATTTAACGTTAGTGTTAGCGACGAATTAATTATAATTAATTATTTTCTTCGTTTACGGAATGAACATGAACATCGAATATTCGAAGTTGCTAGAATTAGTGGGAAAGAAAATGGGAAATGAAATCTACGCAGAAGTTAAAGTTGAAATTAATTTAAGGATCAGAGGCTGTTTACACACAAAAAATATTTAACAAATACAAAAATTATAAAAATATTCATAATTTCAAAATTCCCAGTTTTGGTGAATTTTCAAAATTTCCAATTTTGTCTTAAATTCCCAGGGAAAAAAACCGGTTTTTTCCGGGAAAAAACCCGGGTGTTTTGAAAGCCTTGCATCTCTAATCAGATGGCTTTCTAAATGATGTATTTAATCAAAAACTTTTGTTTTTCACACTATATCTGACATTACTGTAATTAATAAATATACTCTAACTAATAAAAGGAAGGTTTAAATGTGTCATAAAAAAGTTGCTAAAGAAATTATTTTTTAGGCTTTGAAAATTTATCGGAGAAACATAGTGGAAAATGTTTCACCCCACATCACTAGTTGAGTTATGGAATTTTCCACAATGATTAACACATTCGCTGCCGATCTTATGCCAGTGCGTAATGTGAAATGTTTCAAATGTCAGTCCCATGAGATCGGCAGCGAATGTGTTTGTTTCTAGTGCAGAACTAACTCAAAATTTCTATAAACTACTAACAAAATTCTCAGTGAATTCAAGTTCTATTCAGACTTTGTGTAATGCAGGAGAATTTTTGAAGTATATATGTTCATTTGATAATGAAGAGTTTAACAAATCTAACTACAATATGTGAACAAAAGTAAATAACTCAAATGTAAGCAAAATAACGCATTATTATATTACAGCTGGTGGATTCTATCTAATACATGCATGAGGGGGATTGGCTTCTGTTCGCAGACCATCACATAATTTGATATCAAATTAGCATTATGCACTAAAAGATTGTGGATGTAATTGCGTCATAATGTAATATGTTAATTTACTTGAAATTTGAGTGAACATTAGTTGCTGTAAAATGAATAATTTTAAGTATGGGAATGGGAATTTTTTTTTTTTTTTTTTTTTTTTAAGAGTAAAATATTGGTAAACAGAGAACTATAATTTATTTAAATAAGCTACAGTTTAAAAATAAAGTTTTATTTATAGTAAGAGAAGGATTTACTGATCATCCAAAGTGTTAAGGGTTAAGATACGGATGTTTACCTGAATAACGAGTATTTGATGCTGCTATGAACGATGACTATATTTGATGCACCTAGCATAGAGTACGATTCTAAAGGCTTGGAAGGGTATCAAATTGACTGACAGGTTCGGTTTGGGTAAACATACAGTCATTCTGCCTTCCCTATCATTTATTTTCTCTCGACCACAAGAGAAAATATACAAAAAATATTACCCCTGTTTTAACATTGTACTTATTGAGTCAGCATGTGCAAAGATTCTTCCAATGTCACAAAAACATGGTCAAAGCTATAAATATGAATTAGACTACTTAATTTTACAAATGTTATTTGGTTTGCTAATAATGAATGATGCATAATGGGATAGTTCAGTTGTAATAAAATGATAGAAAAATATGCTAACATCTGTTAGAAAATGTAAATTTTACAATTATTAACTTGGAATGTCTCTTCTAAAACTACATATGTGATAAAAGTTCTTATATATTTGAAAAGATTTCTTTTACCATTGAATAAATTCACTCAGTGATTATTCTTCTATGATTTTCTTGAGGAAAGATTTTATTTTACGAGCCCAAACCTAAAAAAAAAATTTTATGATGATGAGTTTTAATTAGAAAATTCAAGTAAGGTAAAATCAAGTAAAAAAAAAAAAAAAAAAAAATCTTAAGAGAAGCTGTAATTTTACTTAAAGGTAAAATTATCGAATTTTTCGTGAGAAATATTTACAGAATTGTGCAAGGTATCAAATTTTAAAAATCTGAAAACTCCTTTAAAAAGAATCTAGTTTTACTTGTTAGAAATGGTATAAATAACAGATGCATCCTATGATGTTAATATCTTAATTCTTATAAGAAATATTACATTAAAAATACTTCTATTCTAATATAAAATTATTAAAGAATTTTTACATACATTAAATTTAGAGTGAATAAATTTTTGTTGAAAATCATTTGCATGCCAAATAATATTATAAATTGTAAAATCAAAATTTAGAATAAGTTACTACCTCACAAAATACACTTTCACTTAACCAAATCTTCTTTTTCAAATACTGTTAAAAAAAAAAAAAAAAAAAAGATTTGCTTTAGTCACTCTTGTGGATTGCTGAATAACAAATCTAAAAAAATTGGATTTTTTTTTTTTTTTTTTATTCCCAACATAAAATTATAATCAATTATTGTATTTATTTTAACAGATACGTTAACTTGGCCCCCCCACCTTCGAGTTTTTAAATTTCAAATACATCAGGAATTAGCTCTCAATTAGCTCTAATTTGCTCTCTAATATTAGAATTTGCTCTGGGTATGGAATCGAGATATAACAAGTTTAAAGGTGGGGGGGCCAAGTTAACGCTAGCCCCCCCACATTCGAAATTTTAAATTTCAAGAACGTCAGGAATTAGCTCTCAATTAGCTCTAATTTGCTCTCTAATATTAGAATTTGCTCCAGCTTTGTTAACGAGATATTTCAATTTAAAAGAAAGGGGGGAAGGAAGGGGGGGAAAGCAAAATTGCAGATATCGAAATTTCAAATACGTCAAATTTTAGCTCTCAATTAGCTCTAATTTGCTCTCTAATATTAGAATTCTATCTGGGTAAGTTATCTAGATATATCAGTTTGTTTGTGGGGTGGGTGGGGGGGGCTAAGTTAACGCTGGTACACCCGACTCCCTATTACAAATAAAAAAATTTCGGTAGTGCCAATATTTAGCTCACAATTAGCTCTAATTTGCTCTCTAATATCAGAATTTGCTCCGGCTTCGTTAACGAGATATTTCAATTTAAAGGAAAAGGGGGAAGGAAGGGGGGAAAGCAAAATTACAGATATCGGAATTTCAAATATGCCAAATTTTAGCTCTCAATTAGCTCTAATTTGCTCTCTAATATTAGAATTCGCTCTGGGTTAGGTATCGAGATATATCATATTTTTGGTTTTGTGGGGGGGCTAAGTTAACGCTAGTACACCCAACTCCCTATCACATATAAAAAAATTTCGGTAGTGCCAATATTTAGCTCTCAATTAGCTCTAATTTGCTGTCTAATATCAGAATTTGCTCCGGCTTCGTTAACGAGATATTTCAATTTAAAGGAAAGAGGGGAAGGAAGGGGGGAAAGCAAAATTACAGATATCGAAATTTCAAATATGCCAAATTTTAGCTCTCAATTAGCTCTAATTTGCTCTCTAATATTAGAATTCGCTCTGGGTTAGGTATCGAGATACATCATATTTTTGGTTTGGTGGGGGGGCTAAGTTAACGCTAGTACACCCGACTCCCTATCACACCTAAAAAAATTTTGATAGTGCCTATATTTAGCTCTCAATTAGCTCTAATTTGCTCTCTAATATCAGAATTTGCTCCGGCTTCGTTAGCGAGATATTTCAATTTGAAGGAAAGGGGGGAAGGAAGGGGGGAAAGCAAAATTACAGATATCGAAATTTGAAATATGCCAAATTTTAGCTATCAATTAGCTCTAATTTGCTGTCTAATATTAGAATTCGCTCTGGGTTAGGTATCGAGATATATCATATTTTTGGTTTGGTGGGGGGGCTAAGTTAACGCTAGTACACCCGACTCCCTATCACAACTAAAAAAATTTTGGTAGTTCCAATATTTAGCTCTCAATTAGCTCTAATTTGCTCTCTAATATCAGAATTTGCTCCGGCTTCGTTAACGAGATATTTCAATTTAAAGGAAAGGGGGGAAGGAAGGGGGGAAAGCAAAATTGCAGATATCGAAATTTCAAATACGTCAAATTTTAGCTCTCAATTAGCTCTAATTTGCTCTCTAATATTAGAATTCTATCTGGGTAAGTTATCTAGATATATCAGTTTGTTTGTGGGGTGGGGGGGCTAAGTTAACGCTGGTACACCCGACTCCCTATCACAAATAAAAAAATTTCGGTAGTGCCAATATTTAGCTCTCAATTAGCTCTAATTTGCTCTCTAATATTAGAATTCTATCTGGGTACGTTATCGAGATATATCAGTTTTTTTTTTTTTTTTTTTTTGTGGGGTGGGGGTGAGGGCTAAGTTAACGCTGGTACACCCGACTCCCTATTACAAAAAAAAAAAAAAAAAAAAAAAGAAAAAGAAAGAAAAATCGTAATGCTAATATTTAGTTCTCAATTAACTCTAATTTTCTGCTTAATATCAGAATATTCTCTAGCTTCGTTAACGAGATATTTCAATGTAAAAGAAAAGGAGATGGGGGGGGGGGGAGAAAAATTGAAAATATCGAAAGTTCAAATGTGCCAAAAGTTAGCTCTCAATTAGCTTTAATTTGCTGCATAATATTAGAATTCGCTCTGGCTTAGTTATAGAGATATATCAGTTTTATTGCGGGTTGAGGATAAATTGGGGGGGGGGGGGACTTTACGCTAGTCCTACCGAGACTCCTATTTCGAATGACGAAATTTCGAAAGTGCCAATATTTAGCTCTTAATTTGTTCTAATTTGTTTGCTAATGTTAGAATTTGCGCTGGCTTCGTTAACAAAATATTTTAATTTAAAGGAATGGGCGGAAAGCAAATTTGGAAATATGAAAGTTTGAAACATGCCAAAATTTAGCTCTTAACAAACTAAATTAATAGTAATAAAATCTTTTAATTTTTTTTTTAAATATGCAATGATCAGTTGAGTGAAAAAGCCGACAATGCGAAATTTTATTAATACCAATAAGGTTTTATATGCATTAATGTCTGCATAATTTTGCTAAAAATAAAAAATCTGGAGTGGCTCCACTCGACTTTCCGAACATTGAGTAATTAACAGTTTTGTAGATAAAGTAAAGAAAGAGGAGTTGTTAAACAAACAAAAGAGAGAAAACCATAATAGAGTGTTTGAATATTTTTCTCCATATATTACACGATGTTTTATTTAACGCTACTGAACTTTGAGCCCATAGATCATAATGATAAAGAATTTTTCGTTGTGTCCCTGTAAAAACCTATAAACGCTAGATTCGCCAAACTGCTTATAGTTAGTGCAACAGTGGATTATAATATTCATATAAATTTTCAGCTCAACTAAATGAGGCATTTAGATGCTATCGCACTTTTAAAAATTTGTCCCCATAATGATAATGAATTTTTCTTTGTGTCCCTGTAAAAAAAAAAAACTGTAAGTGCTAAATTCACCAAAATCTATACAGTTGGTGCAACTGTGACCTATAACATGTGTACAAATTTTTTGCTCAGATTAATAAGGCGTTTAGACGCTATCACACTTTTAAAAATTTGGCCCCATAGGCCATTATGATAAAGAATTTTTCTTTGTGCTCCTGTAAGAAAACTGTAAGTGCAAATTTCACCAAAATCTTTACAGTTCGTGCAACTGTGACCTATAACATGTGTACAAATGTTTTGCTCAGATTAATAAAGAATTTAGACGCTATCGCACTTTTAAAAATTTGTCCCCATAGGCCATAATGATAAAGAATTTTTCCTGGTGTCCCTGTAAAAAAAACTATAAGTGCTAGATTCACCAAAATCAATAGGGTTCGTACTATGGTGACTTACAATACACGTACCAACTTTCAACTTATTCCAACGAAGCGTTTAGGCGCTAGCGTGTTCACTCACACACACACTTACACACACACACACACACACACACACACATACATACACACACCCATACATCAACGTAAAGATTGTGAAAACGGACTCAGGGGACCTCGAAACGTATAGAAACATCAAAATCTCAAATTCATATTTTTGGCATGATTACAATACTTTCCTCAATATAGTGTTTGGAAAGTAAAAAAAATTTAAAACTCATAAATATTATATGAATTTCACCACATAATTAAAATTTTAATTCACCAGTCACCAAATTATTATTAGAACCAGATTAAAATTGTGCAATAGTGAACTAAAATTATACAAAGAAAGGTTTCGAAATAAAATTCATAATTGACGACTCAGTTTTTATACTTCCGCAACGCAGTACTGTACAGGATCCCTATGAACGAATTTTAAATTTTTATCGCCATGTTGGAGATAACTTTTTATTTATTTATATTAGCATTAAAAATAAATAAATAAAAACTAATTCCTATTTTGATTATACTTTTTATGAGGTTTTGTATGAGGTTTCATTACATTACATATTATGATCAAACCGTCAGTTCCCACTCATACACTTCAAAATTTCCACGTGAACGAAGTCGCGGGTAACAGCTAGTATATATATATATATACGAACTATCTAATAAAGTGATCTTCTTCTGTTTAGTTCACTCATTGGATGAGTTACAGGATTATATATGTGTACCACAACAAAAATACAACGGCGATTCTCGGGCAGTACTCTTCGTGAAGATGCGACCAGGACTGAAGCTGACACCACAAATCAGAGCCAAGACTGAAAAAAAAGTGGATGAAGAATTGTGGGAAGACTGTGTGCCAGAACTTATTTTGGAGGTACCTGAAATACCAGTAAGTCAATTAACTGTTGTTTGTTTCATTAAATTTTAAAACATTCATAACCGAAATGCGCTTAAAGTACCGCATAGAACTGAAGCTAACATGTTTGACGCATGTTCTAAAAACTAGAAATAATGTTTGTGTATATTCCTAAATAATTTAACGTAGTATAAGCCAGTATTCTCCCTATATTTCAAAAATATTCTGTTTGTAAATTTCTATCAAATGCGTACAAAATTATTTGCAGTTATTGATATACGCAATACGTTTCGGGGTTACAAACATTAATAGTCTAGAAACATTAAACTTTGCTAGAAGCAATTTACAATCCGGGCAGGGGGGGGGGGGTCTTATACACAAAATTATTATTAGGTTACGTAACTCTCGCATTAGAGTTAACACTTTCTTAACTTTGGGCTAGAAAGTTTTTGCATTCATCGACCATGGACTACTTGACCCAAGAGTTATCTAGAGAAATTTGTAAAAGGCTTCCAGATTGGTCAGTAGAAGAGGAATAAGATATAAAAATCTGGAGTGACTCCACTCGACTTTCCGAACATTGAGTAACTAACAGTTTTGTAGATAAAATAAAGAAAGAGGAGTTGCAAAACAAACAAAAGAGAGAAAACCATAATAGAGTGTTTTTTTCTCCATATATCACACGAGGTTTTATTTAACGCTACTGAACTTTGAGCCCTTAGATCATAATGATAAAGAATTTTTCGTTTTGTCCCTGTAAAAATCTATAGATGCTAGATTCACCAAAATGCTTATAGTTAGTGCAACAGTGATTTATAATATTCATACAAATTTTCAGCTCAATTGAATAAGGCGTTTAGATGCTATCGCACTTTTAAAAATTTGGTCTCATAGGCCATAATGATAAAGAATTTTTCTTTGTGTCCCTGTAAAAAAACTGTAGTGCTAGATTCACCAAAATCTATACAGTTGGTGCAAATGCGACCTATAACATGTGTACAATTTTTTTGCTCAGATTAATAAGGCGTTTAGACGCTATCACACTTTTAAAAATTTGGCCCCATTGGCCTTAATGATAAAGAATTTTTCTTTGTGTCCCTGTAAAAAAAACTATAAGTGCTAGATTCTCCAAAATCTATACAGATTGAGTATCTGTGACCTATAATATGGGTATAAAATTTTTGCTCAATTGAATAAGGCGTTTAGATGCTATCGCACTTTTAAGATTTTGGTCCCATAGGCCATAATGATAAAGAATTTTTCTTTGTGTCCCTGTAAAAAAACTATAAGTGCTAGATTCACCAAAATCTATAGGGTTCGTACTATGGTGACTTACAATATACGTACCAACTTTCAGGTTAATCGAACAAAGCCTTTAGACGCTAGCGTGTTCACAAACATACACACATACACACATACACACATACACACATACATACATACATCATCGTAAAAATAGTGAAAACGGACTCAGGGGACCTCAAAACGTATAGAAACATCAAAATCTCGAATTCGGATTTTTGACATGATTGCAATACTTTCCTCACTATAGTGTTCGGAAAGTAAAAAAAAATCCGTATCTAATATTTAATGACTTATTAATCTGAGAAACAGCATAATGTTACAATCCATTAGTTACAGCATGATAAATTCGAAAATGAAATGTACTTTGCACAAATTCTTTTACATTTTAAACATTTTTGTCTTTTACATTCAATAATTTAATTTGTGATTTGAAAAAAAAAAAAAAAAAAACATATAATAATAATTTTAAGATTAAAAAAAAAAAAAAAACTTTTTATATTCTATGTTTTTAAATTTTCTGTTGAATCATATGAAATTGACACATTACCCGAATAATTACAAAAAGGCATTGTCATCGTGTTGTCAGTTATTAAAGTTTCCAGTGTCTAGCTAGTCGGAAAGTTAGCTAAAAATCGATTGCGAGATTTGTGCTGGACAAATAACAAAAAAGCGAGTTGAAAGCGATACAAAAAAAAAAAAAACGTTGGTTTTAATAATAAAATAATAATCCTTTAAGAACAACATATATTAATATGATAAACTACATTAGCACTTTACCAATGCGTAAAATTTTTTTTAAGTTATAATGACGTCAATTTTTGTGAGATGCCTAATTTAACTTTTTATAAATTTTTAACGTTTATGTTCAGTTAAACATTTTTTTTTTTTTTTTTTTTTTGGCAACAATTAAATTATAGTTAATATTTGAATGGCTAATTTTAAAGCAAGTAGGAGAATATTATTTTCATATTTTAATTAATGAAAAGAAAACTTATAAAAAATTCGAAAATCGGGCTTCGTGGTATTGCGTTGTCATCGTGTTCTGAGCTATTCTAAAAGTTTTAAATGTCTAGATAGTCGGGAAGTTATTTAAAAATCAATTGCAAGATTTGTACTGGACAAACAAACAAGAAAGCGAGTTAATAAAAACATGCAAAAAAAGAATCATTAATTTTGTTAGACTTTTTTTTAGCTTACCTTCCCTGTCATAAACCTTCTGCCGAATCCGGGTTAAAAACGGTAAAAGGGGAAAATAAATTAGAAATATCAGTCCTACCGTTACAAGTCCAGTACCAAATGAAAGCGGCGATTTTTTTTAATCCAGGGGCGGAAACAGTTTTTCTACACGACAATTAGATTTTTAAAAAGTAACTAAAGTATGAAATTTAAATGGCAGCACTTCATTTTAATCTTTTCATACTTTTTAGTGCTAATCACGCAAATAGAAAAAAAATTTAATTTTTTTTTTTTTTTAAATATTTTATTTATTTTATAAATGAAACCTTTAAAAACCAAATCCATATAAATCGCTCAAAAACTTGCTTCAGGTCCCAGCTGCCTTCGGTTGCGTTTTTTTCACCCACAATATTTCGAGCAATTGATAGGAATCCCACTCCAAATGTAATACTACTTATAAAATTTAATTTCCTGTCCAAAAAAAAAAAAAAAAAAAAAAAAAACGATCTATTAGCAAACGCACGGTATTTTATAGAGTATTCAATTAAGGAACAGCAGAATCTTCAGTTTTTCACCTCGCAGTGTGAAAGGTGAATCATTGGTGAAGGTTAAAGCAGTGTGTCACTTCGAATTGATTCCTAATTAAAAGTATTAAAATTCAGTTTCGAGGTGCGCTTATAGACGTTGCAGACGGTATCGTGCTGTAGAATTTTCTGGAGACATTTGACAGAGGGAAAGGCAGACTCTATTACGGTTTTATTCAGGGCCCGACTTAGACTACCTGGAGCCCCGGGGCAAGCCTAGTCTGGGGGGGGGGGCTTGCAGTGACATAAGAGCTCTTTAGGTTACAGAATTTCCGCATACGCCTGTAGGGGGCCCCTTTCAGAAGGGGGGCCCAGGGCATTTGTCCCGTATGCCCTGCCGATAGTCAGGGCCTGGTTTTATTAAAAATCTATTAGAATAAAGTAAATATGCATTTACATTAGAGAACAGCGATACTATAGGACCTCGTTGGCGAACTTAGAAATTTAAACAATAGCTGGAACATTTCTAGCCAATGACATTGCTTATGCAATAGTGTCGTGACAGCTATATTTTTCCTTCCATTACCCATCTACCGTAGATAATGGAAGTATTGTATTCAGTCCAAAAACTCGATATCAAGTTTTCACCTGATTTATACGTTTTAAAGTCTTCTGAGTAAAAACATGCACTTTTTGGAAACTGGACAGTGTGTGTGTGAAAAGGGGGGGGGGGATCTTCTGGCTATCATATCTCCGATAAAGATAGAACTACGAAACTTCAGAATTGAGGCAGGTCTGGTGTACAGATGATTTTTCCAAATTTTGGTGAAAATTGGAAAATCGGAAGTGGAACATAGGAAACCGGAAGTGGGATCGCAAGTCCGTATCTAAGAAACGGCTCTGACGATTTTCTTCAAAGTTGCTACATAAACACTCTATTAAATGCCTTTTTCAATGATTAGTTGGTCTGTCCAGGAAAATTAATAGACGTCCTGTATAAATAACTCAATTTCAGGTTTCGCAACTGCTGTCTTTAAAAACGGCTGTTCGGATTTTTTTCAAATTTACCATATTAACTCCCTTTTAAATATCCTTCTGTATGTAATTATTGTTTCTATTTAATAATTGAGTATTCCAATTTTTGGTAAATGTTGGTACCTCAAAAAAGGCTCTACCGATTTTCTTTAAAATTATTACTTAAATCCGTTTTAGGTCTCCTTTCTCATGTAAAACGTGGCTATTACAAGAAAATTAACAGTCTTACTAATTAGGTAGATCCGTTTTAGATTTCAGAAATTGGTGTTTCAAAAAATAACTTCAATTTTTGCTTTCTTATTTTATTACCATGTTTTTATTTAATTTCGATTCTTGTTTGATTGTTTGTTTGTCCGGTACAAATCATGCAATCTATTTTTAACTAACTTCCCTTCTAGCTAGACATTTGAAACTTTCACAGTAGCTCAGAACCCGGTGACAACACAATACTTCGAAGTCAGATTTTCGAATATTTTATTAGTTTTCTTTTAATTAATTAAAGTAGTAAAATAGTAACCTCCTGATAGCATATAAATAAGCATTAAAATATTAGCTATAATTTAATTGTTGCCAAAAAAATTACGAGTTCATTTCCTTTCGACATAAAAATAAATACATTTAATTAAACGTGAACGTTAAAAAATTGTAAAAAAAAGGTTAAATTATGCATCTTACAAAAATTGACGTCATTATCGCTTTAAAAATTTTATTTGCTGTAAAATTGATAAAAGTTTAATTTTAAATTTCAAAACAGTAGAAAAAAAATCTCTAACTTCCATTTTCGAATGTAAGCATAAACATTTCATTTCAAAGGGTTATATTTACACAATAAATATCCAACTAATATACTAATTAAAAGGGAAATGATATATATCCGCGATTGTAATGAAATGCTCGCCCTCTGGTGGGCTAAGGTGACATTATCACACCACTGCATATCCTCATATGCAATCGACTTTCCATGATGAAATGGCGGAGAAAGAATAATAATTACACGTGGCTGTTATATTTACTAACAACTGCAGTGTTCAGAGAGCGCCATCTATCGATCATTACAAACGCGGATTGAATCATAATTTGAAGTCAAATTTGTTTTCAAATGTCTAAATAAAGTGTCTGATATAAGATATTAATATATTGCAGCGGAATATTTGATAGCTGTCGTCCTTGGCAGAAAAAAAATATATCGCCAAATTATTTGGCGAACATATTTAGTTCCTTTCAAAAATCATGGATATTTCACCAACGTATATTAAGAGAGCAATCAATAATATGAAACAATATATCGTAGAATGCATATTACAAAAATATACATCTGCTATGTATATTTTCGTATTACGATTTTGATCGCCAAATACAAAAATCGCCAAGGACGACACAATTTTGAAATTTAAAATTAAAAGCTTATCAATTTTAAAGCAAAAGTAACTCAATCTAACACATGTACACAATAACTTCTATATAACTTTATCCAAATATGGGGGTTAAAATCAGGAAATAATTTTTCTTAATTTTTAATAATGTTTTACAAAAAATCAAATGGATAATTAACATAGGAAATCTTTTTATTTGGCCCCACTGATGGTTAGTGACGTCACACTTCGCTTGCGTATAGCTATGATTCAACGATTCAGCAGAAAATTTAAAAACATGGTATATAAAAAGTTTTTTTTTAATCTTATAACTATTTGTCTTGTTTTTACTCACTATGTATTTTATATGTATTTAGATGTGTATAAAGTTTCTCTTACCGGAAAATTTTTTGGTGTCGACTTCGTTAGGTCAATTTTATGTCCTCTGGTCACATTATTTTAAAAAAAAATGAATATAATACGTTTAATAGTAGATAAAAAAAGTCGTGTGATTGTTTCACACCAGATTTTTCCACCGCCAAAATGCCAAAAATTATTAAAACTCACCGACAAATTTCTAGACTAAAGTTGTAACCAGATTACTTTTTGAAGGATTAAATATATATATATATTGTTGCGTACTTGGGGGTTAGTGAGTTGTCCAAGAATGAAAAGCGAATCTTGCAAAAGCTGGAAACTTTATTTACAAAAAATTCCAGAAGAATACAGGCCTACAAAATAGGTATCAACTGCACTTTTACCAGTAAACACAGCTTAGATGACAGCTGTCAACAACAAATTCACAGTACGAATTGTATTAGAGCAACACACAGCGAGGCATTAATCCAAAGAGACTCAGAGCTCATTCAGTAGCAATGATAGTAGTTGGCGAAACTCAACTCAGACTGACTGATTGATTTCGCGCATTGGGCTTCATTTTATACCCCTGTATCAAACCCAGAATGTTCTGGTAACTCGTAGAATATTGCAGCTAGACCTTCCATATTTGGTATATCAATAAAAAGGATTTTGTCACCGAAGTAGCTAAAAAAATCGCCAAGAAAGAAAAAATCTCCACATTTGGCGCCAAATCCATTTACTGCCTTATTGGAGTTTTTTAATGCGTTTTTAAGGGAAAGTTAGCAATCAACGAGAAAAAGAGCTAGAAATGCAGAATTTACATAAAGATAACTACGAATTATTTACAAATTCGTAACGCTGCCCCCCTCTCAAGGACTGTACATCCCGGGAAGTACAACCGTTGGTCAGAAGGCGAAACTAAACAATCTAAAATACAAAAACTAAGTTGCATATAACAATAAAATATTAATACAGATTTCAAAATTAAGTGAGAAATATTTACAAAATTTACAAATAAGTACAAATATTTATATACAATTAGTTACATTACACATATAACAAATTTAACAAATATTTACATTTCAAATTTCAACATTACCGTTAGCTGTGGTATGTGGCTAACCGATCAAAATGAACCACCTTCGGTTTTGAGGAATGTGTTTCAGCAATTCTCACCACGACATCATTCAGTCATTTTTTGACTGTGTAGGGACCGTCCCAGTTACACTGTAGCTTGAGAGTGAGTCCTTTGCGTCGAATAGGGTTCCACAACCAAACTTTGTCTCCTTCCCCTAATTTACGTTGTGTAGCCTTTAGATCATACCTTGTCTTCATTTTCTCCGTTGCCATGTTAATCCGCTACCAAGTAAACTTGTGTACGTCTTCAAATCGTGCCTGAAGATCTTGGATGTACTCTTTGGGTGATGAAGGCGCATCTGGTGGAAAACCAAACAGGAGATCACATGGGAGACGAAGTTCGCGTCCAAACAGCATCTGAGCTGACCAGTGGCTTCATGGACTGCACTTCGATCAGCAGAAACAACGGCAACTTCAAGTCCTAATCTTGCTGTTTCTTTGATACTAGAACAGAGAGGTTATTCAGGATGCTGCGGTTAAACCTCTCGACCGTGCCGTCCAACTGGAGATGTAGGGGTGTTTTCTGAGTTTTGCCTAAGCCGAGTAATTGATACAGTCCTTTGAAAACAGCAAAGGTAAAGTTCGTACCTTGGTTGGTATGAAGTTGTACGGGCGTGCCGTACCTTGATACCCATTGCTCCACTAGAACCTCTGCGACTGTGCATGCCTCTTGATCGGGAATGGGATACGCCTCAGGCCACTTGGTGAAATAGTCCATTACGACGAGGATGTACTTATTTCCACTGGAGGTCCGTGTTAGAGGACCCAAGATGTCGAGTGCAATCCGTTGAAATGGTGCTCCTACGTTATATCGTTGTAGTCTTCCTCGGCTTCGTTTCTTTGGGCCTTTATATGCTGCACAAGCATCACAGGATTTACAACATTTCTCCAAGTCCTCGCTTGCCTTGCACCAGTAGAAGCGTTCTCCTCGAACTTTCTGTAGAGTCTTCATCACCCCGAAATGGCCACCGGTAGGGCTACTATGCTAGAACACCTGAATCTTCGTTATTGGTAATAAAGTCTGACATCTGAAACTCCTTCCATCGTCAGATTCCCATTTTCTGTATAGTTCGCCATTTCTAATATAAAGTGAGTCCCAGAGTGCCCAATAAGTTTTTGTAATGGGGCTAAATGTGGAAATGTCCTTCCAGGTAGGTCTGTTGCTGGTCGTCTACTTCAATTGTAATATTGTCTTTATGTCAGGATCATCCAACTGCACTTCTCTAAGTTCCTGGTCACTCCAGTGGTCCAGTTTTGATAGTGTTGAGACTGTAGCTTGGCGAGCAACCGGATTTATCTGCTAGTATTTCTCTTCGGCTTGCAGCTTTCGATCAGGGCTTCCGTGACAAGGCATCTGCATTACTATGTAGAATCCCTTTACGATGGCGTATCTTGAAGTCATATTTCTGGAGGCGTATCTACCTGGTAATTTGGCCTTCCTGTTTCTTGAAATTAAGCAACCACTTTAACCCTGCTGCTGTGTTCATTACGAATGAACAAAATGGACATTCACTTTTAAATGTACGAAATGGAATTTAAACGAGACCAAAGGTTGTTAATTTCAATATATAACCGTACTTTTTATTCCTATTTTTGAATTAAATTTATATGACACTTTATATAATCTTTTTACGGAGTGTAGTTTACATAAATACAAAATTTCATGTATGTCAATGCTGGGTCGAAATGGACCCGAACACAGCAGCAGGGTTAAAGATTCGTGGTCTGGTCAGTCCGGAGCAGGAAGCTTCTGCTATAGAGGTGATGATGCAAGCTTTTACTATGGCGTGTAGTTATTTCCTGGTGGTACAGTAGTATCGCTCTGGTTTAGACAGGCATTTACTCCAATAGGCAATGAAGCATTCTTGGCCATCAACTTCTTGCGACAGAATAGCATCGACACTTTCATGGCTTGCATCAGTATCATGTATGAACTGTTTGTCTGGCTGTGGATACGTCAAAATAGGCGATGATGTTAAGGTCTCTTTAAGTCTCTTGAACGCTTTTTCACATTCCTCTGTCCACAGGAACCTCAGTTTATCTTCCGTCAGCTTGTGGTGTGTGGTCTGGGAAAACTCGAGAAACCCTTTATGAACTTCCAGTAGTATGTACATAACCCCAGGAAACTTCGTAGTTGATGGACGTTTTCAGGGTGACTCCAGTCCTTGATTGCATAGATCTTCTCGAAATCAGTTCTCACATCTTCAGCAGAGATGATATGGCCGAATCAACTTACTTCACGACGGAACAAGTTGCACTTGCTAAGAATCAATTTGAGGTTATCCATTTTGAGTTTTTCCAAAACCTTATGGATCTTTCTTAGATGATCTTCAAAGGTATTCCCCACAATGATAATATCATCCAAGTACACCAGACAGACTTCATAGGAAAGTCCTTTTAACACTGTCTCCATCAGGCGCTCGAAAGTTGCAGGAGCATTACATAATCCAAATGGCTTAACTTTGAATTGCCATAATCCTTGTCCCGTAGTGAATGCAGTCTTTTAACGGTCATCAGGATGTAACTCTACTTGCCAATAACCGCTCTTCAGATCCAACGTCGAGAACCATTCATTGCCAGCAAGTGTGTCCAATGTGTCGTTAATTCTAGGAAGAGAGTAACTATCTTTCTTCGTGATGTCATTCAAACGACGATAATCCACCCAGAATCTTCTTGTTGAACCATCCTTTTTTCGCACAAGAACTATAGCTCAAGGACTCGTTGCTAGTTCAATGATATCATTATGCTGCATCTCATTTAAAAGCTCAGCCATCTCTTCCTGCTTAGCAAATGGAAGTCTTCTTGGGTATTGCTTAATTGGAGAATGATTTCCTGTGTCAACTCTGTGCTGGGTAATGTTCGTTCTCCTGACGTCTTCAGATGTTCAAACAGTCTCTGAATTCATAGAGTAGCTTCTCCGCAGTACGTCTCTGTTCGATTCCTAACTCTGCATTCTTGAGTAATTCCGTTGTTGAAAACTCAGAAGACTTGGACTCAGTTGATTGCGTGTGCCGGTTAATGCATGTAACAGTAGTGCAAGTTGCTAGCACCTCATCCTTCTTCACGGTCCTTACTTTATCGTTTATGTTGGCGACTCTCACAGGAATAATGTTTTTTGTAAGGTCAAGCAGAGATGAAGCCACCAGAACTCCTCTTGGGCTATCGTCAGGATTCGGGTATTCTTTCTGTCCATAGCAGAAGTATTGCTCTTTAGGTGTCCCGGAAACTATGGTCTCGCTGTGTGAAGGGACGGAGATTTCGGACTTTGTTGTTATCTGGCAGATTTCTTGAATGTCTGGATTTTCATTGTTAAACACAGCTATGTCTTCTGAATGTGAATGGGCCGCGGTAGCACAGTCGGTAGAGCGCCGGACTCGTAATTGGAAGATTGCGGGTTCGGTACTCGAGCTGGCCAAAGACCGTCGTTTACACTAATGGTGGCTGGTGCACGTAAGATCTGTCGTGGCCGCAAAATCCTCCATGTTCCCATCAAAATTATACCTCTGGTGATTACCGAAGCGGGGGAGCTATCCTCTCCGTGTAGGATCAAAATTGTGATGGCATGTGTCCATACCACCTCAAGGGTCCCAGACCGTCGCCAATTGCCCACTGCGCAGCACTAGTGTGACATAAAACCCAATCAACCAACCAACCATCTGAATGTGAATGCAGTTCATTATTTTTAAAATCGAATTAAAAATTATACTTTCTTAGGAAATCAAGTCCAAGGAATAGAGGATCTCCTATGTCAGCTACATAGGCCATATGATGGTAACTGGCATTTCCAAATGTGAATTTCAGAAGATTACAGATCTGGACACCGTGTATCTATTAAGGTTATCATTAATTAATGGGCTAAATAACGAAAAGCTAACATACAAATAAATAATTAGAATGCATTTTCAAAACAAGCAATATAACCGCTATTATTATTGCATACTACAGTCGGGTAATACAATTTAGACAGTGACAGAGTTCAGTTGTAGCTTGTCAATTACAAGAGTTGATTTGTAACTTACCATAACAGTATCAACTTCAGTTTCACCAGAAAATACAGCTTAAATTTCAAATAACAGCTGGCAAGTACAAACAGTAGCATAGCATTAACACACAGCAATTGGCTGCATTCAACAAGACTCAGTTAGGAGCACCTTCCAGTAAGGTAGTTGGCGTGAAATCTGTCTGAAGGCCGAAATCCGAATACTTTATAATATACTCTTCTATTAATCCAGAATTTACCCAATTTACTCGTAGAATATTCAAGTTAGAGTTTGGATAATTAGTATATCGATAGCAGAGATTTAGTCGGCAAAAAAAAAAAAAAAAAAAATAATAATAATAATAATACGTGTGGCACTCGAGGACTGCCGCGGTAAAGCTATTGCATAGCATTTTTTATCAACTTATGCAATTATAATTATTTATTTATTTTATTTATGCAGTATTTTTTTTTTCTTTGATATTAATTCAAGTTTTTTCTTTGATATTAATTCAAGTTACACTTTTTGAGCGTGGTGACCGATAAGAAAACAAATTTTTTTCTTTTATTGAATAAATGAGAATATATCCACAATGAGAATATATCAAAAATATCCGCAATCGATTTGTAGGTATCGAAAACCTCGATGTACCAAATTTGAATGATCTAACTCTATTTTTTGAGAAAAGGTATTTTAATAGGTTTTTAAAGGCCTGCAAGTCGAATGGGGATATTCAAGTTTTTTGTTTGATATAATTTCAAGTTACACTTTTTGAGCGTGGTGACCGATAAGAAAACAAATTTTAATAGAGAAAAGGTATTTAATAGGTTTTAAAGGCCTGCAAGTCGAATGGGGATATTCAAGTTTTTTCTTTGATATTAATTCAAGTTACACTTTTTGAGCGTGGTGACCGATAAGAAAACAAATTTTAATAGAGAAAAGGTATTTAATAGGTTTTAAAAGCCTGCAAGTCGAATGGGGATATTCAAGTTTTTTCTTTGATATTAATTCAAGTTACACTTTTTGAGCGTGGTGACCGATAAGAAAACAAATTTTAATAGAGAAAAGGTATTTAATAGGTTTTAAAGGCCTGCAAGTCGAATGGGGATATTCAAGGTTTTTCTTTGATATTAATGAATAAGGTAACAATAATGATAAGATAACAATAATGATAAGAAAACAAATTTTAATAGAGAAAAGTTATTTTGATAGGTTTTAAAGGCCTGCAAGTCGAATGGGGATATTCAATTTTTTTCTTTGATATTAATTCAAGTTACCTTTTTTGAGCGTGGTGACCGATAAGAAAACAAATTTTAATAGAGAAAAGGTATTTAATAGGTTTTAAAGGCCTGCAAGTCGAATGGGGATATTCAAGGTTTTTCTTTGATATTAATGAATAAGATAACAATAATGATAAGATAACAATAATGATAAGATAACAATAATGATAAGAAAACAAATTTTAATAGAGAAAAGGTATTTAATAGGTTTTAAAGGCCTGCAAGTCGAATGGGGATATTCAAGGTTTTTCTTTGATATTAATGAATAAGATAACAATAATGATAACAAAACAAATTTTAATAGAGAAAAGGTATTTTAATAGGTTTTAAAGGCCTGCAAGTCGAATGGGGATATTCAATATTTTTCTTTGATATTAATTCAAGTTACCTTTTTTGAGCGTGGTGACCGATAAGAAAACAAATTTTAATAGAGAAAAGGTATTTAATAGGTTTTAAAGGCCTGCAAGTCGAATGGGGATATTCAAGGTTTTTCTTTGATATTAATGAATAAGATAACAATAATGATAAGAAAACAAATTTTAATGAGAAAAGGTATTTTAATAGGTTTTAAAGGCCTGCAAGTCGAATGGGGATATTCAAGTTTTTTCTTTGATCTTAATTCAAGTTACACTTTTTGAGCGTGGTGACCGATAAGAAAACAAATTTTAATAGAGAAAAGGTATTTAATAGGTTTTAAAGTCCTGTAAGTCGAATCGGGATATTCAAGTTTTATCTGATCTACTTTATACACAAATTTTACGCTTACAGCTATTCACTGTTGTACATAGATGATGATACCTATACACCTATATACTTGGTGTATAGGTATCATCACCAAGCACCATACGTAAGCTCACAAACAGCTGCTTACGTATTCGTCCGATTTCGGAGCAGCTCGTCTCGATCCGTGCGAGCTTCGTACAACCGAAGTCTACCGAAGTCTGCCGAACTGTGTTAGGTTTTTTTTTCGTTACGGAATTTTTTGTTTCGGTCGCCGCGCTCAAAGCCCGCGATAAAAGCTATACAATAGCTTAATAAAAAAAAAAAAGCCAAGAGCAAAAAAGGAGGCAAATTTGGCGCCAAAGCAATTATCTGCTTTGGTGAAGATTTTTAGCGTGTTTTTAACGGGAAATGACCATTTTTAATGCGAAAACAAACTAAAAATGCCGAAAATTAATATTTGGTAACATGACTAAGCCTCTTAAAATGAATTTACACAAAAATAACTATTATTACCAGTGTTGCCAGATCTGGTGGATTTTTTATTCAATAATCACGAATAATTTTTAATTGTAACGCTTGCCTAATCACTTCGAAGATTGACAGTCTATTATGTATATCAAATATCACAGCTCAAAGTTATAGATGATTATTGAATAAAAAATCTGTCAGATCTGGCAACACTGACTATTATTAACAAATTCGTAACAATATGTGTATGTTGCATGCTCGGGGGTTCATGAGTTGTCTGTGTATGAAAGGCGGATATTGCAGAGATTTAAAAGTTTATTTACAGAAGTTTCCAGAAACTCATGCCTGTAAACCAAGTATCAGTTTCAGTTTCGTCAGAAAGCCTAGCTTAAATAACAGCTGACAACATAAAATTCGCAGTATGAATTATTCTGTAGCGGTAGCGGAGCCATTTTCGGGTAGATTATGCTAACTTACAAATGGACAACGGGTTAATCTTTTGTCCAAAGGTACGACGCAGGATTTCTATCACGATAGTCCCATGTTCAAATACAACCTATCGCCACACGCACTTTCTGTATTGGTGACCCGGACGTGCGAATAAACGACACAACTAAGTTTCATCTCGGACAACAGATGGCAGCATCAGACACTGTGAAACGCTCACAGCATAAAGCATGTCACACCGCACATCAACTTTACACGCGGACATCTGACAGCACAATCTGGCCACAGCTACCGTCCAAACGAGTGACATCGCTCGTACGATTTCGTACTCACTAGGGAGGGGAGTACTGTAGCGGCGCCATTCTCGGGTAGATTATCCTAACTTACCGATGGACAACGGGTTAACCTTTTGCCCAAAGGCACGACGCAGGATTTCTATCACGATAGTCCCAGGTTCAGATACAACCTATCGCCACATGCACTTCTGAAGTACCATCGCGTTAACACAAAGCAACAGACTGTAAACAAACAGCAAAAATGGTCTCAGTTAGAAGCTCTTTGAAATAAGCTGAGTCGGGGACGAATTTGGGGACTTTTTTTTAGCGACCTTCACGAGAAAACTTTAATTATCGACTATCTAAGCTGTAACTGGACTATTCTGCTAGATATTGGAGAAGGATATAACTAAATGAAGGGATAAATATATAAAAGGATCACGTTCCGACCATTTAGTCAGTTTTTCGCCAATATATCGCGGTATAAAGATCTCTGCTTTACAAAGCCTCTGCTATCGATTACAGCTCATTTGCTATGTGTTTTGCTTCTGTTACCGTATATGCTATGATTCTTAAGTTGTCAGCTGTTATTTTAGCTGTGTTTTCTAGTAAAATTGAAGCTTATATTTGTTTAACAGTCCTGAAATCTTCTGGAATATTCTGTAAATAAATTTTTAAGCCTGTGGAAAACCTGTTCATTCACCGACAATTCACGAACCCCGAGTTCGCAACAATTCTGGTGTCAGAAGTGGGATTGTCTGCTGACTGATCAAAACTCGATATATGGAACAAGAAATGAAGAAACTTCTGGAAAGGTAGTTCGCCCAAAATGAGCGGATTAAAACCAGATTGACGAAAGAAATGTGTGCAGGACAAGAAAAGATGAAAACTGGATTCCATTCAAGAAAAAGTGGGAGCTGCTCAGGAATAAGTGATATCCGTCAAAGAAGAATAAGAAAATAAATTGTGGAAAAATAAATTGGGAAAGAAGTTAAAGTTATGAAGATAAAAGATAAGAATAGAAGGATGTATTGAAGAGAAAATAGAAGAAAACTTTTATCAAGAGCTGAAAAGAAGATTTTCAAAAACAGATAGCAAACTTTAAAAAACAGATGTAGAATTTTTGAGGAAAATGGAAGAAGAATGCAACAAAGAATTGATAGGAAAACATGATAAGAAATTTCAAGAATGTTTAGGTGATGAAGTGCAAAAGAAGATCCGGAATCTGGAAGGAAAGTTAGCATCCATGACCCAGGAAGATGAAAAGAGATATAAAAGAATACAGAATCAAGAATCAATTAAGCTATCCATCTATGATGGCAGATCAACTTGGCAAGTATATAAGACACAGTCTACCATCGTAGCTGAAGCTAACACCTGGGACACAACTGCCAAAAAAGTTTATTTAGCAGCAATGTTACGGGACGATGCAGTCGACATACTAGAAACTATTTCGAAGGAAGAACGGTATAACTTCGAGACCCTGTCCAGAGCACTGGAGCTGCGTTTTGGAGGAAAATGTGTGACGTAGACGCAACGTCGAGTTGAGGAAATAAAGGTCGTCGAAGGAAGTCAGTATTGAAGGTGATAGCGTCGATTTCGGATTAAAATGTTGGTTGAGGATGCAAAAGTCTAGCTGGATCCAGCATAGTTTGGCGACGTTAAAGGTGAAATTGCTAGATTGAAGGTGTCGAGCAGAGGGAATTTTAGGTAAGCATGGAATGTCTAGTTATTGGAACGTAGTTAGATAAATTGAAATTAGGATCTACGTAGATTGTGAAACATGATTGAATATGGTTAACTTTAAAGAAGTAGCTGCGGGAAATGAAGTAAATGGTGTTGTATATTTTGCAGAAGTTTAAATAGTGTGATAGTTGCGTCGTGAAATGTGGTGTATGGTGAGTAGAGCTCCTCCAATACAACCTGGCTCATCAGGCATTTTGTTTCCCACTCAGTGATTGTTGCCCATCCGAATTCCCGAGTTGCGCGGTCTGAATTTCAAGTGTTATCAAATCACATAAAATGGAGGTTTTGCAGCCGAAAATTGCTCAAATCATACCAGAACTGCTTTAAGAACGTTTAGATTTCCAACAGATGAAGAAAGGCGAAAGAAATGGGCTATTAATTGTCCAAAAGAAAATTGTACGCTTAGCTTTCAATCACAAATATAAAGTGTAATTATGATATGTTTTCTTGCATTTTTTGTATCAATTATTTCTTTTTATTGCTGTTCGATTATCTAAATGTTGTATTTTACAACCTACACTACTTTTCAACGTATATAAATATTTAAAATTAACTAATTTAATAGCAACAGTGATGGCTACTTTTTACAAAGGTTATAAGAAAATTTCGCCAAACTTATCAAGTAGAAACAATCATTCGCTCTTCTGTTTAGGCAAACTCGCCATTTTAGGCGATAAAGACGCTGAGTAATCCGTCTGTAACTAAACGTCGCCAAGCTATATTTCCGATGGGCAACGATGATCAGCTGTGAGTCAGCTCGTATTATAGGAGTCTTAATGATGAGTAGAGTCTCTTTGTAGCGGAAAATCCCTATGGAGCTAAGTGAGTTTGGCGAGAATTCACGCTTGGCGTTATGCGCATAGCAGCCAAAAGCATCTTTTAGAGTTTGCTCTTATTATTTTTGTTATTTCTGTTTATTTTGCTCTTAGTTTAATTTTAATATTTTATTTTGATTATTTAATTTTAAAATGCATTTTTTCATGTACACGAAGCGTACAGACGTGCGTATTACTAATTGCAACAATATGTAATTTCATGCATATTGTTGCATTTTGAGATAGGGGTATTCTGTGATTTTTTTTTAGCTTTCACGTACGCGAAGAGTACAGACGTGTGTATTACTGATTGCTGCAATATGTAATTTCATGCATTTTGAGATAGAAGTATTTTTTTTAATGTACGCGAAGCGTACAGACGTGCGTATTACTAATTGCTGCAGTATGTAATTTCATGCATATTTGATATTCATGTTTTTAAAATAGGGGTATTCCGTGATTTTTTTTTCTTTGTTTTCATATACGCGAAGCGTACAGACGTGCGTATTACTAATTGCTGCAATATGTAATTTCATGCATTTTTGAGATGGGGGTATTCCGTGATTTTTTTTTTCATATACGCAAAACGTTCATGTACACTAGTTTTCATGCATACTAGTCTAATGCTTTGTCTGACTGGTTCCCTCATCAGATATGTAAAGGACACTGAATGAGGGTTTGGAGGTCAGCTAACGGCAAATTGGATTTTTTTTTTTAATATTGTAAATAATGTACAGGGTCATTATAAAAAATTTACCCCGATATATGAGACCATAGCTACCATACCGTTCCGAAAAACTGAATAAAAATTTGGTAGAAGGTATTTTAGGGTATGCGCTCAAGAATTATATAAAAAATAGCAGTTAAATTCTAACAGTTACGTTTACAGTGACAAAATTTCGAAAATTTAAAATGGCAACACCATTTTTTTTATTGGAATGGGACCTCCATAGCAAAAAACCATAAATAGTGTTGGAACGGTACCTCTAGCATGAAAATCACCACTAAGAAAAAAAGAGAAAACAGCTGTGATGTACCTACCAGAGCACGACTTTCATTTTCTTAATGACATCAAATTTCACGCTGTGTCTTCGTCTCTCACTAAAGTCTACTGATTCTACTTCGAAACGAGAAGAAGAGACCATGGTGCAGCGTCTAGAATAAACAGTGTGGAAAGCGGCGAATAAAATTGTACTAAAAAAATTAAGCCTGCCACCAGATGTCATTGTAATCGAAGCTAGGGTCACGACAACAAAACCGAGACTCCCTATTGGTTAATTATATGCTTAGATCACGTGATTAAACTGACGAAACTGGGAAAAGCCAATCAGGTCTTCGATTTGAGCAATAGCTTCGATCACAGCGACATCTGGGTAAGCTTAATTTTTGTAGCATCATTTTAACATCACGGTTATAGGCGATTGCCACACTGTTTATTCTAGACGCTGTAACCATGGTATCCTTAATTTAATGTAGGTCTACTGAATTAGGGTTTTAATTTCTTTGTTAGTCGTAAGACACCGTCATGACTGACGTCATTCCACTAAGTGAAAAATAAGGCATTGTGAAATGCGTGATGTTTATCTTGCTTTCTTGCTCTGTGAACAATATGCCGCTTACTGGGAAACATTATTATCATCATCAAAATCGATTTTGATTGCCATTTCACAATGCCTTGTTTTTCACGTACTGCAATGATGTCAGTCATGATGGCGTCTTACAACTAACAACGAAATGAAAGCCTTTATTGAGTCGCCTTACAAGAAATTAAGGATACCGTGATCTCTTCTTTTCGTTTCGAAGCAGAATCAGTAGACTTTAGTCTGATCCAAAGACTCAGTGTGGAATGTGACGTCCTTAAAAAAAATGAAAGTCGTGCTCTGGTAGGCACATAACAGTTTTTTTTTTTTTTTTCTTTTTTCCTTAGCCTGCTAGCGCTGACGATTTTCATGTTACAGGTACCGTTCCAACGCTGTTTATGGTTTTTTGCTATGGAGATTCCATTTCAATAAAAAAAAAAGTAGGTGTTGTCATTTGAAATTTTTGAAATTTTGTCACTGTAACCGTAACTGTTAGAGTTTAAATGTTGTTTTTTATATAGTAATTCTTGAGCGCATACCTCAACGTACCTTCCACCAAAATTTTATTCAGTTACTGTGAATGGTATGACAGCTATGATCTCATATATCGGGGTAGTTTTTTTTTATAATCACCCTACCCTGTATATAAGAAAGTACCATGAATTGTATGTGTAATTCTACTTAGTAAATTATATGTTGTTGTTGTTTTTTCCCTTAATTAATATGCACATTTTTCTGTATATTCTTAGCTTTGGTACTGTGTCATTTCATGATACGAACGGAATAATTTGTAAACAAACGCTTTTTCCTAATTTATAAAACTCGCTAAAGGAGCGATAAATAACCAAATAAAGTGACTTTAAGGTAGTTTTCTATAAAAGCGCGAAGGGAGCGTTTCCTCTATCTAGAAGGCAGTGGAATTTCTGGGTGAGTTTTAATCGTTTTTGTCATTTTGCCATGAAAAAAATCTGGTGTAAAACAATCACATGACTTTTTTTACCTACTATTAAATGTATTATATTCATTTTTTGGAAATAATGTGACCAGAGGACATAAAATTGACCTAACGAAGTTGACACCAAAAAATTTTCCGGTAAGAGAAACTTTATACACATCTAAAGACATATTAAAAAAAAGTATACATAGTGAGTAAAAAAATAAGAAAGCAAAATTTGTACAGTTATTTTTTGAAACACCAATTTCCGAAATCTAAAACGGATCTACCTAATTAGTATGACTTTTAATTTTGGTGTAATAACCACGTAGTACATGAGTAAGGATATCTAAAATGGATTTTTGTAATAATTTTCAAGAAAATCGTTAGAGCCGGTTTTGAGATACCAACATTTACCAAAATTTGGCATACTTAGTTATTGACAAGAAATCAATAATTACCTACAAAAGGATATTTAAAAGGGAGTTATGGCAAGTTTGAGAAAAATCCGTAGAACGGTTTTTAAAGAACGCACTTGCGAGACCAGAATTTGAGCTATTTATACAGAACGGCTATTAATTTTTCTGAATAAACCAACTATATCATTGAAAAAGGCATCTAATAGAGTGTTTATGTAGCAACTTTGAAGAAAATCGTTCGAGCCGTTTTTTAGATACAGACTTGCGATCCCACTTCCGGTTTCCTATGTTCCACTTCCGATTTTCCAATTTCCCCCAAAATTTGGAAAAATCATCTGTACAACAGCCATGCCTCAATTCTGAAGTTTCGTAGTTCTATCTTTATCGGAGATATGATAACCAGAAGAACCCCCCCCCCCCCCTTCACACACACACACACACACTGACCAGTTTCCAAAAAGTGAATTTTTTGACTCAGAAGATCTTAAAACGTATAAATCAGGTGAAAACTTGATACCGAATTTTTGGACCGAATACAATACTTCCATTATCTACGGTAGATGGGTAAGGGAAGTAAAAATATAGCTGTCACGACACTATTGCATAAGCAATGTCATTGGCTAGAAATGTCCCAGCTATTGTTTAAATTTCAAAGTTCGCCAACGAGGTCCTATAGTATCGCTGTTCTCTATTGTAAATGCTTATTTAGATTATTCTAGTAGATTTTTAATAAAACCGTAATAGCGTCTGCCTTTCCCTCTGTCAAATGTCTCCAGAAAAATATACCGCACGATACCGTCTGCAACGTCTATAAGTTCACTTCGAAACCGAATTTTTATACTTTTAATTAGGAGTCAATTTATTAATTCAGAATGGTTAACTATAGACCTTTTCGTAAGACATTTCTTTTCACACTGCGAGGTGAAAAACCGAAGATTCTGCTGTTCATTGAATACGCTATAAGGTGCTATAAAATACCGTTCGTTTGCTAATGGATCTTTTTTTTTTCTTTTGACAGGAAATTAAACTTCATAACATATTGTACCACTACATTTGGAGTGGGATTCCTATCAATTACTCGAAATATTGTGGGTGAAAAAAACGCAACCGAAGGCATCAGGGACCTGAAGCAAGTTTTTGAGCGATTTATATGGATTTGGTTTTTAAAGGTTTCATTTATAAAGTAAATAAAATGTAGGGGTGGGAATCGATTAAGAGTTTTAACTGGGTTAATCGTAGTTCATTAATCTATTAATCGGTCGATTAATCGGATTTTTAATTGGTTTTCATTTTTCTCTTTATAATTTTATTTCAATGATGATTAAAACTCTCATATTGTGTATTATTCATAAGTTTGATTGAGAATTTTTTTTTTTTTCAAATTAATTATATCTGTTTTATAGCTGAAATTTAAATGAATTTTCAGAGCAATAATTGGTGATTTTAAGTGTTAATTTTATATAAATATATTCACTTATTCATTTTTTTTATATAAATTAATTTTTCAATTAATTTTGAAAGAAACATTAAATGAAATTACACATATTTTAGTTTTATACTTGTAGACCTTGTCCATCTCGCTAGTCACTATTTTTAAATGAATTCTCAAAATTCCATATCATTATCTTAAAAATCTCAAATTCTTATATTTTGGTTCTTCTTTGTCACTTTGAACTAGGAAACAGAATGTTATTTTCTGTTTCTACTTCAATAGTTACTATCAGCAATTCTGAACAGACATTAAACGCTTGAAGATATTCTGAAACTCTGTTGATATGTCCCCCATCACAAGGATAGTGGAAATCTCAATTCCTTCTTTTCGTTTTTTTTTTTTTTTTTTAAGCATTTCTATTTTTTGAAAGCTTCTTGTTTCTGAGAATACTATTACCCTAGCCAATACTTTCTGTAGAAGGCTACAGACAGGTGGTGTTGCTCCAGCATGCACATGGAGCGGCATTTTGTTTAATAACTGTCCTCTCCCTTTTCTTTATCAACAAAAGTGCAACAACTTCTTTTGAGAGGTTTATTTATTTTTATTTATTTATTTATTTCATTTTTTATTTTTTGCTTTTTCATTATTTGATGGATGTTTCTTAGAATGTTTGTTAGCAAAATATGCGAAAAAATATTTGCAGAACAGCATTTTTAATTTAATTCGTAGTTTGAAAATTTTAATCGGATTTTGAAAAATTTTAATCGAATTAATCGATCCGATTAACTCGATTAAAAAAATTGATCGGTACTAAGCATTGATCGATTAACCGAACCGATTAACCGATTAATCGACACAGCCCTAATAAAATGTAATAATAATAATAATAAAAACTTTTTCTATTCGCGTGATTTGCACTTAAAAGTATGAAAAGTTAAAAATGGAGTGTTGCCACCTAAATTTCATACTTTACTTAATTAAAAAAAAATTAATTGTCGTGTGGAAAAACTGCTCCTAGATTCAGAAAAAATGCCCCTTTCATTTGGTATCGAATTTGTAACGAGCCACTTACTTTTTAAAGTGACTGAAAGGAATTAAAATGAAGCTTTGTAGCTTACATTTCATAGTTTAGTTAATTTAAAGAAAACTAATTGTCGTGTCAAAAGACTGTTTGCACCCTTGGATTCAGAAAAATCGTTCCTTTCATTTGGTACCGAATTTGTAACGATAGAACTGATATTTCTAATTTATTTTCTACAGACTTGAGCAATTATAACGTAACATCCAATTAATATGTACAAATAAAAATATATTTTATAAGAAAAATCTTTAAAAAAAATGAATTAGATGAGAGCAACATTTTTTATTAACACTTTTTTGATTTTTAACCCGGATTCGGCAGACGTTTTATGGCAGAGAATGTAAGAAGTCTTTAAAAAAGTCTTTAATAATAAAATATAAAAATAAAGTTTTAAATTAAAGACTTTATTTATTAGCGTGATTCGCACTAGAAATTATGAAAAGATTAAAATGAAGTGTTGTCACTTAAATTTCATACATTAGTAAATTTTAAAAATTCTAATAGTCGTAACGAAAAACTGTTTCCGCCCCTTTCATTTGATACTGGATTTCTAACGGTAGGACTGATATTTCTAATTTATTTTCCCCACTTTCCGTTTTTAACCCGGATTCGGCAGAAGGTTTATGACACAGAATGTAAGCTAAAAAAAAAAAAAAAAAAAAAAGACGAACAAAATTAGTGATTCTTTTTACCATGTTTATATTAACTCGATTTCTTGTTTGTTTGTCCAATACAAATCTTGCAATCGATTTTTAAATAACTTCCCGACTAACTGGACATTTAAAACTTTTAGAATAGCTCAGATCACGATGACAACGCAATGCCTCGAAGCCCGATTTTCGAATTTTTGATTAGTTTTCTTTTCATTAATTAAAATATGAAAATAATATTCTCCTATTTGCTTTAAAATTAGTCATTCAAATATTAACTATAATTTAATTGTTGCCCCCCCCCCCCCCCCCACAAAAAGAAAAAAAGTTCTTTTTTTTTTTTTTTTTTGATGTAAAAATAAATATGTTTAATTAAACATGAACATTAAAAATTTATAAAAAGTTAAATTAGGCATCTCACAAAAATTGACGTCATTATAACAAAAAAAAAATTTTTTTTACGCATTGATAAAGTGCTAATGTAGTTTATGATGCTAATATATGTTGTTCTTAAAGGATTATCATTTTATTTTTAAAACCAACTTTTTTTTTTTTTTTTTTTTGTATTGCTTTGAACTTGCTTTCTTGTCTGTGCAGCACAAATCTCGCAATCGCTTTTTGGCTAACTTTCCGACTAGCTGAAAATTTGAAACTTTAAGAATAGCTGAGAACACGATGACAATGCATTTGTAATTGTTCTGGTAATGTGTCAATTTTATATGATTCAACAGAAAATTTAAAAACATGGTATATAAAAAGTTTTTTTTTTCAAATCTTAGAATTATTATTGTATGATTTTTTTTTCCAAATCACATATTAAATTATTGAATGTAAAAGACAAAAATGTTTAAAATGCAAAAGGATTTGTAATAATGTGCATGTGCAAAGTACATTCCATTTTCCAATTTACCATGCTATAGCTAATGGATTTCAACATGATGCTGTTTCTCAGATTATAAATCATTAGATATTAGATATGGATTTTTTTTTTTTTAACTAAATTATGCAGACATTAATCCATATAAAACATTATTGATATTAATAAAATTTCGTATTGTCGGCTTTTTCATTCACCTGATTATTGCATATTTTAAAAGAATTAAAACATTTTAATTTTATTTATTTACAGTTTGCTAAGAGCTAAATTTTGGCATGTTTCAAATTTCCCTATTTAAAAATTTGCTTTCCGCCCTTTCCTTAAAATTAAAATATTTTGTTAACATAGCCGGGGCAAATTGTAACATTAGAGAGAAAATTAAGACTAATTAAGAGCTATTAAGACTAATTAAGCCTAAGAGCAAATTAAGACTAATTAAGATAGGGAGTCGGGTGTACTAGCGTTAACTTAGCCTCCCACAAAATATGATATATCTCGATACCTAACCCAGAGCGAATTCTAATATTAGAGAGCAAATTAGAGCTAATTAAGAGCTAAAATTTGGCATATTTGAAATTTCGAAATCTGTAATTTTGCTTTCCCCCCTTCCTTCCCCCCTTTCCTTTAAATTGAAATATCTCGTTAACGAAGCCGGAGCAAATTCTGACATTAGAGAGCAAATTAGAGCTAATTGAGAGCTAAATATTGGCACTACGGAAATTTTTTTATATGTGATAGGGAGTCGGGTGTACTAGCGTTAACTTAGCCCCCCCACAAAACCAAAAATATGATATATCTCGATACCTAACCCAGAGCGAATTCTAATATTAGAGAGCAAATTAGAGCTAATTGAGAGCTAAAATTTGGCATATTTGAAATTCCGATATCTGCAATTTTGCTTTCCCCCCTTCCCCCCCCCCCTTCCTTTAAATTGAAATATCTCGTTAACGAAGCCCGAGCAAATTCTGATATTAGAGAGCAAATTAGAGCTAATTGAGAGCTAAATATTGGCACTACCGAAATTTTTTTATTTGTAATAGGGAGTCGGGTGTACCAGCGTTAACTTAGCCCCCCCACCCCACAAACAAACTTATATATCTAGATAACTTACTCAGATAGAATTCTAATATTAGAGAGCAAAATAGAGCTAATTGAGAGCTAAAATTTGGCATATTTGAAATTCCGATATCTGTAATTTTGCTTTCCCCCCTTCCTTCCCCCCTTTCCTTTAAATTGAAATATCTCGTTAACGAAACCGGAGCAAATTCTGATATTAGAGAGAAAATTAGAGCTAATTGAGAGCTAAATATTGGCACTACCGAAATTTTTTTATTTGTAATAGGGAGTCGGGTGTACCAGCATTAACTTAGCTCCCCCACCCCACAAACAAACTGATATATCTAGATAACTTACTCAGATAGAATTCTAATATTAGAGAGCAAAATAGAGCTAATTGAGAGCTAAAATTTGACGTATTTGAAATTTCGATATCTGCAATTTTGCTTTCCCCCCCTTCCTTCCCCCCTTTCTTTTAAATTGAAATATCTCGTTAACAAAGCCGGAGCAAATTCTAATATTAGAGAGCAAATTAGAGCTAATTGAGAGCTAATTCCTGACGTTCTTGAAATTTAAAATTTCGAATGTGGGGGGGCTAGCGTTAACTTGGCCCCCCCACCTTTAAACTTGTTATATCTCGATTCCATACCCAGAGCAAATTCTAATATTAGAGAGCAAATTAGAGCTAATTGAGAGCTAATTCCTGATGTATTTGAAATTTAAAAACTCGAAAGTGGGGGGGCCAAGTTAACGCATCTTATTTTAACAGCCATCCAACAATAAAATTTTACTGGGTGTTTCCTCGATGGAGTTATTGAAGCCTTTCCAATTGGATGCTAACCCAGCAGCATAGGTATACTCTTTATTTAGATAATTCCAACTCATAACAAAAACTGAATTTCAATATTTTATAAATTCATTTATATTGCACGTCCACACCACAAAGAACATTTCTGGTGTGGATAAAAAAAAAAAATAAAGGGTCAGGGATTTTATTTTGAAGAACGTAACTTAAATATTGTGAAAGTATGAAAGTAATATTACACAAAGTTTTTTAAAGAATAAACTTATGTATTCTAGTAAACTCAAAATGTAAATAAAAAATAAAATTTTATTAAAATGTTAATTTTTGCGAGTAAAAATAATAATTATCCAATTAATTAAACAAAAAATGTGTAAAATATGACAAACAACAATACAATTTACATATTTTCAGAATACTTCGGAATGCTCCCAGAATGCTTTGAAGGATGTGCATGGTTGTAGGCTATATCCAGTAAACAAAGCGGAAGTAGAAAAACAATTTGTAATATAAACATTTCAAGCCATGCTTCCTTCAACTTCAACGAAAGTAGGAGAAACGTCCTTAATTTTAAAAGAAGCTGGTGAGTTTTTTATTGTTTTAAAAGCACCCAGACAGCGCAATTAAGTATATATAACATCTATATGCAGAGACGCGGTTTGCGAAGTGTGCGGCTCACACAGTCGCCAGGTAAAGAAAGGATAAATTATTTGAAAAAAAAAAAAAGAGAAGAAAAAAATAAAATAAAAATAAGTATAGGGGAGAGTGGGGATGAATGGGACGTTTTTCATGTTTTTACTGATAACGCTTACCACATGTAATTCAGAATTTTGTAACATTGCTCATAAGTACACTTCAGTAATCAGTTACAGATAAACATAGGGTCAGGTGGGGTAAAATAGGTGAAAAACAGCATATTTTACGTTTGCACTTAAATAGCAGAAAATGTATTGGTTCCATTTGTTAAAAAATTGCACAAAATATGCAAATGAATATTCCTTATGACATTGTAAGAGAAATATCTCTGAAAAAACAAAAAATTTGTACTGAAAAATAACTTTTAAAATATGCTGTTTGTGACCTATTTTACCCCATGGGGTGGGGTAAAATAAGTCATACAAGGGGTAAAATAGGTCATGCTTTAAAGCTGTTTTAAATTGTTATACAATTTACTTCATGCAAGTAAAATTACAAATACACATTCCTTTTTCTGATAAAAACTTGATTTTGTGCTCTTTCAAGAAAAAAAATTTCTCTATTGGTCCGGGAAGAACATTTAGAATTTACGATGCATCTACATCAGAAATACCTTTCTCTGGAAAATCCAGTAGGAACTTCAATTTCCACTTTTTTTTTTTATCCCTTCAAAATTTTCAAAATTTTCATGATTGTGTGAAAGATTGATGCTTTTATATATTTTCTTTGATCTTTAATAAATATTTTCTTTGATCTTTTCTCACGGAATTCTACTTTAACACATTTACCAACTTTTATGAATTGTTTAGTATTAATGCTGTCCAAATTTTCTTTTTGAGAAAGACTTGGTTTTTTGTTTCTTTTAAAGTTCATGTTTCTGTAATTTTAGCATCTCTGTTGATTTTTTCGTCATATAATCAATTTAATTAATTATAAGATAAAAAAATTTTATAAACCGTGTTTTAAAATTTTCTGTTGAATCATATAAACGCTACTGAAGGCAGCCGGAACCCCAGCAATTGGATAAAAGTATTAAAAAAATTCCTTGCTATCGTCTTTTGAGCTATTATAAAAGTTTCAAATGGCTATCTAGCCGGGAAGTTAGTTAATAGTTGATTGCAAGCTTTGTACTGGAAACGCTGCCGAAGGCAGCAGGGTCCCGAAGCAATTGGATAAAAATATTTTTAAAAGGCATTTTTACCGTATTCTGGACTATTCCAAAAGTTTCAAATGTCTAGCTACTCGGGAAGTTAGTTAAATAAATTTTCTGTTGAATCATATGAATGCTGCCGAATACAGTAGGGACCTGAAGCAGTTGACTAAAAGTATAAAAAAAATGTATTGTCCCCGTGTTCTGAGCTATCCTGAAAGTTTCAAATATCTAGGTAGTCGGGAAGTTAGTGAAAAATCGATTGCAAGCTTTGTACTGGTAACACTGCCGAAGGCAGCAGGAACCCGAAACAGTTGGCTAAAAGTATTAAAAAAATGCATTTTCACCGTGTTCTGAACTATTGTGAAAGTTTCAAATGTCTACCTAGTCAGGAAGTTAGCTAAATAAAATTTCTGTTGAATCATATAAACGCTGCCGAAGGCAGTAGGGACCTAAAGCGGTTGACTAAAAGATTTAAAAAAGTATTGTCACCGCGTTATAAGCTAGCCTGAAAGTTTCAAATGTCTAGCTATTCGGAAAGTTAGTGAAAAATCGATTGCAAGCTTTGTACTGATAACGCTGCCGAAGGCAGCAGGAACCCGAAACAGTTGGCTAAAGGTAATAAGAAAATGCATTTTCACCGTGTTCTGAACTATTCTGAAAGTTTCAAATGTCTAGCTAGTCGGGAAGTTAGTGAAAAATCGATTACAAACTTTGCACTGATAACGCTGCCGAAGGCAGCAGCAGGAACCCGAAACAGTTGGCTAAAGGTATTAAAAAAATATATTTTCACCGTGTTCTGAACTATCCTGAAAATTTCAAATGTCTAGCTAGTCGGGAAGTTAGTGAAAAATCGATTGCAAGCTTTGTACTGGTAATGCTGTCGATGGCAACAGGAATCCGAAGCAGTTGGTTAAGAATATTTAAAAATTACATTTTCGTCGTGTTCTGAACTATTCTGAAAGTTTCAAATGTCTAGCTAGTCGGGAAGTTAGTTAAATAAATGTTCTGTCGAATTATACAAGCGCTGCCGAAGGCAGCGGACCTGAAATAGTTGACTAAAATTATTAGAAAAATGTATTGTCACCGTGTTGTGAGCTGTCCTGAAAGTTTCAAATGTCTAGCTAGTCGGAAACTTAGTGAAAAATCGATTGCAAGCTTTGTACTGATAACGCTGCCGAAGGCAGCAGGAACCCGAAACAGTTGTCTAAAGGTATTAAGAAAATGCATTTTCACCGTGTTCTGAACTATTCTGAAACTTTCAAATGTCTAGCTAGTCGGGAAGTTAGTTAAATAAATTTTCTGCCGAATGCTGCCGAAGGCAGTGGGACTTGAAATAGTTGACTAAAATTATTAGAAAAATGTATTGTCACCGTGTTGTGAGCTGTCTTGAAAATTTCAAATATCTAGCTAGTCGGGAAGTTAGTTAAAAATCGATTACAAGATTTGTCCCTGACAAATACACAAACAAACCCACAAATAAACAAGAATCGAAGTTAATAAAAACATGGTAAAAAAAATAAGTTGTTTGTTAAAATTACTTCTGTTTTCTGTTGTGTATGGGTTCTTTTTCAGTGTGCATTTTTCAAAGCCTTTAGAAGGCAATGTTTGATTGGGTGATAAAGTGTTTATAATAGCAGATTTTATGTACTTAAGAAGGAGACTGTATAAGTAGTATCCTGTTCCATGACTGTTGAAGTCGCACTAGAATTAATTTGTCAAATTGGTGATTGATGATCTAGATTCATCCACTCTTGAATTTTAAGTTGATGCTAAACTGCAGAGTTTCACTCAGAGAGTTTCAGGAGAATGTTGTGTCCTGCCTGCCTTTTGTATGAAAAATTGGCACCCGTCTTAAATAAGATGGAATGAAACAACTTTTTGAATTACACCTACAAACTGAAGGTTTTGATTCAGCTTCAATATGTATTGTCTTTTTTTTTCCTCTTAACATTAAGTTATTTTATATCTATGTGTATGAAATAGCTCTATAACAATATTATAGTTTAATTTTAAACTAATGATTAAAAGAATACATGAGTTATTAAAAACGCAAAGAATGTAATTAGTTACTTTATGTTTGCTAAGCCTAACATGATTCAACACCTGACCTATTTTACCCCACGTGTTCTTTTACTCCAAAATATCAATATTTTATTTTTTTCTCAGAAAAATTTGAGAAATTCATCTTAAGAATGTGCTTTTTGGAATATCATAAGAAAATACTGTAAAATTTGCTTTTGAATTAGTTAAAAACCAAAGTTTTTTTTAGCAACACATTCAAGTTTCTAATACGAAACACAATTAATTACTGGTTGTAACTAAAAAGTATCAGTTACAGTTAATATTGCATGCAAAATGAAGAATAATATAAATAATATATAAAACCAGCAAAATTGGAATTTAAAAACTGTTTGGATGTTTTTTTAAAGAGTTTTTTTGAAACTGACCTATTTTCCCCCTGATTTATTTTACCCCACCTGACCTTACTAACTTTAATAAAAAGTTATCAATTTTATTTAATATATATATATATTTTTACATGCATGTGCATCGTCCCATTCATCCCCACCTATGGGGATGAATGGGACACGATTGGGGATGGATGAGACGGAACTGGAGTTAACAAAGAAAAGAAAACAAAATGGAAAGTAAATAATTTTTTTTAAGTTAAATTGGTTTATGTGATTTTATTACACACTATAAATTTACTGAAATAAATATGAACTGATGTATTGACTCAAATTAACATCAAAAGGCAAAAATCCTTCGGTTCGCACAGTTTCTAGTGCTTTAGGCTTTGGTAATTTAATCTAATAAGATCTAATCTAAAAATAAATAAATAAATAAACACTACAAAGAGATAAATCATTATAATAGAGTACAAATTATCCAGATAAATTTTTGTTTCCGACTGATCGGGAAAAATCAGCATTCTGTTGTGTATTACATTAATAACCACCAGTATTTATGAAATTAGCTTGATTGAAATTGCGATTTTAATCAAATTATTTTTAGTTTATTTATTTATTTATTTATTTTATATATTGATTTAGGTTTCATTGAATATTCTAACTTATAATTTTTTTAATCATAATAATTATAAATAAGAATCAGAACAATTAATTTCAATCTATTTTTCACTAAATCTATGCTACTTTTATAATTCCATGTTATAACTACCGAACTACAGATTACAAAAATATTGAAAATCTATTTACGATTTTTTTAAAATATAATTCTTGTGTATAATTTTAAATTAGCACATAGTGGGGAATGTCCCATTCATCCCCACCACCACATGATCCTATAAAACAGGAAATAGACTTAAGGAACAATTGTCAATATTCTTCTTGAATATCATAAACACAATAAAAGATTATGCCTTTTCACCATATAACATTTACATTAACTTTAAGCAAATAGTCAATGTCTTAACTACTAAATTGAATCAGTAAAAACTTACTTTGGCAGCTGAAAAACACACTTTAATTTTTTTTCTGCCCTTCTTTGAATAGCACAATTCTTAAACTACACTTGATGAATTGCCTCAGTGCTGCCATATATCAGAAAAAATGTCAAGTTTCTGGTGCTTGCAAGACATAAAAATCTAGCTATTGTCCCATTGAACCCCACTCTCCCTTATAATATATATATTGCTTTATTAAATCTGATTTCATAATGCCTTTCTGAAGCCTGGCTTAGTGTAGCTGAATGAGGCGCCTTGAAAAATATACTGGCAAAACTTGCTTTCCTCATATAGTTTAGGAGGTTTTTTGTGAAAGGGCACATTAAAAATGTAATAACTTTGTTAAGGTGCACCTACCTTCAGCAAAATTTTCTTTGACTTTTCTAACATATCAAAGCATTCTGTTGAAATATAAAAGGGCGCCTTAACCCCCCCCCCCCCTCTTATACCGGAAAAAGGTCACTTAGGTTAGTAAAAAGACAACATAATCTGATTGCGAAAATAAAAATTTAATAGAACCGGAGATTTTATTTAGAGCAGTTTTTTCTCCTTTGCATTATCGATGCAACAAATATTAATAAAATCAGACTTTTCTCTATAAATTTCTGAAATTCGAAAAAAATTGTGATATCTTTAGTTTCACGCATCATCAGAACCAAAATCTGACTTCAGAAAAATTTCTGCGTGTGTGAGTATGTGTGTGGTGCGTGTGCGGTTGTTGTTTCTGCATGACTGTAACATTTTTGTCATGATATCATATGGGAAAAGCTGGACAGAATTCAACAACACTTGGCAGGAATTATCCAACTTACTCGTTTATATGCGTAACTTGGCTTCAAATTACTTCACTGTGACGAAACTGCACATCAGAAATTTAGATTTGAGTACAAAATAATAATAATAATATTGTCTACGATTCTGGAATTTTTTATTTTTAAGGAAGAAGGGAGAAAATTGATTTTCAGGGCGGTGGAGATTTCGTAAATTCCGGATTTTTGAGTGGAAATTTACCAAAAATGGCACAAAAATGTTTAAAGCAGCCATGCATCTTCTTTAGTATCTATCAAAAAGCCCGTTTTTAGTGTTTGTGATTTTCGATCTGGAGGAGGAGGGGGGGGGGGGGGCGTTACAAGAAAGCACATTCGAGACCCCTCTTTCAGTGCTAAATTGGTCCTGAAAAATGTATAGGAGCTCCTGTCACGAATTTTGGTGCGTGTATTGTTTAGATGCATTCGATGCCTATACTGACGGGATTTTACGAAATTCCCACTCACCCTTGTCAAGGGAAAAAGGAGGCAAAAACACGTTACTAAGCCTAACTCGGCTCCAAGTTACTTCACGGTAAGGAAATTGCATGTGGGAAAACTAAACTTGAGTAGAAAAAAAAAAAAATGCAATTTTCGAATTTACAATTTTTAAGGGGGGAAGGGAAAAGTCGGCTTTGGGGGGAAATTTCGCAAATTCCGGATTCTACCAAAAAATTCTACCGAAAGAATTCTACTTAAAATGGTTCAAAGATGTTGAAAACAGGTATGTATCTTCTTTAGGATATTTCCATAAACCCATTTTTGTTTTGTTTTTTTGTAATTTTCGATTTGGGGGCGGAGGGCGTAAAGAGCGGGTAAATTCGAGACATCCCTTCGCTTTTAGCGCTAAATTTGTCGTGTAAAATCTATGGGAACTGCGCTCACGGATTTTGGTACGTAAATTGTTTATATTTATCCGACACCTATTGTAATAGGATTTTACGAAATCCCTTTCTTCTTGTTTCCACGAACACGTTTCCAAGCGTAACCCTACCTCAAATTATCTCAGCAAGAATAAATTTTATGTAGGGATTAATTGTTTTGGAGATTATTTTGTCATAATCACCAGTAATATCAGTGGAACATTTCTTTTTTTCTAAATTTAAAATTATCAAATAATACTTACGCTCCATAACAGTATCAGACGAGACAGATTTTAGGTTGTTTTCTTCAAAAAATGACCTATTGCAATTATTTCGTTTATCTATCTATCTATCTATATATTTAATGAAAATTTTGTCATCACTATAACTCCCGAAATAATACTGCAAATTGAACCGAATTTGGACATCCAACTCATCTTATAAATATCTTGGATGAGTTCATTAACCAAGTTGTTCCGCCTTTTTGTTTTTAAGTGGCGGCCACTTGAAATTTCAATCCCACATTCTAAAAAGCGTATTTAAGGCTGGATTTGCTTGAATTTTGATCTTAATATAGACCATATAAGGGTCTCAACCAAGTTTGTTAATGAACTTTATCCGCCATTTTTAATAAAATGGCGAATATCTTAAATTAAGCGGGACCACTTGAAATATTATTGTCATGATAACTTCCGAAATAATACACCAAATCGAAACAAATTTGGACCGTGAACTTATTTTATAAATATCTTGGATGTGTTTGTTAACAAAGTTGCACTGCAATTTTGTTCTCAATTTGAGACCACTTGAATATTTCTAATTCACATTGTAAAAAGCGCATTCCGAATTTGTTTGAATTTTGACGTATACGAGTACATAGACCATATAAAGATTTCAATCACGTTTATTAATGAAATTTATTCGCTATTTTTAACGAAGTGGAGGATTTTTTAAACTAAGCGGAACCACTTGAAATCAGGCTACCGCTTGACAATTTACAATCCCGATAACTTCCGAAATAATACTCCAAACTGAACCAAATTTGGACAGCGAATTTATCTTATAAGTATCTTAAATGAATTTGTTAACCATGTTGCTTCGCCATTTTGTTGAAAATTTCAAAATCACATGTTAAAAAGCGTATTTCACCGGATTTGCATGAATTTTGATGTACACATAGACAATTTCTGAAAATTCCTGGGAATTTTGAAAACTTCTGGGAGTTTTGAAATAATTTGATGAATGGACACATTTTTTTTTTTTTTTCCATTTTTATTAATTTTTCCTGTTTAGCATTTTTAACTGTAACTGTGCATAGCAACTCAACTCTTCTTTCTTTTTCAGATACAAAGTCAGTTATTATTATTATTTCGTAAATTGACATTAAAATAGAAAGACTATTTCTAATAAATTTCAGAATAAAATATTTCTTCAATGTCAGTAGAATTGTGTATCCGTAAGGTAAATAATTTAAGCATACTCAAATAATACATGGCAATAAAATATAAATATACACATTTCTTTTTTTTTAATACAAAGGAAAATATTTTTTAAGTGCAGAACTGAATATTCATCATTGTTTCTATTTCATTTTGTTAAATACTGATGTATTAGCACTTTGTCTTTTATTTATTTATTTATTTATTTTTTTTTTTTGTTTACATAAAAAATTTAATTGCAGAATTGACTGTACTTGTTTGGGAAACATTCAAAATTAATATTTATTGAAAAACCTAAAAAAAGAATCACTGAAAATCATTGCAGTTAAAACAATAATTTTAATTGAATAAACTTTTAAAAACCTTTTTGATCAAGTAATATTACTTAAAATTTAATTTAAGTTTAAAACAGAATGTACACAAATTAACTTTATTTGCTTTGCTTGAAATAACTTTTAAAAAAGACTAAAATTTAAAAAAATTGTCAGTTTTTTTCTCTTTTGGAAATATATTAAAAAGTATTTTGTAACGGTTGCAATGAACAGAAGCAGTATTGCCGGAAAATAAAATTGCTCTTGCATTTCAAACTAGTTTATGCAATACTCATTGACATTTTAAGTATATATTAGTTAAATGCGTCAGCCCCACGGATTAGGAAAGTCTATAGGATATATTACGAATGTTACGGAAAGGTAGTAATTTTTATCTTATATATAGAGGGCGGCCAGTTCTCGAGAATCCACCAATCAGCGCGTTTGTTGAAATTTGTAGCGGTTCATTGGTCGTTCTCGGAAATCAAATGATGACAGAAGACGAAGGGGCGGGCTTTCACTTTCTTCCGATAAGTTTCAAAGAGACTACACCAAGCGGCGATTGGATCGCTTTCCACTACTCGCCTGAATTAATGCGGAAAAGAAAGCACCGTTTTTCGCGCTGGCTGCCCTACCTCGTTTATCATCCTATAGACTCTCTTACTCCGTGGTCAGCCCTAACTTCCATTTTGAAAGTGACTAGTTTTGTTAATTTTAAAATTCCCAATATTCCCCAAAGTTCGGGGTTTATTCCTCAAAATTCTCGGGTTTATTTCCATCTTTCAAAAACTGTGGGGGTTTTGCAACACTCTATATAAGTGTTTCATCCAAGCTTATTAATAAAATTCATACGCAAATCTTAATACAGTGCGGATGTTATAAATGAGGGTTATTCACCGTTGGCAACGTTTGTGCGGAAGTCACGTGACGGTGGTATTCCATGATTTGTTTACGCTGCGAATGCGAAGTTAAAGAAAGCAACTTGCTAAAAAACTGTGCATCTTTTACATCCACAAATAATTCAAGCAAAGAAACATGCAAGCAGAAACGTGTAAGTTTTCATGCATTTCCTTTAAATTCGTCTGGTTTATTAAAAGAATGGCTTATCAAGCAGAAAAGAGAAAATTTTACACCATCTAAACATAGCGTATTATGTTCAGAGCATTTTACCGAAAATGACTTGACTTACCAAAATTTTACAGAGATTTCTGAAAAGAGATGCTGTACCGTCTATATTTAGTTTTAAGTTAGTTACACCACACTTTAAAAAAAAACAAAATTCAATTTTCATTTGATCAAAGAAAAGAAAGTAAAAAAGTTTCACGACATAGAATTCATGTCGAAAGAGCTATTGGGGGTATTAAATTAGTTAAACTTTTAGACTGCACCATACCATATACTATTGTTACCCTCCATTAGTCAATTAATTTATATATCAGCATTTTTAGTTAATTTTGGAACCCGTATTTTATAATTTAAATTTTAATGAAAAAATAAGGAAATAGGGAATTTTCTACTTCGTTTCTTACAATAAATCTCCTATATGCTTCAATGTTACTACAAAATTAATGTTATACTTTTTTTTTTTTTCCATTTTGTGCGTACCAGATACAGTAAGGTTTAATTTTTATAATTTTGCTTATCCTAAAGATTTGTTGTTGGTTGTACATATTTATTTATTTTTTTAATTCTTTCAGTTTTATTCAAATTTATTGTAGACTCCTAGAAATCTGTGTAACACAACCAATCTAAACGATGAAGTTTACAGTAAAGTTTAACAGGAAAAAATCAGGGTAGCACTTATTTTTTTTATAGTGATTTTTAAAAAACTGAATTTAATGAGATAAGAAAAGGTTCTTTTAATTGAGGTCCAAGTCTTGGAAGATAAACTGAAATAATTTATGTTGTTTCTGACTGTTAAATTATCCAAATTGTTCACATTTAATATAGACACAATTTTACATTTAATTTTTATCACCCAGTATATGTAGTACCAGTACCATACGGAATGCATGGAAAAATCATTAATCAATTCAAACCATTATTCTTTGCTAAAACCAGTTTAATTTTTTTTTTTTTTTTTAAATGCTTATTTAAATCATTTAAATACACACATGTGTACACTTTGTTTAAAACATTTGTTTTTATTTTTTTTCTTCATTCCAGTTTGTTCACATTTTTGTAGAACAAAGACAATGAAATCATTTCATCTTCTGTAACTATGCGTTATGGTTTCCTTTTTTATCAATTTACATTTCTCATAGTCTTATATTATTTATACTCAAATAACTTTTTCTTGTACATATATTATTTTCTAAACTGATAGCAGTGTAATTATCAGACACAGCAAAATTACTTTATGTGTTAATCATCACTTTTCAGAAACCTTTTTTTCTTTTGTAAAATTATGGTAAGCAAAGTCACATTCTGTGAAATAATCTGAATATTATATGCTGCATTTTGTTGATATAAAATTATCTCTTTCCTGTTTTATTTGTCATTCTTTTAATAAAACAGTTGTATTTGAAGGAAATTAATGAAATTTTACCCGCTTCTGCTTGCATGTCTCTTTACTTGATTTATTAAACAATTTAAGCATTGCACTGTTATATTGTAGTACTCAAATAAGATTCTATACTATAGTGCTGTTATAGTACCCTTATAAACAATTTAAGGAGCAGGGGTTTCATCAGTATCATTAGGGATTATTTAAAAGTTTTTTTTTTGTGTGTGTTTGTGTGTGTGTAGTGTTTGAGTGGTATGTCTTGTGTATAGTGCTTGTAGGTACACAAAAGAATTTGGTACCATTACAGTCTACAAACTAGGGATGCACCGAATATTCAGTTTGGCGAAATATCAAATTATTCAGCTATTTGAACATGTAAAAACTCAATTTTTAAAAAAATATTTAATCATTTGAAAAAAATTCTGTTATTTTTAATTATTATTAAAATAAGACTTTTCAGAGTAATTAAGAAGTAATTTTATTTAAATCAAAACAATTGTGTTATTTAATTTCAAGTAACATTAAAGAAAATTAATTATTAGTTACATTAATCGGTACTTTTCCTTCCTCCGTTCGGTACGGAGGAATAGACAGCAACGTCCTCGTAAAAAGAGTAATTCTACCCAATCCAGAAACATTGTCAGGAGAAAAGCACCACGAAAAAAAAAGGCTGTGTAACTAAAGAGGAATTATTTTCGAGTGACATATATCACCGACTATCATCTAATCAGGCAAAATCACTTTACTTTTTACCATGTTTTTATTAACTTCTATTCTTCTGCGTTTGTTTGTCCGGTACAAATCTTGCAATCTATTTTTAACTGACTTAACTACTAGCTAGACATTTGAAACTTTCACAGTAGCTCAGAACCCGATGACAACACAATACTTCGAAGTCAGATTTTCGAATAGTTTTCTTTTAATTAATTAAAATATGAAAATAATGAGCTCCTAATAGCAATCAAAATAGTCATTAAAATATTAGCTATAATTTAATTGTTACCAAAAAAAATTTACGAGTTCATTTTCTTCTGACATAAAAATAAATTTAATTAAACATGAGCGTTAAAAAATTGTATTTGTGAGCGTAAAAAAATTTTAATTGTAAAAATAGTAATTATGCATCTGGCAAAAATTGACATCATTATCACTTTAAAGATTTTCTACACATTGATAAAGTGCTAATGTAGTTCATGATGCAAATACAGTACCCGCTGCTTATTAAAATCACATTCGCTCTGTGCAAAAGTTATTTTATTAAGCAGCTGATTTTTATATCCAGCGAACGTTCCTTCACTGAAGAAAAAGGTATTATCTATATGAATTTGGAAAGAAATTTCAAAAGTTACCAAATAATGAAACTAATAAACAATATTAATTAATTTTTAACAGATAATTCTTTGATTGTTCCTTCAAAATAAGTGAATTAAACACATCTCAAGTTCTGATGCGCTCTCCTTTGAGGGAAATAATCAATACTTTGCCAAAAGTTCACGATTTTCTTTTAATTTTAAAATCTTTCCTTTAAAGCTTTTTGCCTCTTAGTTATTTCAGAATAAGAACAAAAATTGTCTTATAATTAAGCATAAATGTACATTTAAAAAAAAAATCACTTGAGAGCCAAATTAAATTTTTAACTTATTACCATACTTTGAAGAATACATTGCTTGAAATTATTACTAAGACAAGTAATGGGACATGTTTAATTGCTGTAAATGTAAAATTTTCGACAAAAATAGATAACTGAGGGTTTGCTGTATTTCATTTAAAATAAAAAATCACAGTGTAAATAAAAATTTTTTAGTGTGCATAAATGACATTTTTGCTGCTGGAGAGATTTTTTTTAGCAGCAGTTATAAAATTAGTTTGCATTGATTTGATTCTGGTCCTGGCAAATTCATCACATTAAGCGGCTGATTTTATTAACCAGTGATTTTAATAAGCGGCTGTTACTGTATATGTTGTTCTAAAAGGATTAGTATTTTATTTTTTAAATCAGCTTTTTTTTTTTAATTCAAATTTCTCGTAACTCTTTAACCAATCACATTAGAACATCCATCTTTGGAATATCGATAATAAGGATTTTCTCGCCAAATCCATTACCTGCTTATTGGAGCTTTTTTAATGCATTTTAAAGGGAAAATTAAGCTATTTTAACGCGAAAGAGCTGGAAATGCAGATTGACATTTTATCAACTTACTAAGCCTCTTTGAAAGAATTTATACAAAAATAAATACAATTATTTACAATTTTGTAACAATGCGCATTGATAAAGTGCTAATGTAGTTACAATAAATCTCCTATATGCTTCAATGTTACTACAAAATTAATGTTATACTTTTTTTTTTTTCCATTTTGTGTGTACCAGATACAGTAAGGTTAAATTTTTATAATTTTGCTTATCCTAAAGATTTGTTGTTGTGTTGTACATATTTATTTTTTTTAATTCTTTCAGTTTTATTCAAATTTATTGTAGGCTCCTAGAAATCTGTGTAACACAAACAATCTAAACAATGAAGTTTACAGTAAAGTTTAACAGGAAAAAATCAGGGTAGCACTTATTTTTTTTATAGTGATTTTTTAAAAACTGAATTTAATGAGATAAGGATGTATTTCATTTAAAATAAAAAATCACAGTGTAAATAAAAAATTTTTAGTGTGAATAAATGACATTTTTGCTGCTGGAGAGATTTTTTTTTAGTTTTTTTAGCAGCGGTTATAAAATTAGTTTGCATTGATTTGATTCCGGTCCTGGCAAATTGATCTCATTAAGCTGCTGATTTTATTAACCAGTGATTTTAATAAGCGGCGGTTACTGTATATGTTGTTCTAAAAGGATTAGTATTTTATTTTCTTAATCAGCTTTTTTTTTTTAATTCAAATTTCCCGTAACTCTTTAATCAATCACATTAGAACATCCATCTTTGGAATATCGATAATAAGGATTTTCTCGCCAAATCCATTACCTGCCTATTGGAGCTTTTTTAATGCATTTTAAAGGGAAAATTAAGCTATTTTAATGCGAAAGAGCTGGAAATGCAGATTGACATTTTATCAACTTACTAAGCCTCTTTGAAAGAATTTATACAAAAATAAATACAATTATTTACAATTTTGTAACAATGCGCATTGATAAAGTGCTAATGTAGTTACAATAAATCTCCTATATGCTTCAATGTTACTACAAAATTAATGTTATACTTTTTTTTTTTTTTCCATTTTGTGTGTACCAGATACAGTAAGGTTAAATTTTTATAATTTTGCTTATCCTAAAGATTTGTTGTTGTGTTGTACATATTTATTTTTTTTAATTCTTTCAGTTTTATTCAAATTTATTGTAGGCACCTAGAAATCTGTGTAACACAACCAATCTAAACAATGAAGTTTACAGTAAAGTTTAACAGGAAAAAATCAGGGTAGCACTTATTTTTTTTATAGTGATTTTTTAAAAACTGAATTTAATGAGATAAGGATGTATTTCATTTAAAATAAAAAATCACAGTGTAAATAAAAAATTTTTAGTGTGAATAAATGACATTTTTGCTGCTGGAGAGATTTTTTTTTTAGTTTTTTTAGCAGCGGTTATAAAATTAGTTTGCATTGATTTGATTCCGGTCCTGGCAAATTGATCACATTAAGCGGCTGATTTTATTAACCAGTGATTTTAATAAGCGGCGGTTACTGTATATGTTGTTCTAAAACGATTAGTATTTTATTTTCTTAATCAGCTTTTTTTTTTTAATTCAAATTTCCCGTAACTCTTTAACCAATCACATTAGAACATCCATCTTTGGAATATCGATAATAAGGATTTTCTCGCCAAATCCATTACCTGCCTATTGGAGCTTTTTTAATGCATTTTAAAGGTAAAATTAAGCTATTTTAATGCGAAAGAGCTGGAAATGCAGATTGACATTTTATCAACTTATTAAGCCTCTTTGAAAGAATTTATACAAAAATAAATACAATTATTTACAATTTTGTAACAATGCGCATTGATAAAGTGCTAATGTAGTTACAATAAATCTCCTATATGCTTCAATGTTACTACAAAATTAATGTTATACTTTTTTTTTTTTTCCATTTTGTGTGTACCAGATACAGTAAGGTTAAATTTTTATAATTTTGCTTATCCTAAAGATTTGTTGTTGTGTTGTACATATTTATTTTTTTTAATTCTTTCAGTTTTATTCAAATTTATTGTAGGCTCCTAGAAATCTGTGTAACACAACCAATCTAAACAATGAAGTTTACAGTAAAGTTTAACAGGAAAAAATCAGGGTAGCACTTATTTTTTTTATAGTGATTTTTTAAAAACTGAATTTAATGAGATAAGGATGTATTTCATTTAAAATAAAAAATCACAGTGTAAATAAAAAATTTTTAGTGTGAATAAATGACATTTTTGCTGCTGGAGAGATTTTTTTTTTAGTTTTTTTAGCAGCGGTTATAAAATTAGTTTGCATTGATTTGATTCCGGTCCTGGCAAATTGATCACATTAAGCGGCTGATTTTATTAACCAGTGATTTTAATAAGCGGCGGTTACTGTATATGTTGTTCTAAAACGATTAGTATTTTATTTTCTTAATCAGCTTTTTTTTTTTAATTCAAATTTCCCGTAACTCTTTAACCAATCACATTAGAACATCCATCTTTGGAATATCGATAATAAGGATTTTCTCGCCAAATCCATTACCTGCCTATTGGAGCTTTTTTAATGCATTTTAAAGGTAAAATTAAGCTATTTTAATGCGAAAGAGCTGGAAATGCAGATTGACATTTTATCAACTTATTAAGCCTCTTTGAAAGAATTTATACAAAAATAAATACAATTATTTACAATTTCGTAACAATACGCATTGATAAAGTGCTAATGTAGTTAGTTCTATAGCTATGATTCAACAGAAAATTTAAAAACATGGTTTATAAAAAGTTTTTTATCTTATAATTATTTTTATTTTCATATTGCTTTCATCATGATGGAGTCACTGTGGCTAATTTTACTAGAACTGGAAATGCTCCTATGATTACTAAACATCATAAATTATTTGAAAATAAAGATCCTCACTGGTCTAAGGCTTTTCACCCTTATGCTCAAAATCAATGGGTAGAATAAACTTATTGCAAAAGTGAAAGTGTGGCTTTACCACCAATTAAGTGGTCATCTAGCAATTTCAGATTATGTACTGATGATGACGGCATTGGTCTATTGTGTCTGAAACTAATGTACATAGGTAGGAATTTTTACTCTAAAGATACAGGCGATAATTTTGGCTTTCGACTTTTTTTTTTTTTTCGATTAAAGAAAATGAGTGCAAACACAGAGAAAATACTTAAAAAGATACTAGACAAAACAATGGGTCGTCCAGTTGAACCGGACACACCGCACTATGGCGATACCGGTGATTCAATAAATCTTGAGGATGGGGCGCTTCCTAATATTTCAGATAATTCTTTATTGAGAGATGACGATTTAAATAAAAGAAAATTGGATTGCGACCATCATTGCAACAAAAAACACAAACATGAAGAAGGCGATCAGGACAATATGCAAGCGAATGATGTCACTGACCATCCGTGGATGCAAGAAAAAGATTTCCTATGTTAATCGACCATTGGATTTTTTTTTTTTAATTATTAAAAATCAAAGAAAATTATTTCCTGATTTTAATCCCCATATTTGGGTATAGATATGTATTAGTTATCATGTGCATGTGTTAGATTGAGTTATTTTGCTGTCAAATTGACAAAATTTTAATTTTTAATTTCAAGGTTATGTCGTTCTTAGCGTTTTTTGTATTTGGCGATCAAAAACGTAATACAAAAATATACATGCCAGATGTATATTTTTGTAATATGTATTGTAAGAAATATTGTTTCACATTACTGATTATTTTCTTAATATACGTTGTTAAAATAACCATGATTTTTGAAAGGAATTAAATATGTTCGCCAAATAATTTGGCGATATTTTTTTTCGCGTCAAGGATGACATATGAAATCTATTCCGTTGCAAAATATTAGTATCTTACATCAGATACTTTTTTTAGACATTCAAAAACAAATTTGACTTCAAATTATGATAGAATATTTATCACTTTCCTTTTAATTTGTATATTAGTTGGATATTTATTGTGTAAATATCTTCCTTTGAAATGAAATGCTTGTGTTTTCAATCGAATATAGAAATTTGCCACTTTTTCCCCTAGAGTTTCAAAATTTAAAATTAAAATTTTATCAATTTTACAACAAAAACAACTTAATCTAATGCATGCACACGATAACTAATACATATCTATACCTAAATATGGGGATTGAAATCTGGAAATAATTTCCCTTGATTTTTAATAATTTTTTTACAAAAAATCCAATGGGCGATTAACATAGGAAATATTTTTCTTGTATCCACGGATGGTCAGTGATGTTACACTTCACTTGCGTATACACACGTTCTCGAAAATGCACAGGGTCCTGATCTTTCATATAATAACAATCATTATTTTAAATATAAGTGTTTAAATAAATAAGTATTGTCATAAAATTCTGTTTTTTTATTTACATGAAATTAATTTAAAAAATGATTTAACTAAAAAAAAAAAATAATAATAATTAAATTATTACCTCTATGTCCTTTGATGAAGCGATGTTCTTTGCATTGCCAGGGAGAGTTATCTTAGTCGTGCAATGATTTTAATAAACACCACACAACTTAGACACCCACCAGGCGTTTGCCTTTATTTACATTTAAATCCTATCTATAAATATTTACAAGCTCTCTGTGTCGGCTGTCGTGGGGTGCCTCAGGTTGATGGCTTTCTCCAGCGGGATGGTTGGGTGCCTCAGGTTGTGGACTTGCTGGCTTTAGATATTGAATAATCTTCATCTGATGAAACTTCTTTAAGATGGCACGTTTCTTTGTAATCGCTAGTTGAAGTTGCCTCTCCTTTTCTCGCTTTATGGTCTGGGTCTGCTATATCTCGTGTTTCAGAAGTAGTCGGAGGTTCAAGCTCACCTTGGTTATCCATCTCTCTTTGTTAAAAAAAGAATAACAAACAAAAATAACTATCTAACTAATAAAATTGTTTCATAAAAAATGAAAAGTCTGAACTTGCACACAATACAAATTTATCACAATAAAATGCAAAAATATGTATTCACAAAAGTATACAATTGTTAACTTACAATTGACAAATCAATTAGTAAATTCAATAAAGTTGGCAGAAGAAGAAAAAAAAAAAAGAATCAGCAAATTAGACACAGAATTAATAATTATTTTTATAAAGCTAAAACAAATTGTGATAATTTACGTAATCCTTCAATTGACTGGAAATTTAGTACAACAGATATTTGATTTACATACAGCTATATGATTTTCGGATTAATTTAGTTATTGTGGCTTATTCACAGTTGCACACATAAGAATTCTTATGCGTTTTACACTTTTTTTTTTTTTTAATGCATTTGGTCAATTTCTTATTTAAATCAATAAAGTGGAATTAACATATACAAAAAATATTTAGGTAAAAAAAGGAGTGGGAATATAAATACATTTTATATCCTATAATATTTAGTGTGGGTGAGGGGTGTAATTTATATGAATATTGTGATTCAAGGGTGCCATATGATATAAAGGTGTTGAAAAAGTGTAACCATTGCCATTAATTGAAATTATGTCCATGATTCTGGCTCAAAACACAGATATCTATAAAATTTCTTACAAACAGATTTCTCCGAGATGAATAAAATAACAGTTTCTTTAACATTAATCGTTTAACAAAAATGAACTTTATATTTCGTGGCACAATAACTTCCTAAAGTTGCAATTTCTGAAGAATAAAAGTTATTGCATGAACTTTCATCACTGAAAATAAAATCAAAATTAATTGAAATACGTAAATTATAAACAATAAATATCTTTAAAAAATATATATATACGTATATATATATATGACATTAGAATTGCGGAACTGCCTCTATAATTTATCAAGCTGGGTATCCTTGTAGAATTCGACGTTTTAAATATGTTTTTTTGCACAATATGTAAATACACTAAGCTTATTTATTAATTTTAATAGGCACTTCCAAAAATACGGGAAAAGGGGATTTAAATTGGGTCATAAATTAAAAATAAACTACTTAATTTTAATACATTTCACCATATATGCTTCGCTCGAATAGTCTAAAAAGTTTCTCATTCTAGCTACACTACAAACACAGCATAATGAAAAAAAAAAAAAATCATTCATACAAGGAATGGAAGAGATACAATAATGAACTATAGTATTACAAATATATTTACAACTAATTTTAATCACATTCAACGATATGGAATATGAAAACATTCATACCTCATTGTCACTTGCGATGGTCACGTTTAAGTTTTATTCCTGTTTTTTTATATTTAGCTTTGACATCTGCTGATACAATGGTAGCAGTATTTCTCCCATTATGGACTTCTTGAAATGTCAATTTTTTTTACAAACCCTAAAGCTTACACCTATTAATATTTTCTTGTAAGCAGCAGAACTTCCGTGTCCTTCATTCTGTGAATTTAAGAGAATGTATTCTTGGATATTTTCATGGTAAAAATCATAATGGCCGATCAAGGATCAAACCATGATCTTAAAAATTCACTGTTGCGAAAAAAGGGAGAAATATAAACAAAAAATAATGAAAAAAATTAATAAAAATAATGGCGCTCACTGCTTAGTTCAAGAGTAAACAATCCACGAGGTTAGAGGTAAATACCACCGACACGTGATCATTACGTCACCCGGATAAACCTCATTGTTTATACTACATTGAAGGGCGTGTTCAGTAGAGCATTTCCTCGTGACGTCAATAATAAAGGGCACCCTGGTGGATGGCAAAAGAGCTCGACTTTCCCGCGCCCACCATTGTTTTCAATTGATGATCCTAGTTTTATCATATGCTATTATTTTCGCTATATTTGTGGTTTTTTAAATCATTCGCCTTATTTCAAAAAAATTAATAATATTTCTTTGTTATTTTTTCCTATCAGTTCATTTTTTATAACACAATCGGGTATACTTACTATCATGCTACACACAGACGTTGAAATAATTTCAAAGCATGCAACGATAAAAAATATATGGATCAACGCCATTAGAGAGAGAAATTACACTGTTGCACCTTAAAAGTGTGGATAACATCTTTAGATTGGTAAGAATTATTTACTTACGTACTACATTTTTGCATCTATTTTTAATTTCTTGTGTGACTCGTTTACTGTATCACGCAAGGCTTAATAATCATTTGTTGTGTTGTGTTTATTTCATACAAAGTTTTATTGAAGTTGATTTCGTTATTTAAAATAAAAGTTGAGTAATATAGTATTTAGAAACAGAGCAGTGTTAAAAATTTTAGTAGTTCTTACAGTTTACATAATTATTAATTTTTATTTTTAATAGTGTACGTACATATGTTTAAGAAAAACTTGGTTTGGTTTCTCTCTCTCTGCATAATTTTTATACTGTTCTGGGTTAAAAAAAAAAAAAAAAAAAAAAAAAAAAAACAAAAACATATTAACCATGCTTATATGTTAATTTATTGTTGCTTCATGTACTCGAAATTTTGAACCTTATTTAAGTTATAATTAAAGAAAAACATATTCATGTCTTTTTATTAAAAATGAAAAAGGGGGAAATATCCAAATTTAGCAGATAACTCTTAATGAGCGTTATTTGAAAACAGCGAAATGGAAATAAAAATATCAAATGAAAGTAATAAACAGATTAAATAATGATTAAATAAAACAGATTAAATAAAATCGATCACACTGCTGAAATTTGTGACACTTTTTAAAAATTGATTGCTTATAAACTAATGCAGAAGAGAGTTAAAAGTAATATTAAAATTTAAGTAAATATATTAGCACCATAAGTGTATGTTACCATAGAAAAGTAAAATTAATCAATTTAATTTTCTTTCACTAAAATAAGTACTGATTAATTTGCATTTGTAAAACTTATAAAAAGCATTTTGATTTGTGTTTCATGTGAGAAAAATATGTTGCATAAATATTTAAGTAAAAATAATCACTATTTGGTTCAATTGTAATTTTTATCTTTTTATTTCCACTCTGCCATAGATAAACTAAAACATTAACTAAAGTTTCCTTTGTTAAAATATTTATAAATTATCTTTCATGTGGTTATAGGGGAAGAGGGGGGACATTGGGACACTTTTTATAAAAGCATATTATTTTCCAATTTATAAAAGTTTTAATGCTTTTGTGCATTTTTATTTAAATATTTGTATTATTGGTCACCATTTTAAATATGTAATGAGCATTGTTTAATGTGTTTTACAATCAGAAATAATTAAAACATAACTTATGCAAAAGTGTCCCAATGTTCCCCGTGCAGGGGCAGATTGGGACGACACTGATTTAATGATGGGGCACTTTGGGACAACCATCTTTTTATTTATCTAATTACAATATTGCAAAAGCTAATTACAATTGCTAATTACAATATTGCAAATTTTGCTAAAGTAAATGAAAGGCTTTCAAAACAATGAATTTGATGCAATAACAAATAATAATAAAGTAGGTAATTATGAAAAAATGAAATTGTTATGAAGCATTACTGTATATTCATATCTTAACTCACATCAAAACCCTGCAAGCCTATACAAAAATTTAATGTTATGTAGGATCGTGTTGATGGCATAGTTAAGTTAAGAACATTATATTAAATTATCTTTCACCAAGAGTTCTTGTTCAGCTGTGAATATTTGTTGAGATGTATATTTGGATTGAAACTTATAATTTATATTTGTAGTACACACTCAATCTTATTTTCTCTCATTTTTTTCAATCTATTAAATAATGTAGATTTTGGTATAGTATTTAATTGCAACTTCCCTCACAGAAAATTTACCTTTATTTCATTTATTGCCTTTTCTATATTTTCTTCTGATATTTTAATTCTTTCAGTTTTTGGCTTATAATTTCTGATCATTTTCTATTTATTTAAAGAATACCTAGGAAAAAAAATGAATATAATTAGCTTATATGTGCAAAAAATAAGTAAATAAATAAAAATATATTGGTTTTAGAAATGAATGGGACATTGGAGCAGTCCCAATGTGCCCCATGCATTGGTGTCCCAATGTACCCCATCATGTCATTTTCAAAACAAATGTTTAGGCCTAATTTTCTATAGCACATGGGCTAATGATCTATAGTGGAAATGAAAGCTTAATGTTTATAAAAACACATAGTACTTTTAAAAATTAAAATAATTATTTCCTATTACCTAAAAAATCAACATTAATTTACTTGAAAAAAATTACTTTTCATATGAGAAAATAAACTAACCTTGTTCACAGGCAGCAGACTTGAATGAATGAGTTGAAATCACAAATATGAAGATGTACTACTGAGTGCCATCTAGTGTGATTTTTTTACAAATTTTATTTTGCAATTATAAAGGGATAAAAGCCTTTGTCCCAATGTACCCCCTTCTCCCCTACTAAATTACTTTAAAAAAAAAATAAACAAATAAGTTATTTTAGTGCAGTTAGATTTTTTTTTTTTTAACTATCATTTATCATAGATAAACTAAACATTACTGTGATTTGCTATTGCTAAAATAATTAATTTTTCAAAATAGTTCTTGTAAATGAAATAACACATATCTTTTGTATAAAATAATAAATCATTATTATAATTTAGAGAAACTATAATTTTTCTTTACTGTTATCATAAACAAAATTATGGAAGAATTTCCCATTGCTAAAATAGTCATTTAAAGTGTCTTATGATTATTTAAAAACACTTTATTTTTTATATTTAATTATTAAACGTGATATATTTTGTTGTATAACTGATAGTTGAAAGAAAATACTATATAATAAATATCTTTAATATATGTTTATCTTATTTTTTGATATGTGTGTGGAGGGGGAGGATAAGATAAAGCTATTTAATATTTTTTTGTAGTTCAATCCAAAATATTACTTATAAAGGTGAAGCAATCCTTAGAGTGGCTAGCTTTATGGCTCTATAGTAGTCTATATTTTCAAATAAGTCACTTTTCTATATATATATATGTGGTAGATCGGCATCCTGTTTCTCCCCATTACTTGGCTTTCCCATGACTCAGAACCCTAGCTAGCTGATCACGTGACGGAGCACCAGCACTTGAGAGGAAATGCGTGCTTATGACGTGAATGACGTCTTTCCGGAACGCGCGCCTGCTAACAGCATCGGAAGAGAGAAAGTTCAGAGTGCAGTTGACGGCCGGCTGAGAAGGCACATTTTGACGAATACTTGTTTAGACGATGTTTACGAGTGCCGGAGCTTGGTACTCTTTACGAACTTTGTGTTTCGACGTAACTGAAAAGCGAACTAATAAGTGACATGTCTGTACCGCAAGTTGTTTTAATTGAACTATGCAATGAACATTCGATAATGCTTATTAGCATTCCTGTATATATGTAAATTACAATTTAATCTTTTATTAAATTTATAATTAGTAAATAAGTATTAGTTTTCTGTTTAACGCCTACAAAAGTGTGCCATCCCACAAGTCAGAAGTGGGATCAAGAATAAAATCTACTGGATCAAGAATAAAATCTACTGGATAAAGAATAAAATCTACTTCATAAATGATAGAACGCGAATTTTAATTTTGATTTAAAGTTTGGATAGAACGCGAATTTTAATTCTAAAGTGAATTTTGATTTTAACGTGAATTTTCGAGAAACACGAACTTTAAAAAACAAACTTTATATAAACTTTTATAGACTGAACTTTTAATTGATTTTAAGACTGTGATTGAACTGTGTGTCTACGGTGTTGAATCACACTGAAGCTTCTGTACGGAGTGCTTTTTCTCTTCTGCAATTTATAGTGGATAATAAAATACGTAAAGTGTGTTCTGTGGATGCTACGGAATAGCTACGGATCGTCTGGATAAAAGTGAACAAGAAATTTCTATTCTACAAAGTGAGAAAGATGTTCTTCAAGGTTCTCGAGGATTAAAACAGCAAGTCGACTAAATGGAAATTTTAAATAAAATTTAAAACAACAGCTGTTTCGGCTCTACAAAGGTACGTACACTTTATCTTCTTATAAAATGGTTTCATTGGGTGATATACCCAAGATCGGCAATGCACTGAGGACTGAGAGTTATAGTAAAATTAAAATTCTGCATCGTTTTTTATTTAATGATATTGGTGACAGAAAAAACCGATGCAGAATAAGAAAATTTTCAGGATTCGCGTTTGTCGTAGACGACGAAAATTACATAAAGAAACAAAAATTCATCGACGAAAATTTTTCTTTAAATGAACTTATTATTATTAGTAATCTATTAAGTATTTCATTTACTGGCACGAAAGAAGAAATTCGTGACAGATTGCTGTTAAAATTAAATGACATCGAATTACTAAAAGAAGAAAACTCTGACAATGAATCACAAGAGGAAGATTCTGAAAACGAAAGTAGCGATAATGACGTCGAAAAAGCCGACTCCTCTGTGCAGTGCCATATCAGCAAAAATAAGTATTATAATGATAGTGACAATGTTATTGATGATTATAATAAGGGTAAAAAAAGTATAAATTATAGTAATAATGTGAATAATGGATCACTTGGTGCAATTTCTTTCAATGATTTTGAAAATTCTATGTCAAAATTTAGCGGCGAGCCACATGACAATATCATCGATTGGTTTAACGAATTTGAGGAAATAGCTGAAATGTTTAATCTTAATGAACTACAAAAAATAATTTTCTGTAAAAGGTCTTTGAGCGGAAATGATCTGTTATTTGTAAAATCCGAAAAAGGATTATTAACGTATAAGAAACTAAAAAATGCACTTATCGAAGAATTCAAGATCGAAATAAATTCTGCCTCCTTGCATGACATTTTAAGTAAAAGGAAAATGAAAATTACTGAAACAGTTACAGAGTATTTTTTAAATATAAGAGAATTAAGTAAAAACGGGCACATTGAAGATGCCGCGTTAATGCATTACGTGATCCAGGGAATAAACGATAAAAGTGAAAATAAACTAATTTTGTATGGGGCTAAAAATATTCGTGAATTTAAAGAGAAAATAAAATTGTATGAAATGTATAAACGTGATAGTGAAAAAGTTAGACATAAATTTGATAGAATTGAGCTCAACACAAAACCGAAGCACGCAGCCTATAACGTACATGAAAAATTTGGTCCTAAAAGTGAAATGAATAAATTGTGTTATAATTGTGGTGAAAAAAATCACTTATCTAGAGATTGCCCTCATAAGGCCAAAGGCCTTAAGTGTTTTACGTGTAAGCAGTACGGGCATAAAAGTTCGGAGTGCCCAGGTTCAAAACCAGAAGTTGATGCACTGTGTATTAATGTAAATCAAAATATGAGTAAAATTATACAAGTAAATGATGTAAATTTTATTGGAATTATTGATACAGGAAGTGAAGCAACATTGTTGCGTAAAAGTTCTTTTGATAGGTTGAACGTAAATAAATTAAATTTAATAAGTACCACTTTGAAGGGGATCGGAAAAAGTTCAATAAAGCCGTTAGGCTCATTCGACGCCGATCTTAAAGTTGATGATTTTAAAAATAAAACTGATATTTATGTTGTACATGATGATTTAATTCCCTATGATATAATCCTTGGTATGAATGTACTAATGTTAAGTGAAACAACAATTAATGAAAAGGGTATTTTTGTAAAAAATAAGTGTAATTCTCTTGAGGTAAATTTAGTAACAGTACTCCCTGTAGATAAATATCAAAGTGAAATTAAAACGAATGTTGTTGTCGATGCCCCTATGAACTGTAAGAACAAAAATTTTGAAAAATCCCTAGAAATAAATGAAACAGTAAATAGTGTTGAAAAATGTGAAATTAAAACTCCCCAACCTTGTTATGCTGTCAAAAAACCATTAGAATCTTCCGAAAAAGCCATAAGTGAAAATGACGATAAAGACGAAAACGACGAGAGCGATGACGATAAGATGCTTTCAGAGGATGATAGTAGTGTAGATGATGACAGTGATGAAGAAGAGGAGCCTCGACGACAGAAACAGAGTCATACGAACATTTTCCAGATAGATGATGATAGTGATGAAGAGGAGGAGCCGCGACGAAAGGGACGAAGCCAGACGAATATTTCCCGAATGAAGTCGCCAAGAGTTGAAAAAGTTGACGAAAATTCCAAACTCCTTAAAAGGAAGAAATCCAGAAAAAAGCCATCGACGATAGATTCCATCGAGTGTAAAAGACAGAATATGCCAAAAGAAGAGACTGCCAGTGTCAATTTAGGAAAGTTGTTCATTCCATCACTTCCACTGAAAACCATGATTGGTGAAATAGCCATATTATTTCCCAAAGCTGTACAAATAAAATTAGAAGTTTTCCCTACATATAAGACTGCCATCATAGACTTTTCAACTGAACTTGATGCAACAGACGCCTTAAAAGGCATTAAGACTGAAAATGATCGATTGGAGGTTCTCGAGTTCGAGTCCCAAGATAACTTTGAGTTCCGAAGTAAAGATTTGCGTAAACCTGCTAAAGAACTATGTGTTAAAGTTAAAAAGAAAAATAAAGCAAAAAATAAATTGAGTAAACAACCACCAAAAACTGGTGAACTAAGCGACCAAGTTGCCGTAAAGCCAAAACTGATGTACTTTTGTAACTGTACGACTGTAAAAATTAAAAATGATAATCTTGATGAAAAAGTTAGAAATGGATGCCATGAAGGCTCCTATTGCACATCTACCCACACTGAATTCCTCAAATGGGGAATAACTTAAAAAAAAAAAATGTATCAAATTTGTAAATAAGCTGTAAAAATTACGTTATTATTTTGTGTTGCTTTTGTGTTTTTTTTTTTTTTTTTGTATTTTTCAGTGTGATCGCCTGGAGGTCCAGCCGATGCAGGATGGCCGAATGTGGTAGATCGGCATCCTGTTTCTCCCCCTTACTTGGCTTTCCCATGACTCAGAACCCTAGCTAGCTGATCACGTGACGGAGCACCAGCACTTGAGAGGAAATGCGTGCTTATGACGTGAATGACGTCTTTCCGGAACGCGCGCCTGCTAACAGCATCGGAAGAGAAAAAGTTCAGAGTGCAGTTGACGGCCGGCTGAGAAGGCACATTTTGACGAATACTTGTTTAGACGATGTTTACGAGTGCCGGAGCTTGGTACTCTTTACGAACTTTGTGTTTCGACGTAAAAAGCGAACTAATAAGTGACATGTCTGTACCGCAAGTTGTTTTAATTGAACTATGCAATGAACATTCGATAATGCTTATTAGCATTCCTGTATATATGTAAATTACAATTTAATCTTTTATTAAATTTATAATTAGTAAATAAGTATTAGTTTTCTGTTTAACGCCTACAAAAGTGTGCCATCCCACATATATGCATATATATTTTAATTTCCTCCTGCTTTTTTATTTATTTTTACTCATATTTCAAGTACTTAATTCTTTAACATTCATTGGTTTCTCTCTCCTCACTTTCAAATAAGTCACTTTCAAAAGAGCGAAAGAAAAGATAAAGTTTCTCTCTCCTCAATTCAACCATGAACTCTGAAAGTCCACAGACACTGAGGCAGCTCTCCTACAGAACTCTGAATGACCACCCTCTAAGGCACCGCTTCTGAAGAGGAAAACGTAACTAAAGTCAAAAGCCTGGTGAGTGTCTAAATTGTGCGGTGTGTATTAAAAAGCTGCACGATTGAGGCACTTCTCCCTGACAATAAATGAGTGGACATCGATCACATAAAACGCTATATACAGGTAATTTTATATTTTCTTTTTCACTTAAGTTTAAATTGATTTTTTTTTTTTTCTTTTTAACTGAAATTAATTTTTACTTGATTTTATGTTGTTGCTTTAAATGACTTCTATTAAATATTAATTGTCGTAAAAATGTTATTTCATTAAATTTTTGTCTTTTGTGTGTGAATTTGTTCAATCAGCTTATCAAATAAAACTTAATTGAATACTAAATCATAAAATCATTTCTTTTTTACAAATTGAAGATTATAAAATATATTTCTTACTCTAATACAATAAATTTTGTTATGTATTTAATTTCAATGTCTTGTCTTGGCATATAGTAATACAGTTTAATCTTCGTCTTTTTGATAATCACATCCCTGATCAAAAGATAGTCTTGTTATGACTCGCAAAGCTCAGTTGTGATGACTATATTACAGAGACACACCAAAGTAAAAGGGAACTTTTTGTTTTCTCTACTACTATTTGAATATATCTGTATTTGTAATTAGATGGTAATAAACTGTATCCAAATAGTAGTGAAAAAAAAAAGGACTTTGTGTCAGTTTCTCAATTTATGTTAATTTTAATTATAAATTTAAATAACAGTTCAATGAATAAATATTTACACAACATTAAAAATGCCAATGTAAAAAATATTAAGAGCAAACTGCAGTTTTCGTACCATATAGCATACTGCACTAAATACGTTGGCATTTTCAATGTTATATTTCTGTTTAATATCAAGTCTTATTACATATTCTAACAGTTCAATGTGCTAAAAATCTGCTGTTCAAATTTAATAAGTAAACTTTGTCAGCAGATACGATAAATTAAAAAAAAAAAAAAAAAAAAAAAAAATCATCTTACAAGGAAACATTTAAAAGGTGTCGTCTTCAAAAAATATTGAGAAAAATGTATGTGATTCTACTTTTCCAAGGGAAAACATTATCGGCTGAAATGAATTACAGTGACCGCAAAAAATTATCAAAATTGAGCATATTTGGCGATTGATTTTGAATACGCAGTGAAGAAACAAAACACGGTTCTGTTCGTACATGGCAATCTCGGTGCTAGCAAACTGAACGCCTAACAGCGCTAAATCGCCAAATATGCTTAATTTTGATAATTTTTTGTGGTCGCAGTAATTCATTTCAGCCGATATTTTTTTCACTTCCTGGTGTTTTATGAAAAGTAGAATCACATATTTTTTTTTCAATATTTTTTGAAGACGACACCTTTTGAATGTTTCCTTGTTAGGTAAACATAATAGCCTTAACCCTTCATCAGTCAAAAAAAAAAAGTTATGCAAGAGTGCATGAAAATGCCACTTATATCTACTTTTTTGCCTGATGAAATGTTGTAGTATTATTTTTATCTAAAACAGAGTATTTTTTATTTCATAATTTGTGTTTCATTACAAAGTTTTTCATGTACGAAAAAATTAACACACTTCAAAAGACAAACCTTTGAAATTTTATACTTTACAAGTGCTGCACCAAGAACTCAGTATGTGCTCGGTGTCGGTGAATACTGAGTAGGTATAAGAATTTCATTTTTAAGCCTTCTGGAAGACAGATCTTTATTAATAAATCAAACTATTATGCAAAAAGCTTCTAGAACGGTGTTAGGTAAAATCACTCCAAAAAAAAATTCTGGACGGTGATTTTATTTTGATAAATTGCAGGATGTGTTATATTAGATTCTATTTTGTTATACAAAGTAAACAGTTCACTGATTTCTACAAAAATTTGTACATTTATTAACCAGAGAAAAATCTATCTAGCGCTGTAACTTTTAAATCAATAGGATAATTAGTTTGCAAGATATTAAATAAAAACCCCATTTTCACTTCAAAATAAAAAAAAAAAAAAAAAAAAAAACTTCCTTACACATGAACATTAAATTTAAATTTATATCTGTTTAAACAAAAATATCTGATAAAACTAATGTCATAATAGCTTTAAAATTTTATTTAATTTATTTATTTTTAAAATATTCATTTAAATTAATCGAATTGTCTTATAGGTTTTCCCCTTGATTTGATTGATTCCCCCATCCACAAACTAAAGTAGGCACAATTTTATTAAAGAGTCCCCTTGGCGACTTTTATTATCTCTTGCCAGTTTGGTGATGAATTAAAATGGCTATTGCAATTGAATAAAAAAAAAAAAAAAACACTTTGCAAAAATCGCCCGAGCAACTTAGGAGCCAGTTTTCAAATTTCGTTAAGCGGTCCTATACTAAAGCTGTACCTTAATGTCAATGCATTTTTAGTCTATTCAATTCCTATTATTATTTCACAATTTCCCTATATCTTGTACAAATCTTGCAATCGATTTTTAACTAACTTCCCAACTAGCTAGAAATTTGAAACTTTCAGGATTGCTCAGAACACGGTGACAACACAATACTTCGAATTTTTGATTAGTTTTCTTACAATTAATTAAAATATGAAAATAATAACATCCTAATAGCGTTTCAATATTAGCTATAATTCAATTGTTGCCAAAAAAAATTTACGAGTTAATTTTTTTTCGACATAAAAATAAATACATTTAATTAAACGTGAACATTAAAAAATTATAAAAAGTTAAATTATGCATATCACAAAAATTGACGTTATTATCACTTTAAAAATTTTATGCACATTGATAAGACCTCTATGATTCATCAGAAAATTTAAAACATGGTATATAAAAAGTTTTTTTTTTTAATCTTATAATTATTTTTATTTCATTTTTCACATGCACTTTTATTTCCTAATTCAAAATTGTTAAAAAAAAAAAAAAAAAAAAAAAAAAAAAAACTTTTTCGATAGTGTTTGTATGTAGGAATTGACTTAAAAAATTTTCTTTTTATATTCCTTGTTTTAAAGTAACCGTGTTTCTAATCAACATAATGAACCTGAAATAGTTGAATGTCATTTATATTTTCTTAACAGCTGTATATGACGGTACTTAACCATGACTTTCATTTGCTGAAAAATAGGGCACAACTTTAGTATGAGACTCTCTTGGCGAAATTTGTGATTTTTTTTCTTTCGCATTTTTTATTCAATCTTCCAAATGAAGAATAATTTTTTATTTCTTTATTTCAATAAAGTGTTTTAGCAATGATAACAGTTTACAGTGTTACTTTTCGGGCACTTGTTTTATTAGGCTTATTAATAAAGAAAATAAGCTTTTAAAAGATTAGCTTATTATTAAGAAGCTGTTTATAAGATTTAAAAAAAAAAAAAAAAAAAAAAAAAAAAAAAAGAATAAATAAACAATCATGCTTATGTTGTTGCAAGTTGTGAATTTTTCCATGATTTTTACTCTAACTTACATTTTACAGAGAGCCAAAAATTAATCTTATAGAGAGGAATACAGCTTTCAGATTGTTTTTGTTTTTCGTTCATGATCAATTATAACTCGAGAGTGATTCATAATTTGATCTATTGTAGTTAATAATTTTGAATCCATTAAATGTGGAGTTCGAACACAGGACTAGCTTGTCAGCCTGGCAGTTCAGAGATTTTTCTGAAACTTACATGAATGTGAGCTAGGGCTCTTTATAAAGAGACCCACGGAAAGGCCACCACCCAGGCTTAGGGTCCTCTCATAGTCAATTTATGTTTAACAACACAACACTCTCCATTATATGTGTGTATGTGTGTGGGGGGGATCTTTTAAGGATTTTCTTTAATGAAATCTTGTGTACAAATGCGAGTAATTCAGAAAATTGTGAAGTTTAAATTGACATGGACAACCAGTATAATATCCAATAATGGTAAAGGGCAAAACTGGATCGTGTTGTGTAGGTTGGGACTGATTGACTATGCAAGGGTTCTAGGCCATGTTTATGCAAGTTTCAGGGGAAACCCTGTAAAACTCCAAACAGCTAAGATGAATGTGACTTAGGATCGAACACAGCATCTTCTCCCTTATGGTCATATCACATGAGGGATTTCGCTCAGCCTTTTTACTAAACACAGCATGATAAATTTTTCTGAAAGACAGTCTAAAACGTTGATGACACACTGACCTCGAATCTTTTAAAAACCATTAACACACATTTCACTAACAGCCTTAAAAAAAAAAAAAAAAAAAAAAAAAAAAAAACTAATGACTGCTTTCTTTTTTAGTTAAAAATACATGAAAATTTAATTTTTTCTTCCGACAGTGCTAATGCTTAATATTTAATAGTCTAAATTAATGTTTTGAAACAACAAATTAGAGGTGAAATTGATAGTAAATTGAGGTAGAAGAGTGTACGTATGGGAGGGGGATTTATTTTTTTTTTCTCCTCACAGGTACAGAACTTCAGCACATCTAACACACACACACACACACACAGTCAGTTTCTGAATGATCAAATCATGTTTAGAACATCTTTAACCCCTTGAACTGCAATTTATTTTCAGTCAACACTGCTCATGCAGACAATTTAATTTTCTTGGTTTTAATAGGTGGGATTCATATAGAAACTTTCGGTTTTGTTGCTCAAATAATTTGTTATTACTAAAAATAATATTTGTTTCACACATTTATATGAATGTTTATTGTTATATATACATATAAGAACATAATTAGTGTTACGAAATTCATGACGAGCTGGGCTCATCATTTAAGTTCAAGGGGTTAAATATGCAATCCATTGAAGACTAGTAGTTGAAAGATTTTACGAATCCAATACTTTCTTTTATGAATATTGCAGAAAGTAAAAATATGTTTTAAAAGAATATTTTTTATGGACTTTCATATATTTTGATAGATTCTTGTAAAAAAGGCTAGAAAATATTTTTAATTTAGGATGCATAAGGTTTAACTTTCGACTCGAAAAATTACAATTAAAAATAAAAATATTTTTCAGCTCAATTTTCTATGAATAATTAAGACATTAAAAAAATTCTTTCAAATACAAGTTTCGTGACATATTAACTAAAACTTCTGATGAAGAAATTACTCGAATGTAAAATTATATATATATATATATATCTTATAAATATTAATAAAAAAAATAAAAATAAAAAAATCTTTTAAATTTTAATTTTAATTTATGATGACTGCATTATAATGCTTATCCTTATAAGTGTGCTCTTTGGCATTATTTGCTTGTAATGGACTCTTCTTAAAACTTAACATTTAATACTTTGACTTCATAATAAAAAATTTTTATTTTAATTTTTAATTTTAATTATTATTGATGACCGCATTATAATGCTTATCCTTATATGTGTGCTCTTTGGCATTATTGCTTGTAATTATGTCTTCTTGAAACTACACACTTAATATTTTGACTTCAAAATAAAATTATTAAAAATTATCTTAATCTTGCTGTTAATACTTCTATATTATCTTAAACTTTACACTTAATAATTTGACTTCAAAATAAAAATCTTAAAAATTATCTTAATCTTGCTGTTAATACTTCTATATTATCTTAATCTTTCAGTCAATACATCTTATTTAACTGACTTAATGTTTTTATAGCTAACCGAAAGATGGCGCTTGTACTCAGTAGTCTTTAGAAATCCTTCAGTAAACTAGAGATACGACAATACTGGCAATGAATCCTGATTCGTCCAAAGCTTCTTTCGACCGCCTGAGGGAAGGCTGCAACGCCAACATAGACTTGGCGACCACTGCACTAGAACACCTGCAAACAAAACCACTTATGAAAAATACAAATAAATAGCCCATACTGGCTTATGCGCCAAGGTTAGGAATCCAGGTTGCCATAGTTTGGACGAAATTTAATCAGCCCGCCATTTTTTTCCGTCCACTGCGCAAGCGCACTAATCTCTTGTCTTATCTCTGGTTTACTAAAGGATTTCTAGTAGTCTTGTACATTCTTTCTTCAGTCCTTATCTTAAACGATTTAATTATGAACATTTTTGGTACGATTTAATTTAACTCTATAGTATTAATTTTAGCATTATCATTTAATATTTACTCTGTGTATTTTATCTTTAATGTAATTGTTCTGAAATATTTTCGATTAATCGATATCTGTCGAGCTATTATTTTAACTTCAATTTAGGTTTTGGCATCAACCATTTTTCCAGTTTGTGTTAACTGTTTTCCATGTGGTTACTCAGATTATTTCATGTTATTACTTTGGTTTCCTTTAAGATTTTAATTAATATTTATTTATTCTTTGTTTTAATTTAATTTTTCACTTTTTTATCATTCTTTATGGTTTTTTTGCTGCATTGATCGGGGCGTGAGATGATATAAATTGCTATGATTAGCAATATCGTTTTACGAAATCATTGCAGCTTTCTCTGCTTTATGAAGTATGCGCCCCTTGAAACGTATGCTTCTAAGTTTAAGCATTTATATCCAATTGATTATGTGGTTTATTATCTTATTTTCTCTTTCACAAGTTTAATGGTCCTTTTTTATTATCCTTCAGGTCGGCGTAAGTATTTTAAGTTAATATGGTAACTCATTGGTTCCTTATCTATATCGCAACATTTTGTGTCATTCTTTCCTCTATGTTAAATTCAGTTCTATATTTTAGTGTGCTGTTATTGTTTTAGTTCTATTAATTGCTAAATTTTAAGATTAAATTTTATTACGTTATCTATTATTTATATATATATATATATATATAAAGCTAATCGTTATACTAATAATTTATCCAGTCACCATATTTAAAAAGGTATAAACTTCAAAACATTCAATTGACTAACTAATTCAGTCCTAAATAATAATAATAATAAAAAAAAAAAGATTTAATTCTAGAACTGTAAAAATTTCCTGTTAAATTTTAACATTTTGAGGTAAATATTTGACAAAATTCATAAATTAAATACATAATAAAACTGGAAAACTTATTAATAAAAGAATAATTCGACAACAGAAAGGTATTATTAAGTATGACAAAATCTCATAACATGACTGCTGCAAAATGCAATGCTATACAGCAACTGCTGTATTCGAATAATATTCATGTTTTAGTTATAAAGTAATAGAATCCATAAGTATTATGGATACATTATTAAATAAATCACGTCGTGAATAAATCTTATGAAAATTTGATTACATTAATCATCCCATTTTCCCCCAACAAATTGCCTTCGATGGAACACTGATTGGCCTAACGGCCGATCGCTTTTTCCTAAGAAATATGAATGTGTATGATATTATATCCTTTTATATGGGCTTCGTCGAGCTTAATTTTTAAATGTATTTTTTATTTCAAACACATTCTGAAACATCTGCATAAGTAGAACGAAATATAAACGATTTAAATATCTTTATGAGCAAAAACAGCCATAGTCATCAATGGTGGGAACGAGTGCTTTCTGCCAACCACTCCCGAGAGTTGAGATGTTTGTTTACAAACAAGAAACTGCCCTGTAGAGCGCCCGATCCACGACCGGTCGAAAGATTCCGAGCCAAAGCGTTCAGTGGTGTCGACCGATCGAGAGTCACATCGTTCAGTGGAATGGACCGATCTCGACCGGTCGTGGATGAGAAAGCCCAGAAAAATTTCTTGATCCATTGGGTCACGTGATGGATCAAATGCGCAATAGGTTGAAAATCAGGCTCTGATTGACATTACGCAGTGAAAACCTGAACAATGAACATCTGTTTTTGACAATGATTGTTTATTTGTTTGATTAGCTGAGGATTAATACAGATGTACCTATTTATATGCATTGTTTGTGCTGTACAAAATAAGGTAAGTAATTCCATAAAAGGCTAAACTATATTATGTTTATTTATTTATTGTGTAAAAAAGATTTTTTACGTAATAACGATTTTCGATACGTAATTTTTTTTATTGATGAACGTAACATTCAAACATAAAATTAAAACAAAAATTTACACAATTTTAATTGAAACAAAAAAAATATATTTTTTTTTAATTCGGACGCTATCATATTTTGTTAATTTAATATATAAAAATAAGCTGGGAAAAATTATATTTCTTTTTTTTTTTTTCAGACAAAGCTTTTCATTCATGCGATTGTTTTTTGTTTACAAATAGAAAAGTTTGTAAACGATTGTATTTTTTACCTTTAAAACAATAAGTTAACTATAAGTAAATAAATTAAAATCCTTCCACATATTTTTAATTTAGGTAAAAATAAGTTTAAGATGTCAATTATTAAATTTAATAAACAAAACGGACTGTAAAAAAAGTAGCTATAAAATTATGCAGTGCTGTTTACATTGCTAGTTTATTTTAATATTCAGTCGGTAATAGGAGAAAAAGGTCTTTATATTGATTCATAAATCGAAGAAGAAAATAAGATTATTTTTTATATGAATCCATTATATTAACTGAACAGCATATTTCATATTTTATATTATTTATTTTTTTTTTTTTTTTTTTCAAAAAAGTTTTTGTTGTACATTTCTGTTCATAATAAAATTCGATGAGAAAGAAAGGTGTTCTAAGTGCTCATTTAAGATAAATCTACTTTGCTCCTTTAAAAATAAATGTAACGTAACATTCTTAACATTTTCATGATTAAAATTTATACGTGAATTTAGAAAAATCATAACCAAAGTAATGTATATTAGTAATTTGTCAGTACAATCAATTAATAGCTCCTTATTTTTTGTTAGCAGAGTACAGAATTCTACATTAATAAGAAAGAAGTAAAACTGTTATTACATAAAATATCTTTCTTTCTTTATTTTTTTTTTTAAGAAAAAACGTAATATAGTTTAGCATTTTATAGAATTACGTATTAAAAGTCCAGACAAAATAAACAACAGAAATACAATAAATAACTTGCTAATACAGGTCAAATTAGATAGATGGCGCTGCTCCTATGACGTCAAAATTGTTCCAAAGCGTTCAGTAGATTCCTGGCCCGATCAAGACCGGTCCCGGATCAGTGACGTCATCGCCCGGTCGCATTGATCCATCTCGGGCGCTCTACTGAACACGCTCTGAGACAGCATAAAACACAAAATTAAATTTTACAGTGAAATCTAATTATCAAAAAGTTTGTATTATGTATAAAGAATTAATTATCTAGGGAAATGCTCTACTCACCCGATCTTTTCGTAATAAATAGCCAATGAAAATATTTTTAGTGTTATTAAATTTATTTAAGCGAATTGTCAGAGTTATATTGATGACGAAGACAAGCACTAATTATTGACTATTGATATTGTATTGATATTGACTATCCGCGTTTGTAATGATCGATAGATGGCGCTTTTTCAGTTTTTGTTGTTAGTAAATATTATAGCCACGTGTATTCATTATTGTTCTTTTTGTTATTCTACTTAATATTCGTACTATAATTTCTCCGCCATTACATCATGGAAAATTGATTCCTTTTGGAAAAAATATTTCAGCTTATTCAAAGTTCGATCGGAAGTAGATTTTTATCTGAAGTTGAACAGATATTAGTTTCAAAACAACTGATTAATTCTGTACTTCCATTAGCCGAAGCAACTGAAATTTTAAATTTGTCATTTGGAAATAAATGGAAGCTTAATTCCGGATTTCTTGGTCTTTTGGAGTTACACTGGAGAACACAACAGTATGTGTTATCTTTTTTACCGGATTTATTCATTTTTATTCATTAAATATATGTGAAACTAAACATCGGAATGCAATGGCGGCTTCGCTTAATGAAAGCCGAATTAAAGCATATTTATTGTAATTTCACCTTAGCCGACCAGAGAGCGAGCATTTCATTACAATCGCGGATTGACTATTGTATTGACCACGGAAGAAGAGTATAGGAATTAAAACGAGATAGGGCAGCGAGCGCGGGAACGGAAGCTTCCTTTTCCGCATTAATTCAGCCGAGTCCAGGAAAGCGATTCGATCGCCGCCTGGTGTAGTATCTTTGAAACTTATCGGAAGATAGGGAAAGCCCGCCCCTTCGGCTTCAGTCATCACACGATTTCCGAGAACGACCTATGAACGAACAGCCAGAAATGTAAAGACGTGCTGATTGGTGTATTTTCCAGATTTGGTCGCCCTCTATCTATGAAAATTACTACCTTTCTGTAACATTCGTAATATATCCTACTCTTTTAATCCGTGGTATTGACTATTGATAGCAAATAAACTGTTGTGTATAAAATGTAACCATGAACTTCTGGAATAACGCGGTTGCCATATGTTAACGGCAACCGCCAACTAAACAAAAAGACTGTTTAGGTTTCAAAATGCAGCTACTACGCAGCTAAGCGATGATGGCTTTTAAGCTACATGTTTAATCTATTAATTTGTGTATAATTATGTAAATAATGTGTGTTACTGTAATAAATGTGTACCGTAGATAGTCAAGATAAAGGAATGCCAAAATATAGTATTTCTTCCCGTATGCATCACACACAAAGTAGCGACAGCTGGCGACGACGCTAATAATGGATTAGGGCGTGGGCTCAGCCGAGGTCATCTCAAGGTAAAAAAGATCCCAAGTAACACGGAATGGTTGGGAAACGGTTGGCCCTACAGTTTCCTTCATCGTTGGGCAACGGTTGCTTTTGGCCGCTGGCCCTCGGTTGAGCCAACCGTTGGGTGACGGTTGACCCAACGATGGAGCAGTTGGGTCATGGTTGGCAAACAGTTGGGTCATGGTTGGCAAACGGTTGGGCCATGGTTGGCAAACGGTTGGGCCATGGTTGGTGAACTGTCGGCCCATGGTTGGTGAACTGTTGGGCCACGGTTGGATGACCGTTGGGCCACGGTTGGAAGACCGTTGGGCCACAGTTGGCAGACTGTTGGGCTACGGTTAGGCCAGTTTTTCTAACCGTTCTACTGTTGGCCCAACTGTCACCCAACGGTTGGCTCAACCGAGGCCCGGCGGCCAAAAGCAACTGTTGGTCAACGAAGTGTGAAAATGTATATAGGGTACCATTTCTCAAGAATTCTCTGTCATTTAGGTTAAACTCAAGGAGTTAGGAACAAAGCACCAAATAAAAAAAATATTTTTTAGGCTATTTGGTTTTAATTTTACTCAAATAAAATATATCTTTTAGGGTGAATAAACGCATTCTAAATTGAAAAAAGAATTAATTAATATGTTGCCATTATAATTAATTTATTAGGGAATAAACTAATTATAATTGCAACATATTATTTCTTTTTTCAATTTAGAATGCGTTTATTCACCCTAAAAGATATATTTTATTTGAGTAAAAATAAAACCAAATAGCCTAAAAAATATAATTTTTTTTTAATTTGGTGCTTTGTTCCTAACTCCTTGAGTTTAACCTAAATGACAGAGAATTCTTGAGAAACGACCCATATATATATATATATATATTAAAAATAGTTTAAATTTTAATCAAAAGAATTTATAAAATTATCATGAAATTACTTGTTTAAAAGTGCTATATTCTCAATATATTATTACTTTCAAAATGAATAAATATATTTCTGAAACAAATTAACAAACTTAAAGATAATTTTTTCTTTAACTGTTATAATATTATATAAATTTCCAAAAGAAGAAAAAATATCTTATTTACTCTAAATTGTAATTATATAAAAAAAAATTATGAAGTCTGAAAAATAAATCTCAATGTATATAAAAGAAAAATACGAAAATCAATGTAATATATAAAAACAGCATTTTTATTTGTTGATGTTGATATGTCCTTACTCCTTATAGCACATTGTAATAAATATTTGATTGTTTGCGGATGTAATTATCTGACTACAAATTCTTAACATGATGTATACACATTTCTAAAAGTGAATTATATTTAGCAAAATGGAAAAGTGAATTGGCTAAGATTCAAACTTAGAACCTCTGACTGTGTCAGTTTTGTACTTACTGAAAAACCTAGCCAATATCTGACTTGAAAGAATTACTCATATGAAACAGAAAAAATTTTTAATGTGATCTGTAAGCTCTTATATAAGTGATTACTACAGTTACATTGTATGATATCGACTAAATGGTAGAGCACTAGTAATTTATACCACATGTCTCATATTTAAATCTTGTTTTTAAATATATACCTTAAAAGTGAAAATTAAAATTATTTATTTATTTAACTCTACTTTTTTAAACTGACTATTTTTAGCAAATGAGTTCATTTAAATTCTTATTTTACTAGTAATAGATTGAAAGGAATATAAATCAATCTGTTGTTTTATTTTATCTCACTTTAATAAATATATCAGCAAAATTTTTATAGTATATAGAATAGAAAATTCAAATTCTCATATCAAGTCTGTTAACATATAAGATTGTTTTTTATTTTTGATGCTTTAAATTTAAAGAAAGTTAAATTTCAGAACTAAAAATATCTACATCATTGTTGCTGGAGTATAATGTAATCAAATTAAAAATTATGTGAGAATGTAATTATAACTATTGATTTATAATGAAATAAACCAAAGGTAAAAATTAAGAAAATTAAGTGCAGGACCAGAGATTTTAAGATTTTACTGGTATATACACATTTTCACTGATCCGTTTACCCAATCTTTAGATTTTTAAAAATACAGCTGAACCTCGTTAACGTGATTCTCTAGGGAGAAAGAATGTCCATGTTATCAGTAGCAACGGGATTATGGAAACAGTTGATGTTAAAAGAAATTCACATTAAGTGTGTTCACGTTAACGAGGTTAGACTGTACTTACAAAATAAATTTAGGTGGCAACTATGACAATTGAATATAATTGTAATTGATTTAAAAATACAAATGAAATCCTTTATAAATCAGAAAATGTATGTTTTTGTAAATTGCTTTTCAACACTACAGTCAGGAAATACACACGAGAAATAGAGAGTAAATTTTCACCACATTATTTGAATGAAAGAGAGAGGGGGGAAATGAGATGATGAAGTAATATGCAATGATAAAATGTTTATATGAAAGGCTGGGAAAATGTTTGTTTACTCCGCAGTTGCAAGTTATTCTTTAGACATGACAAGAGATTTATTTTTTTATTTTTTTTATGAACAGTGTAACATTGTCAAAAAAAGAAAAACTCTCCCTTAGTATTTGGATAGGCAACTACTTAAATTTTATTATCTTTTTAAGCTGCTATTATCCTATAGAGACTATCGGTAACATCTCATGAATGACACTTTCAGTTGGGTAATTAGAAATAATACATTAAAATGGATATTTAATCATCTTGTTAACTTGCTTATTTGGAGAAGCAACACAGATATGGCGACATTTTAACAGTCAAGCAGAAGAGGAGCTTTTCATAATGTGCTCTTTCTAGCCACCTGTATGGAGCATACCCAAAAGTTCATTCACGATACGCTATTGCAGATTATGTATCATATATTGTAGTCCTGTAAAAAAATGAAATCTTTGGCTGATAAAAGTTTTGAAATTCTTACCACTTTTATTATAAAAAAAAGAAAAACCTGTTTATAAGAAAGTCATAAACTCCTTTCTCTATTCTAAAAATAAATTGAATTTGAATTTTATCAGAGTTAATTGTACTAATAACCCCTTTCAAAAATAGGGAGGTAATATCCCATTTAAAACAAATAATAAAAAATTTAATTTCTCAAAAAAAAAAAAAAAAAAAAAAAAAAAAGGATTAAAAAAAAAAAAAACCAACCTCCTCAAGGATATATTTGTATCATGCTAACTTCTTAGTTTCAAACTAATTTTCTTTTCCAAAAGTTAAAAAAAAAAAAAAAAAAAAAAAAAAATACATGAATACTTTTTTTTTTTTTTTAATTATTGGGAAGAAAATCATATTTATTGAAATTTTTTATTTTTCCGACAGAGTGAAAATAATGCCTGGACCGGGAGTCGAATGGCGGACCTTTGACTTACAAGGTCAAGGCTCTACCATTGGGCTATCCAGGTCGACAACCGGTCGGTATTACTCACTCAGACAACCTTTAGGCTTTTTTTATAGCTCAGTTGGTAGAGCCTTGACCTTGTAAGTCAAAGGTCCAGGGTTCGACTCCCGGTCCAGGCATTAGTTTCACTCAGTCGGAAAAATAAAAAATTCAATAAACATGTATACTTTTCCTAGAATGTCTTGGAGGTTTTCTCCATTAACTCCTATTAACAATTAATCTATGTAAAATTGAAAACTATTAATAAATCTTATATTGTGAATAAATTAATTTTATATTTTGTAAAGACAATAGACATAATTATACAATTTAACCTAATTTGCCAATGGAGTAATACAATTCTGACCTACAGTATACGATAAAAAAATGATTCCCTTATTTTTTGAAGACACCTAAATCTGGATACAAAAGTAAAATGCAGGGGTGCAAAATATGTCCAATCCAGTGATCTAGGATCGGGGGTGGGGGGTTGGGGTGGGGGGGGGGGATATTTACAGAAAAATATACAAATGATGTCAGTTTCAACAATGAATTACAAAAATCATAGTTAAAATAGTTTCCCCATTTTGGAGAAACTTTTATATAGATTGGGGAAATGTTGGGAATAAAAAAAATCTCTGCAACCCTGGTAAAATGCATTAGTCTAAAAAAAGATGCAAAAAATAAAGGTACATTTCAAAAATAGCAAATACTTTTTATTGAAAACAGTAAAACTTAATTAAATGTTACATATTACAATGTTTAGAGTATACTAATTATCATACAATTTATTTTATTTATTTATTTTGGTATGTCCAGATAAAATATTTTCAATATAACTTTCCTCTTCATAAACAGTCTGAAAGACTTCCAAGAAAGTGCAATATACAAACCTAAAATAAAAATACTTAGTTATTTTGATTCCATTTTACATAATAATAATAATAATAATAATAAAATTAAGTGCAACACATGAAAATACATCTTGAAAAATTATACTTCTAATAAAAACTTCTCTGAGAGCAACAAGTGTTAAGTAGTTTATAGATTTAATAACTTACTTTTGTTTTATTGATATGATTTGAAATCAACAGAATTAATTTGGCCAATTGGCTTGGAAAAGTACAGTTTACATTATATTTACTTAATTCACTGGTAAATTTTTAGCCGCTGAATCGCAACAGAAAAACTATAAGAAATTGCTAAACTTCATGTTTTGTATACCAAATGTGAAAAATAATAACAGGAGACTTGGCGTTGCAGTATTAAAACCCGAAAAAACTGCTACGTCAGAAACGCCAAAGAAAAATATTGGGAATGCATACAGCTGTTTCGGTAGCCTTAAGCGTGCCCTCTTCAGTGCAAAAAGGATAACGTGCCGTCTTCAATGCCTTTTTGCACTGAAGACGGCACACTTAAGGCTCCCGAAACAGCTGTATGCATTTCCAATATTTTTCTTTGGCGTTTCTGACGTAGTAGTTTATTCGGGTTTCAAATGTGAAAAAGTTGTAATCAAATTATATTAACTCAAATTCATTAAAACCAAAAAAATTAAACACATTGATCAGTTTTAATTATTAAAATGTGATATCATGTCTTAATCATTACAACTTAAATTTCCATTTATTTTATAGCATAGATTAAGAAAAAAAAAAATCAAATTAAACTTCAGATTTACCTCAATTTAGATTCAAATACCTTATTTTCATCTTTTTGATAAAACAAATATATTTCGGCATACACATCGCAGCCCTTCAGATTTACTTTTTACAGTATATTACATTAACATAAGGCAGGGGTTGATCCAAACAAAATTTGGATCCCTTTTGCGGCCCCTTTACAAAATTCAAATCCGTGAAAAGAGATCCTACACAAAATTCAAATCTGTGAAAATGGACCCTTCACAAAATTCAAATCCATGAAAAGGGACACATAAAATTCAAACTTATAAAAGGAGCCTTTTTACAAGACTTTGCTTTATAAAAATGATACTTTTATAAAGTATTTTCATTTTTTCAGTATTATTTTTAAATAAATGCTTTAAATTAGCTCAAAGAAACTCTATTAAACTTGTTATTAAACATTATATACAACGATTGTAAAAATGAAAGATTTTACACACTATTTTATTTTCTCACAAAAATATTTTATTCTAAACAAAAATAAACAAAAATTTCACAAAAAAGGAACCCAAAAATTAAAATCTGGATTGACCCCTGATTATGGTAAATTTACCTGGATTTAAATTAGTTTGCAGAAAATGGTAAGAAATAAATTTAAAAAATATAAAAACAGGATTTTAAAGTTTTATCTATACTATAACAGCATTATATAAGGGTTCTTATATCTAAAATATTTTATTTTTGTCTGTTTTATAGATACAATTTTATGTACTAAGTTGTCATAAAACTAGAATGTTGTGGCTACCAAATGACTTTCTTCTATTTTTTCCTTTTCAAATTCACTCAGTAAAAATAATTTACTACAATCATTATTTAATAAAATTATCTTCCATGATAATGCAGTACGATTAACATATTAGAGAAGTACAGTCGGTAACAAAAGTGTCCGAACACTAGCAAAAATTCCTATGTAAGAAAAGTACACTACATACGGTTTTGTTAAATAAATCCTTGTTGAATCCTGGTCTTAGTCAGTGTAAGAACACAATTCGATAAGGATTTATTTAACAAAACCATATGAAGTGTACTTTTTTTACATAGGAATTTTTGCTAGTGTTCGGACACTTTTGTTACTGACTGTAGTATAACACTAAATGTAAAAAAAAAAAAAAGTTCATTTTATTCTCAATATTACATTTAAAAAAAAATCGATAATTTTATTTAAAATTATCTCAGATAACCATTCGTTTTAAAGGTATTAGCAAGCTGTTTTGAAAGATACCCATTATGAAAATTTATTCCCCTTGAGGGAAGACCTCCCCCCCCACACTACATATACAAAATTTTTTCATAGTTGACTATCTCTATTATAAATAACTCTTGTAAATTTCATAATGATTATTAAACAATAATTCTCTTTATGCACATTTATACAAAATTTTGTTCTATACCACCATGTTAAAAATTTTAAAAAAGCAGGATGGCAACGAAACCTGTAAGATATTTTTTACCAAACATTGATAGGCACTAATTAATATCAAGGTGTAACTACATACCAATTTCAATTTGTATTACATTCTGTGCAGTAGTTCCTGAGACACAGTTGCCACAAAATTTTGCCACACACACACACACACAGAGACATACAGACAGACATTTTCTAAAAATGGTCAAATCGTGTTCTACAACTCTCAAAACGTGTAAATCCATCAAAAACCCGAGGATGAAAAATTTTACGAATCCAATACTTTTTTCTATTGAATATAGAAGAAAGTAAAAATTCGCATATTACACACATACAAGATGGTTATACTTAAATTCTTGTAACTAAAAGGGATAAGCTCATATCATGAATTGTCTCAATACCAAGTTTGGTGGTAATCTACTCGCCAGTTTTAACCGCAGAAAGCTTTTGCAGCAAAAGTTTAACGACTCTATATTTTCATATTTTTTTTAGTTTAGTTATTAATAAACAACTCTTATGAATACATTTCTTCTAATAATACATAAAAATAATGAAATTATTACAACTACTCGGTACTGGCCGAATACTTAGTCCAAATTTGGCCGAGTAAAGAGTACTCGGCAAATTGGCTGAGTACCGAGTATATACCGAGTATTCGGTACAGCTCTATATCACAATAAAGATGATGATGTAATTTTTTCAAAAGTAACAGAGATATAACAATGCAAAAAATCACAGAAAGTAAAAAACTAAAAGTAACAGAGATATAACAATGCAAAAAATCACAGAAAGTAAAAAACTAAAAGTAATGAAAACTTTAAAAGAATTATAAAACAGCCTTACTTTAAGTAAACAGCAGGAGCAGGAAAAAAACCGAGGTCACCTGTGGTCCAACATAGGATGCCTACGATGAATAAACATATATATATTTTTTTAATCTATCTATTGATACATTTTTATATTATACGAGGTGAGACATCATGTCATATAAAAATTTAGTTTAACAAAATATGGTTTATAAAGATATTCTGAAAAGTAAACAGATTAAGTTCTTTGAAAAACACATTGTTATAACATTTTGATTAACATAAGAATCAAAACTTTAGACTTTTAAAATTTCATTATGAATTATTGTTATGTTCATTCAAAATACACTGTTATACTTTTATATATTACAACGAAATTTATAATTATGCTTAAAGTATACGATAAACTTATGTGATAATTTAAAAATTTAGTTGTTTTTAATAAGATACTTATAAATATGTTTTAAAGGTTTAGCAGAAACATCATCATAACACAGGGTTCATTCTCAAATACGAGAAAAAAATTCCCTGAGTTTTCCCGGAGTTCCTAGACAATTTTCAAGAAAATATCAGCGACATATTACAAGAAAAGCTCCTCTAGACAAGACAAAATACAGCTACTTTCACTGTATAATGTCATATTACTGCCGATCATGATAGTAATTCAGGTAGAAATCATTATTTACATGTGTATTTTCACAATACTTAATCATTTAAATTTTGATACGAAGCTAAACAAGAAAAACATAATTTGAGAGAAAAAAAAAAACTGTTTTTCCAGGTTTTATAATTGATTTTCCCTGATTTTTAATGAAAATTTTTATTTCCCTGACTTTTTTTTAACAAATTCTAAATTCCCTGAGTATTCCCTGTTTTCCCTGGGGAGTATGAACCCTGTAACACTTTGATTAATATGAAAACAAAACTTTAGCCTTTTAAAATTTCAGTATGAAGCATTAATTTTCATACGCCTTTCAAAAAAAAAAAAAAAAAAAAAAAAAGATTGTGATATTTTTACATTATTGATTATTAATAAATTAATTTCAATAAGTTCAATTGCGAGCAGTTAAAAAAAAAAAAAGCAATAATTCTGAATGTTAAACAGCCCTAGATTGCTTCTTAAATTCTCATAATTAACGTGGGACAAGGAAAATATAAATGCTTTCTGTCTTTCTAGACATGTATAAATTATTTAATATTTACTCGTGAAAATTTCCTTTCAAATTTATTAGTTCAAGCTGTAGACAGGCACAATTATTTATACAATTAGTAATAATACTAAAAAATAAATAAAAATTTAATTTTTGCAATAAAAGAAGAAATTTATACAAGAAATTATACTGTCCATAAGTAAATATGGAGAATATGTGAAAATAAATTGTTCAAGAACATGTAAATAATAAATAAAATTAAATAAAAAAATATTTAGAAACAACAACAAAAAAAATTCTGAAATTCCTACAAAAGTTTGATAAATCTGATCTCTGAATACAGTAGTGTACATACACCTGCAGCCTGTTAAAAAGGTTATAAGAAAAAAAACTTTGAAAATGCGCAGGTTGCATTTCAAACATTTGAAAACAAAAAATGAAGTTTTATAGAGCAGTGAATCGATCAAAAAACAATTTATAGAGATAATTATGACAAAAAAAGAAAAAAAAAATCATTTAATTAAAAATGTATGCTATAATCTACAATGTATATCGAACTACAACAAACATACGTTGTAAATAAATACATTGACAGTAAAGCTTTCCTCCCCTTTATAGCAGGATATAAATTAGATAAATAAATTATTTTGGTTTTTAAAAATAAATAAAAATTTAATTTTTGCAATAAAAGAAGAAATTTATACAAGAAATTATACTGTCCATAAGTAAATATGGAGAATATGTGAAAATAAATTGTTCAAGAACATGTAAATAATAAATAAAATTAAATAAAAAAATATTTAGAAACAACAACAAAAAAAATTCTGAAATTCCTACAAAAGTTTGATAAATCTGATCTCTGAATACAGTAGTGTACATACACCTGCAGCCTGTTAAAAAGGTTATAAGAAAAAAAACTTTGAAAATGCGCAGGTTGCATTTCAAACATTTGAAAACAAAAAATGAAGTTTTATAGAGCAGTGAATCGATCAAAAAACAATTTATAGAGATAATTATGACAAAAAAAGAAAAAAAAAATCATTTAATTAAAAATGTATGCTATAATCTACAATGTATATCGAACTACAACAAACATACGTTGTAAATAAATACATTGACAGTAAAGCTTTCCTCCCCTTTATAGCAGGATATAAATTAGATAAATAAATTATTTTGGTTTTGTTATCATTAAATAACCAATTATTAGTGAAATATACTCGATAATTGTAAAAAATATCATTATTAAAATGATAAACATACCTTAATGTACGGCGTGTTAACTCTTGCAGCTAATAATCAAAGATGGCGGAGGGAGACGAAACGAAAGCGTTGTTGTTGTTGTTGTAGTCTACCTTCATGGTTGTGGTTTAGCTGGTTGGTTGGCAGAATGTTCGTTTTTCGCTTTTGGCCCAACGGTCGCTTAACACGGTTGGCTTATGGTCTCTGGTTTGCGTTTGGCCCAACCGTCGGTGAATGCTGCAGGCCCAACAATGATATTTTGCAGTTCGCCCAACTGCAGTTGAATACTGTTGGCCCATCCACCTTGTTTTGCAGATGGCCGAACAACAGAATGACACTGTAGGGCCAACTGTTATATTTTGCTGTTGGGAAAACAGTATTTGAGGATTGTTGGGCCAACAATACTATTTACTGTTGGCCCACTGTTATTTTGAGCCATTTCCCCAACGATAACAATTCCCCAACGAACTAACAATAAATCGCAGTTGGGCCAACAGTCTGTGTTACTTGGGCGTATTTTCTCAAATTACAGAGAATTTCTGGCAGCAAATAGGACAAATTTTTTACAGTGCACTTATAAAGTAGATATAAGTGCTGCTTTGATGCTGCACTTGTACCTATCATTTTCGTCTGATGAAGGGTTGTGCTATTATTTCTAATTGAAAGAACTGTTGTGAATGGTGTTCGTTTACTTTTTAAAATTTATTTATTTATTTACAATTAATTTTTTTTATAAAATGAAGTTTTCAATAGCACTTATGAAACTTACTTAACTCTGAAAAAATACTTAGCTTAAAAATAGAATGATAATGTAACAAAATAGTGATTCTTGCACAGAGATTTTCTAAAATTTTTGGAAGATATTTTCTTTATCGTAGATGACTATTTCTTGAACTCCATAAATTTAAAATAATATATAAGTCTATAAGTAAAAAAAAGAAGACAAAGAATGAAAAAAATAAAATCTCACGGCAATTGATTTGAGCCGAAATAATAGCACACCTCTTCATCATGTGTAAATGTAGATACAAGTGCAGCTTTGATGCAGTGGTATTTGTCTAGTTCGACAAGTGAAGCTTTCAGTATTTCCGCTATGGTAGCATTTTTCACAAAATGCTAAAAGACTTATCCAAAATGTGAAAATGAAATAACATGTTTTCGCTTTTTTGTTAAAGCATCTTACTAAACACAAATTGAAAAAAAAAAAAAAAAAAATATGGCGAAAATATTTCAACAAATCTTTCATGGAAAAAAAAATCGCAACATTGATCAAGAAAAATCTATCGGTTCATGCATATAAGGAAAATCAAACGCTGAACTATGCGTAAGAATCACATACAGGAAATCAATTTGTAAATAAACATGAGGCATTTGTAAAGTGGTCTAATATGAAAGAATGAAAAATTATAAATTGTAAACCAAAAAGCTTTGAATAGTAATAAACAAATTTCACTTATATTACTTTTTTTGTAAGTTATGTTTTTATTTTCAGATACAGTATAAGGTATAAGCTTAATGTAGTTTTACATGCTATATACTGATAATTATATCTCCAGAAAAAGAATGTAAGTCGTACCTACGATGTTCGCATTGCTTTAAAAAAGTTTACAATATAAAGCAATAATCTAAAAAGTTAAATATTTTTCATGTCTGCCAATAAATGTGTTAAAATATATGGTTGTACTATATTCGAATTGATCTGGTTACAGTGATAAGTACAATTAATTACTTTCTTGTTTTCCATTTCAAATTAAAAAAAAAAAAAAAAAAAAAATTACCTTCTGTGTAGAACTCTTTAAAGACCTCATTAAAAACTTTTAAGTTTAATTTACAAATGAAAATCAAACATATTGAGGCGTTTAAAATAATGTGTAAACTAATATTCATCTTTTTCTACTGTTTCTGGCATTTTGCTAAAACTTTTTTTCTGATTTTAGCCTTTTTGTTAAAGAAAATTTTTACTCAGCTTAAACCCTGGAAGCTTTGTGTTATTGTTTTGATCGAAAAGAACTTCTGAGAGCTTCTATTTAAAAAATTTTTTATAGGTATTGTTTGCTTTTTTCTTTTAATTATTTCTGTGGAACATCAATCTTTTAGAGCATATTGTCTGAAACTACGATTAAAAATTATTATACAGTGTTGTTTTCCATTGCATTTATCATGCTTTCTTAGCTCTGAAAAAATAAATAGTTAAAAAATAATTATTTTAAATAAGAAAGAGCGATTCTTATATGATGACTTAAAAATATATATAAATAAATAAATCAAATGAATGCAGTTTAAGAAAACAGATTTATTCATACAGTGATACAAGCATTATTTATGTATGAGAATGTTTTAATTAAATTTTAATTTAAAAAAATTAAAATTAGTGTTAAATTTCAAGTATTCGAAATGTGAAAAAATTATTTAAACATCTAAGATATTAATTTCATGATTAAATGAATTGTTTCATAGAATGATTAAAAAAAAATGACAATTTATAAATTAAAAAAAAGAAAAGAAATGTTTAAAATGTACTTAATTTTTTACATGTTGTTTTGCAAATTTCACTATGAAAATAAACAAAAAATTATAAGAGAAGTTTTAGTTTTACTTACAATAATAAGGCAAAATTATAAAGTTTTTCGTGAAAAATATTTAAAAAATTGTGCATGGCATCAAATTTTAAAAATCTAGAACTCCTTTAAAAAGAATCATGTTTTACTTGTTATAAATGATATACATAACATACATCCTATAATGTTAATAGTTTAATATGAATTATAACAGATATTATACAGAAAATACTTCTAATATAAAATTATTAAAGAATTTTTACTTTCATTACATTTAGAGTTAATAAATTCTTATTGAAAATCAGTTGCATGTCAAGTGATAGTATAAATTGTAGGATCAAAATTAAAAATAAGTTACAAACTCACAAAATACACTTTCACGTAACCAATATTCTTTTTTGAATACTGTAAAAAGAAAAAAGGGAGGGGGGGAGGAATTTGATTTGTTTAAATCATTTTTGTGTATCGCTGAATAACAAACCTGAAGAAATTGTTTTATTCCTAACAGAAAATTATAATCAATCATTTTAACAGCCATCAACAAAGTTCTACTGAGAGTTTACTCTTGATGGAGTTACTACAGCTTTTCCAACTGGATCCTAACTCATCAGCATACATACTCTTTATTTAGACAAAACTCATAACTCTTTCAACTCATAACAAAAACTGAATTTCCACATTTTACAAATTCATTTATATTGTACACCACAAAGAACATTTGTGGTGCTGAAAAAAGTGAAGGGTCGTGTATTTTATTTTGAAGAAAGTAACTTAAATATTGTAAAAGTATGAAACCAATATTACACAATTTTTTTCAAAGAATATACTTATGTGTAATAAGATAAAAAAGTAAATAAAAATATAATTTTATTGAAATGTGGAAGTATGCAAGTGAAAATATTTATCTTTACATACTAATTAAACAATAAAAATTGCAAATGAAATATGACATGCTATGTAAAACAATACAATTTACACATTTTCAGAGTACTTTGGAGTTTCAATGAAAAACCTAGTACAATCTATTTTCAGTCTTATTATATATATATGTGAGAATGTAACATAAAAACAAATAGAAAAATTATATCTCATATATGTGTTTACATGGTTTTTATATTGCTCTAGAATATCTGGCGACTTAACTTTTCAATCCAGTACCATAGTTTGTATTTACATTGTGAATATGTAACCAAATGCTATTGCACAGGATTATAATATTTTACTGTGTTAATTACTGACATACATCTTACGATTTTTCGCAACAGATTACACTGCCGATTCAAAAAGTAACGTTATTGAACTTGTAGTATTTTAAGCTTTTAACACAATAATTCAAAATAAACGAGAATTGTCACAGGTATGAGTAGGTCATCATATAACATTTTTTAGTATTATTATTAAAACTCAAATAAGTATATATTAAATACATCCCGGTATTTGACATCGTTAAACAACAATAACAATAAAATCAAAACGCTTTTTTTTCCATATGCGATTATTTATCTTTATTTTATTGATTTTAAAAATACGTATGCATTGTTTACAACACTACACTGAGCGGCATATTTTATTCTTGGAAATTAATCGAAGCTAGTACAAAATCAATAAAATCCCCATAAATTGCAATAAAGTACCTATTAATAACTATTATTGATGGTTAATAAGAATCAAAATTTTAAATATTTACTAGAAAATGATTTTTAATTTAATAACTCAAAGCATATGCGTCGAAAGGTTTTTCAATAAACATCCGACACAAGAACTTAGGCTTTTGTCCACCAGAGGGCGTATTCGAGCTCTAGAGTTTAGAAATCCTTTAGTAAACCAGAGATAAGACAAGAGCTTAGTACGCTTGCGCAGTGGACGGAAAAAACTGGCGGGCTGATTAAATTTCGTCCAAACTATGGAAACCTGGATTCCTAACCTTGGCGCATAAGCGCAGTATGGGCTATTTATTTGTATGTTTCATAAGTGGTTTTATTTGAAGGTGTTCTAGTGCAGTGGTCTCCAAGTCTATGTTGGCGCTGCAGCCTTCCCTCAGGCGGTCGAAAGTAACTTTGGACGAATCAGGATTCATTGCCAGCATTGTCGCATCTCTAGTAGTTTACTGAAGGATTTCTACTAGAGTTGCGAATTGTGTAAAGAAGAAGTATAATTTGCATTGTTGCAGAATTTAGATTTCTTTATTTGTAAATTAGCAATAAAGAATGTTATTATAATTTAATATGGCATTTCTAAGTTCATAATAATGGAAAATTTTTCATTTTATATGCAAGGAAAAAATATTTTTCTGATAAATCAAATCTAAATAGGCATTAACCTGTTCCAGTTCAGATTTTCCTAAAAATCTCATTTAAATTTGCACTAACTTATCCATACTTTCATAAAGACTTTTAGTTAGTCTTCATAAAACAAAAAAAAATCCTACAAATCTAATTTAGGTACGCATCGTGATTTTGAAATGGATGTAAAACCTTTCATTTGTGATATATGTAAAAAGTGTTTTTCTAAAAGATGCAATTTAATTAAGCACCAACTTAATCATTCCAAAGAGAAGCCTTTCATCTGTGAGATATGCAGTAAACAATATTCTGTTAAAACTGATCTGAAAAGACACCAACTGAGTCATACAGGTGAGAAGCATTTAAGTTGTAGAAAGAGCAATAAAAAATTGTCTCTAAATTCTCGTCTCAATCTGCACACACTTTGTCATAATGGAGAGAAACCTTTCAGTTGTAAAATATGCAATAAGGAATTTTCTAAAAAATCCCATCTGAACACGCATCAGCTATGTCATACCGGAGAAAAGCCCTTCAGTTGTGAAATATGTAATAAAACATTTTCTCAAAAATCTACTCTGAATGCCCACATACTTTGTCATACTGGTGAAAAGCCTTTCAGTTGCGAAATATGCAATAAACAATTTTCACAAAAATCTTCTCTGAATAAACACTATCTTAGTCATACTGGTGAGAAGCCTTTCAGTTGTGAAATATGCAGTAAACAATTTTCACGAAAATCTGATCTTAATAAACATCAATTTGTTCATACTGATAAGAAGCCTTTCAGTTGTGAAATATGCAATAAAAGATTTTCTCAAAAATCTAATCTCAATAGACACAAACGCAGTCATACTGGTGAGAAGCCTTTCTGCTGTGAAATATGCAATAAAACATTTTCTGACAAATTTATTTTGAACGCTCATCAGTTCTGTCATTCTGGTGAGAAGCCTTTCAGTAGTGAAATATGCAGTAAAAGATTTTCTGAAAAATCTAAACTCAATAGACACAAACGCAGTCATACTGGTGAGAAGCCTTTCTGCTGTGAAATATGCAATAAAACATTTTCTGAAAAATTTATTCTGAACGCGCATCAGCTTTGTCATTCTGGTGACAAGCCTTTCAGTTGTGAAATATGTAATAAAACATTTTCTCAAAAATCTAAGCTGAATGCGCACAAACTTAGCCATACTGGTGAGAAGCCTTTCAGTTGTGAAATATGCAATAAGCAATTTTCACAAAAAACTTATCTGAATGAACACTATCTTACTCATACTGGGGAGAAGCCCTTCAGTTGTGAAATATGTAATAAAACATTTTCTCAGAAACCTAATTTGAATGCGCACATACTTTCTCATACTGGAGAGAAGCCTTTCAGCTGTGATATATGTAATAAAAAATTTTCTAGGAAATCAAATCTCAATAAACACCGACTTAGTCATACTGGTGAGAAGCCTTCCAGTTCTGAAATATGCAATTAATAATTTTCTGAAAATCTGTTCTTGTTGGAGAACAACAACCTAGTTATATTGTTTAGAAGCATTTCAGTTGTAAAATGTGCAATTATCGGTTCTAGAACTTTCTCTTAAACCTCAACTCATAGGTGCAAAACCATCATTTCAGTGGAAACTTCATAAGGGAAGTTTTATAAATGTTTCAATTTATTTAATTACATATATTTGTTGAATGACAGATTTCATTTTAAAAATACTGGTGGATTTAAAAGTTTTTAATGTTGGTAGCTAAGTCCTCTTAATGTGCACCCTACTTATGAGATGTCAATCAGTTGTGAACTATACAGTGTGTAACAAAATTGTAAGACCACCCAAAATATCCTCATTTTAATAGTACACTGAATAAAATGAATAATTTTTAAACATTGAAGCAATTGTAATAAGTTATATTTTCTGAAATAAATCATAAAAGGGGAAAAAAATTGAATTAGTTTCCCTCAGCAAACGATTTTTTTTAAATCTCGGTGTAACATATATAAAGACCACTTAATTTTTTATTCAAAATCGTTTGAGTTTTCAAAGTGATTTTATTTTTTCTTTTAAAATCGTCGGTAAACTGTAACTTTAAGTCACAGAAAAAATGCAAAAAATAATATTATAAAAAAAATAAAGAATTTAATTTTTTTTATTTTATCAGGCAATTCACAATGCCGCGTGAAAGAGAATTATCTGAGCTAGAAGTTTGAAAAAATTGGTTTTATAACTGCTCTGAAAAAGGAACGTGAAATAAATATTTTAAAATTGCTATTCATAATGTTTTAAATAAGAGATTTTTATGGAAAATGTAAAAGATCTCGGTAGAAGAGTAAATTATGAGCTCGGGATAATAGACAAATTTTCAAGCTTGCAACGAAGCAGAACTTACCTACTCATGAAATAACACAGCAGACATGTAAAACTATTTCACATGGGACACCTGGGAAAATATTTTTTCCGACGAAAATAGTGTATCTTGTGTGTTGGGGTCCACAAATAACGAATACGTAATTAATACACACATTTAATCACGATAAACTACACAAATAAGCATTATATACATATATACATACATTATATACATATAATTCAATCTGAATGGTCCGGGCAGTAATATTTACTACTGGCTTGATTTACAAATCGAACTTCGGAATTTTTTTAAGCAGGCAGATGGGTGGCGTCAGAAGGGGGGCCGGGGGGGCACAGGCCCCCCCGTCGGGGAGTTCGTGCCCCTCCATCGGGGAAGATTCTCAAAATCTGTCGGGGAAAAAATACCCTTTTTTCCCCCTTTGTTCAGCAACAAAATATTTTTTTCCGTTTCATCATTCGGAGTTTGTCTTTCTAGAAAAGATTTTTTTTTTTCCCAGAAAAACTAATGGCATGCAACTGCTTTGTTTTGCTAGCATTGATATACTATGTATTCCTCTTCTATGTCAGTTGGTGGGAACGACAACAGGAAAGTAAAGAAAGCCGTGAGTATTATTACAAGGATTGACCCATTCCTTATCTATTCCTCATCTTCTAAAATCACACTTGCGATGCTTCTGTGAAGAAGTCGCATTTTATTGCCTATTATTCAGCTCTCTTTGAAATGGACAAAAAGCATGTAGGCTACGTTTGTTTCCATTTCCCTTTTTGTCTGTGAACAGCAAGTAGACCACACACACATAAGTTTTTTTTTTTTCTTCCCTGAAAATTTTTATGAATAAGATATCTCTTTAAAAAGTACATCGGAAAAAACAATCTTTATCCCCCCCCCCACTTAATAAGAACAAAAAAGAAAGAAATTTCATTCAAATAGATCACGAAAATATAATTTGCATATCGATTTAAGTGACATTTCCTTTAATTCTACTAATTCTTATTCAGGATCAGGATACTGTTTTCAAATATTGTGTGTCTATGTCGGCTGTAGGTGTAGGGAGGATCATACAACCAAAGAAAATATCTAAAAAAGTAAGATGAAAATGTGTCGCTTTTGCGTTAGAACTTAAAGACAGCTTTAACAATGAGAAATGAAATAAGTAAAATAATTGAGACCTTTTAATAAGATTTGTTTTTTGCATTCTATTTCTAAAGAGAAAATTCTTTTAACTATTTGTGAAATTTTATAACAATAATTTGTTTAATATCTGTCAAATTCAAAGCATTAAAATATTTCCGTGTAATTAAGAGTCGTTTTAATAATTATATGAAAGTAAAATTGTTATATTTATTTTACATAGCTACACTCTGTATCACCAACAAATTAAAAATGTATTTCTCTTTTTAAAATTTACTTTTAATTACTTTTTGCTAGAGAGTCAGGGAACAAAAGGGAAGGGGGAAAAAAGGCAATCGGGGAACAATACAACTTTTACCGATTTTTAATGCTTGTTTGTATGAAAATCAAAAGTTTCGGAAACAGTAAACAATGTTCTTGCTCTATTTTGTCAATTCAGCTGCTCATGAATGTTTATATTTTATTATTATCTTCAAAAGTCATATTGCAAATTTTCATTCAGCATTTTTTTTTTCATAAAAAATATTATCCCCTCCGTGGAAGATCAAAATTGCGATGGCATGATTCCGGGCCATCCTTAGGGATAGGGTGTGTCCCAGACTGTCGGCAATTGTCTATTGAGCAGCACTAGTGCAACGTTAAAACCCAACCAACCAACCAACTATAAAATATATTAATAATTATGAAATAATTCAGCCAACTACTGAAACATCTGTCGGTTCAATTTATAAACGCTAGAATTGTGAAAAACTACTTCAGAACTTGCAGTGCAGAAAGCAGGTTGCAAAATTTGATGATTTTAGGGCTTTACAGTGCAAGATCAAAGAAATTAGATTTAGAAAGAATAGTAACAATATTTGATAAAACATGTCCCAAAATTTTAATCCAGAAATTTAATTCATCAACCTGGAAATTAATTTCATATAGAATGGAATAGAAGGCTGATTTTTACCAACTATGTGAAAAATGCCAGAGCCGAGAATCGAAACCCGGGCCTTCCGCTTAACGCGCGGATGCTCTAACCACTGAGCTACCCTGGCTGATAACCAGCTCGGCATCTCTCACATAATTTACGTTGGCAAGGTCACCGAGTCTGCATTGAAGCAGCTATATCAAGTGACAAATTTGAATATGGCATAACTCCAAACGGCCACGAAATTTTAATCCAGAAATTTAATTCATCAATCTGGAAATTATCCGCCAGGGTTAGTTATCAGCCATGGTAGCTCAGTGGTTAGAGCATCCGCGCGTTAAGCGAAAGGCCCGGAGGTCGATTCCCGGCTCTGGTATTTTTCACATAGTTGGTAAAAACCAGCTTTCTATTCCATTCTATATGAAATTAATTTCCAGGTTGATGAATTAAATTTCTGGATTAAAATTTCGTGGCCGTTTGGAGTTATGCCATATTCAAATTTGTCACTTGATATAGCTGCTTTAAGGGCCCTCTTCACTCACCGCCGCCGGAAACCGAAACTAATGCTATTCTATGGGAAATTTTTCTTTACAAATAACTTATTAACTAATACATATTTTTAAATTCTGTTTTCACATTCTGAAAGTTCCCGGCTGTAAAATTGACGCACCTTTTCTAAAAAATTATTTTTTTATATTTATTTTGAAGCTGCAAAATACGAATTTTCAATATGTGAATTTTTTTCATTTTGCAATTTCGAAATAAAATATTAAAAATTAAAAAAATACATTTTTAAAAAAGGTCCGTCAATTTAACAGTTGGGAATTTTCTGAATGTGAAAACAGAATTTAAAAATATGTATTAGTTAATAAGTTATTTGTAAAGAAAAATTTCCCATAGAATAGCATTAGTTTCGGCTTCTGGCGGCGGTGAGTGAAGAGGGCCCTTAATGCTGACTCGGTGACCTTGCCAACGTAAATTATGTGAGAGGTGCCGAGCTGGTTATCAGCCAGGGTAGCTCAGTCGTTAGAGCATCCGCACGTTAAGCGGAAGGCCCGGGGTTCGATTCCCGGCTCTGGCATTTTTCACATAGTTGGTAAAAATCAGCCTTCTATTCCATTTTATATGAAATTAATATCCCAAAAGCCGAATTCAGTTACAATAATACGTAAATGGATTTTATTTTTTTAATTTTAATTTTAAATTAAATCTGTAAGCAGCAGATTCCCAGAAATCCACACAAATTAAAAAAAATTATGTGTATTTTGGAATTTTGTGAAAATTAGCATTTATGAAACGAGATTTTGATACTGTAATGCATAAAAAATGAGAAAAATACAAATAAGTATGCTTGGAAAATAATTAACATAATTAAAAAATAAAAGAAAAATTTAAAGAGAATAAGCAACTCAGTAAAAAATATGCATATAAAGAAGTTTAATTTAATTTTTTCTTGAATTAAGAAATTAAAATTTATCTAATAAAGTAAGATACAAAATTTTATAGAACATGTGATACAATATAAGCTTCTATTACAAGTATATTACCTTTTATTACTTTTTTTTTTAAATATAGGCAAAATAGTTTTTTATTTTATTTATTTATTGTTATTTATGAACAATTATTATTTCTTGTTTATAACATTAATGCATTTAAAATGTATCATCAACAGAAAGTAATCTGCATAAAATTGACTTTCTGTGTTTCGTGAGATTCAATTTCTGATGAATCATTGTTAATATCAGTGCTATTTTGAACTTTTCATATTAAAAATTCTACTGTTGGTTTGATATAGTTACATTGGTTACAACATGCGGATTTCTGGAAGTCTACTGAATTTGTTCATGAAGTATTTAACATTATGAAGATTAAATAACGTAATTTTAATATTGATGTTGTATGATTATGAGAAAATTATACCTTAAGTGCATATTTGAATCAGCATATTGTAAGTAAAATTTGAACATTTAAGAGAAATGTAATATGTATATACTTGGTTACAAATGAAATGTATACCATGTTAAGAAGGAAGTTTTATCTGACATTTGTTGGATGTCTTTGACTCTATTTATTTTTTCACAACTATGCTCATGCTCTAATATGCATGATTTACTTTTTTTTTTTTTTTTTTTTTTTTTTTTTTATACATACATATTACATATATATTATTTTAGGAGGGTAGGGTATAGCTCGATACATCGATGAGATGACACGGCGATTAAATGAAAAGCTAACTTTATAAAAACAATCTATTTTGAATTTAATACTCTAATTTTTCCATAAAATCTCTAATTTTCAGCTGGAAGAACACTAGCTTATAAATTATGAAATGTGAATGTGGCACTGATGATGAATTTAATTAAATATAATTTTTCTTTAAAAACTCCAATTTTCAACTGAATTTAGGAGTTTTATACTGTGAAATTATAATCATTATTTTTAATTTTTGACAAAACCAATTAAAAATTTCTTTTTTGTTAAAAACAGTACATTTCTATAATATGATAGTAATATAACGTGATTTATCATCTAACATGAATTGGAAGTTAAAAGGTTGGCAGCTTGTAAAATTAATTTAAAATGTCAATGCAAAGTGGCCTGAAAGGAAAAAAAAAATCACATTTTAAATTATTTTAAAAATATCTTAAAACTCAATAAATTTGAAATGAATTGAAAAAAGTTTGACTGTGAACTCATATTATTTTTAACCAATTTTTAACTCTTGCTAAAATCGGTTTACAGTTCAAGATTTTTAAAATACTTGTTTTTCAGCTCCAATGAAAAAAAAAAAAAAATTGCATTTATAATCTAACATGATTTAAATTCGGAAGATTGCAAATTCGCATGTCTTAGCCGAATAATATGAAAAAATCTGGAGTGACTCCACTCGACTTTCCGAACATTGAGTAATTAACAGTTTTGCAGATAAAGTAAAGAAAGAGGAGTTGTTAAACAAATAAAAGAGAGAAAACCATAATAGAATATTTGAGTATTTTTCTCCATATATTACACGATGTTTTATTTAACGCTACTGAAGTTTGAGCCCCTAGATCTTAATGATAAAGAATTTTTCGTTGTGTCCCTGTCAGAAACCTGTAAATGCTAGATTCATCAAAATGCTTATAGTTAGTGCAACAGTGATTTATAATATTCATATAAATTTTCAGCTCAATTAAATAAGGCGTTTAGATGCTACCGCACTTTTAAAAATTTGCTCCCATAGGCCATAATGATAAAGAATTTTTCTTTGTGTCCCTGTAAAAAAACTACAAGTGCTAGATTCTCCAAAATCTGTACAGATTGAGTACCTGTGACCTATAATATGTGTATAAATTATTTGCTCAATTGAATAAGGCGTTTAGATGCTATCGCACTTTTAAAATTTTGGTCCCATAGGCCATAATGATAAAGAATTTTTCTTTTTGTCCCTGTAAAAAACTATAAGTGCTAGATTCACCAAAATCTATAGGGTTCGTACTATGGTGACTTACAATATACGTACCAACTTTCAGCTTATTCGAACAAAACGTTTAGACGCTAGCGTGTTCACTCACAGACATACACACATACATACACACACACATACACACATACATACACACATACATACGCACATACATACACACACACATACATATATCATCGCAAAAATAGTGAAAACGAACTCATTGGACCTCGAAACGTATAGAAACATCAAAATCTCAAATTCGGATTTTTGACATGATTACAATACTTTCCTCACTATAGTGTTCGGAAAGTAAAAAGGAATACTGCTAGCACGCAAATATTAAAATCTTAATGCAAAGTGACCTGAAAAATTACATTTTAATTAATTAATTAAAAAAAAAAAACTATCAAACGGAATTTTACTAAGAACCATCCCGATTAAATCAGCCTTTATTTATTTTATTATTATTATTTTTAATAAGGGGACAATTGCATTAAAGACGGTCTATTCGTTTGGATGTTACAGTGCCTCAAACACACAAAGACTTCAAACTTATCATAACCCCCTCCTCTGTCTTATCTTAGTCGGTGTTAAAAATAATACGGAAGCACTTTAAAAAAAAAAAAAAAAAAAAAAAAAAAAACAGACAAAAAAAAAATACCATTGTATATTTGACATAGCGGTTAGACACTGACAGGAAGGTGCATGGTGTTAAATATGCCTGTAAAAATTTTTCTACATATAGTGCCCCCCTGTCGGGGAACCGGTGCCCCCCCCCGTCGGGGAATTTCTGACGCCACCACTGCGTGGTGGTCTGTGATGGTGTGAGGAGCTTTTGCATATCATGAGAAATGTTATGTGTAGTGAGTTCCTTGAAAAATTGACTCTAGTTGTTATCAACAATTGCTTTACCAACACCTTATACGTTTTGATCCATTTTTTTAAGGGTCAAACTGGAAATTTCAGCATGACAACACACTATATCAAGTATCTAAATCAAAACTTGTTTCAAAAAGAAACAATCGAGGTCTTCAACTGGCCAAGCCGTAGCCCAGACATGAACCCCATAGAAAACTTGTGGGGTCGTTCGGTCAGTCAAGGCATGCGAATAACCATCAATATGATTCTGTATATGAATTGGAAGCAGCTATCATGGATGTATTATTGGTCGGAAACCTGATTAATTCAATGAAAAATAAAGTATTTAAAGTTATTCAGAAAAATAGTGAATCAACATCATTTTACTTTTTTATGAAAAAATTTGTTTTTACTAGTAGTCTTATAGTTTTGTTACAGATATTTGAATGGAAAGTTTTGAAATTCTTGATAAAATAAATAGCATATTTAAATATCTCTTAAAAATAATATGCATATATTTTATTAATTTACATCAACTTAATTTAATTAAATATATATATAATACTACTTATAATAAAAATCACAAAATCCCCAGTGGTCTTATAATTTTGTTACACACTTTATAAGTGATCCCTATTCATATACCTCCTTAATAAGTGTTTTATAGTTTAACCCTTTGCGGCGCAAGGTAATCCGGACCATTTAAATTACACTGCCACCAGAATTCAGGAACAAAATTAAATTAAAAGAAATTTTAAGTTTAAGAAAACGGCCTATTCTGCTACATTAAAAACGTAAATTTTTGCTAAAACGTTTCTAGAATGAGTTTTTTGCAGTTTGAGCTAAATAATTGCGTTTTCGCAGCGAGGACAGCACGCCACAATGGGTTAATAAAGAAAACTCAATGGAACTCTTTCAGCAGATGTACCTGTCATTTAAATGCTTCCTGAATTTTAAATAGATATAAACATTTTTTCATAACAAGGGATAGAGAACTATTCGATGATCAGTTGTGTAAGGTTAATAATTATAATAAAGAAAGACTATATAAACAGAAAAGCAAACCATAAAATAGATTTTTTTTTTTTTTGTGAAAATATTGTTAAAAACACTGATGATGTTCTTCATAAAATTCCTTAAATATATATATATATATATATATATGTGTGTGTGTGTATGTTTCCATACATACTTTTTTAATGGAAATATGAAATTAATTAAGTAATAGATAAATAGATTAGAGCACCATTACGAGCGTTTTCAGTAAGCTGCCCGATCTACAACTGGTCGATCATTACTTTGATCGTCTTGTGTGACTATAGTACACTTTTTACTATGTTACATAGTTTTAGCTAAATAAAGTACGATATGGAAGTGTCTTTAACGATAAACTGCTATAATCATTCAAGAAAACAACATGAAATGTTCAGATTTCCATAAAATATTTTAAGAAGAGTAAAACAGCATTATTTATATGTACTTATATTTTCCTTTGTATTTGTGACGTGTTAATGTAAAAATACAGAAAAATGTGTCATTTTAATCATACTATTTATATTAATATTGATAGACTGATTTTAAAAAAACCTTTTATTACTGTGTATTTGAGTTTTGGTGACATGTTGTATAAGAAACAGAAACAGCCCTAATAAATACATCTTATTTCTAATACATCCACAGGATATCCTGATAATGTAATATAAAATAAATGTGTTATTAGGAATATTATTGTTGCTTATTGCTTTTGTTGACCGATTGTAGCTTCAGATCAAGATTTCTTAAAATCACAAGAAAGCGATAAGGACGCCAAGCAGGAATGCTGCCCTCTTCTGAGGCAAAAGATATGGCGGCAATGCGTCGGCCATAGATATAGCAATAAGGTATAGATTGTTCATTGTGGGGGGGGGGGGAATCATACCTTTTTACTCGGAGAAAAGTCCACAACATGGCCGTCTTTCTCAGAATGAATAAACACATATAATTTAGAAAATGAAATTTATGAATAATTTAATGTACTAAAGGTGAATGAAAAACTGCAGATACAATTTCAAATTCATTTTCCTTTCTTTGTTTTATTTTTAGTAAAAATATATATTATTAATTAATATATATTTATATATATTATTATATAAATAATATATATTAATTATATATAATATAATTAATATATATTTATTATACTATATTTATTAATTTAGTTAATATTTAAAGTTAAACTCTTTTTATATACTAAAATTAACGTTCCTTACCTACGCCGCTGCTAACTATATTTAACAGAATTTTGAAAATTCTATATTACTTAAGAATATAAAATCTTAAAAAGTATCAAACTTTAAAAAACGCATTCCATTAAAAATCAAAACAGTTTTTATTTCATAATACGAACAAAGCAACTGATTATAAATATTATATTTTTCATAATCTAGTCAAATATAATTTACTTTTATGATAACTTACCCCATTTCTTTTCATAAATTTATTAGAAGAATTAAAAGACGCAATATTTTGACATTTTGAAAATTCATCAAAGTTCTATTCGATTACAATTTCCGAGTTTCAATGGTTTCAATACCACTATATGCCTGATGCCAAAACAATTTTTCGGCATGAAAAAATTAGCACAATAACAATGGGATGATAGATCTATATTATTATATCTATGGCGTCGGCCTATATATTTATTTAAGGGGCTTTAATCCAGACCGGTCGTGGAACAAAGAGCTTAGAGAAATTTTTTTGGCCATTGGGTATTGGGTCACTTGATTGATTCTATGCGCACTGGGATGAAAATCTGATTGATATGGCACATGAACGCCCTCAACAATCAACATTTCATTTTGACAGTAAAAATTATTTATGTACCTACTTATGCGTATTAATCATGCTGTAGAAAATGGGGGTAATTAATTCTATAAAATGCTTATGTTTAAATGAATTATTATTATTATTATTATTTTTTTTGTAAAAAAGACTTTTTATGGAAAAAGGATTTCCGATTCTATTGATGAACGAAACAGTTAATCTAAAATTAAAACAATAATTTACGCAATCTCACACAAGGCAAAAACCCTTTTTAATTTGGACACTATCATATTTTAATTTTTGAGAGAATGGAGTAGAAGGCTGATTTTTACAAACTGTGAGAAAAATACCAGAGCCGGGAATCGAACCCCGGGACTTCCGCCTAACGCGCGGATGCTCTAACCGGAAGACCAGGGGTTCGATTCCCGGCTCTGGTATTTTTCACATAGTTGGTAAAAATCAGCCTTCTACTCCATTCTATCAAAATCGGTGACCTTGCCAACGTAAATTATGTGAGAAGTGCCGAGCTGATTATCAGCCAGGGTAGCTCAGTGGTTAGAGCATCCGCGCGTTAAGCGGAAGGCCCGGGGTTCGATTCCCGGCTCTGGTATTTTTCACATAGTTTGTAAAAATCCGCCTTCTACACCATTCTATAAAAAAAAAATAATTTCCAGGTTAATAAATTAAATTTCTGAACTGAACTATCATATTATGTTAATATAATATATAAAAATAAGCTCGCAGAGAATTATCGCTACATTTTTTTTCCTCCGCAAAGCTTTGCATTAAGATGTGTTAGTTTTTTGTTTACATAGAGAAAATTTTGTAAACGATTGTATGTTTACCTTTAAAATAATAATAAGAGGTTAACTATTGAGTGAGTGCGAATGTTCTAACAATTTTTGGATATGCAGATTTGCAATGGAATTGACATCACATATGACAATGTAATGGCGCAAATCGTCGGCCAATCCAACGTGTGGATGCTTCACATGTAAATGCATCGTGTCTCACAAAGTTAATCATCTGAAAAGAAATATATCAGAGGGTGTAACATGGAAAGCGAGAAGGAGCATATAAAACATCGTTTGTTATACTAGTTCGATAAAAAGAGTACGGCAGGAACAGCATGTCGTAGTATTTGTCACGTTTATGGGGAGGATGCAATAGACGAAAGCACATGTGACGGGATGACCGAATCGCCGCCTGTGTTTCCTTGCTTTCCCGGTTCAAAAAGGACCCATTCCTGACATGAATTACGACAGGGGCTGAGAAGTGGATTACGTACCGTAACGTAAAGCGTCGTAGGATTGTGTAGCGCCCTTACGATCTCCCTGCATCCACTTCGAATGCCGAATTGTATCTCAAGAAGGTGGTATTGAGTGTGTGGTGGGATGTGCAGGGAATAATTCAATGGAAGGTCCTGCTTCTCAATCAAACAATCAATGCTGCCTTATACTGTCTACAGTTAGACAGCCTGTATTCAAATTCGGTTGCAAAGTGTCCAGGTCTCATCAATCGTAGCTGTTTTATCCTTCATCACGATAACGCAGTGCTATATGGTGCTGTCATCATTCGCCAAAAGTTACTGCGGTTTGGTTGGGAGGTTTTACCTCATCCCCCGTATTCTCCTTTTTTGGCATCAACTGACTATCACCTACCTATTTCTTGCGTTGAACAATTTCTTCTGTCAGAAAATCTTTGATGATCTTGATGCTGTGACAACTGCCATCCAAGGATTTTTTTACTCGAAACCGCCGGAATTTAACCGTCGTGGGATTCATCTTCAACCAAAAAGATGATAAGAGGCCATAGATGACAATGGGAAAAATTTACACTATAGTAGGTTCTGTTCATTTTGCATATATTTGTGCTTTTTTATGGATAATTGAAACGAATAAAACTTTTGCACACACCCAATGAAAGTAAATAAATTAAAATCATTGCATATGTTTTTAATTTTGGTAAAAATAAGTTTAATGCTCGAATAAAAAATGTAATAAACGAGACAGACCGGAATAAAATATTTATTGAAATTTTATTTTTCCGACTGAGTGAAAATAATGCCTGGACCGGGAGTCGAACACCGGATCTCTGATTTACAAGGTCAAGGCTCTACCATTTGAACCATCCAGGCCGACAACCGACCGGCATTACTCACTCAGACTCCCTTTAGGCAGAAACATCTGGTCTATCATGTAGATAGCTCGACAGAAATAAACCGCAGGTAATGGAAAACACCATTAAAAAATTGGAGAAATAAATACAATTTTTATTAAAATCACACAATCAACTGATTGGAAGACAGTCATATCTATTGAAATTTTATTTTTCCGACTGAGTTAAAATAATGCCTGGACCGGGAGTCGGACCCCGGTTCTTTGACTTACAAGGTCAAGGCTCTGCCAATTGAGCTATCCAGGCCGACAACCGGTCGGCATTACTCACTCAGACATCCTTTAGGCAGAAACATCTGGTCTATCATGTAGATAGCTCGACAGAAATAAGATTAGAGCTTCCATATTTGGTATATCCCTTATAAGGATTTTCTCGCCAAGGTCGCCAAAAAATCGCCAAGGTGGGAAAAAATCGCCAAATTTTGCGCCAAATCCATTACCTGCCTTATCGGGGCTTTTAAATGCGTTTTTAAGGGAAAACAAGGCTATTTCAACGCTAAAACAACTAGAAATGCACAAAATTAGCACTTTATCAACTTACTAAGCCTCTTTCAGAGAATTTATACAAAAATAAACACAATTATTTACAATTTTGTAACACTGCCCCCCTCCCAAGGACTGCATGTCCCGGGCAGAGCAACCCTTGGTCAAGAGGCGAAACTAACCAAATTTACACAATCTAAAATACAAAAACTATGTTGCATATAACGACAAAATAGAAACAAAAATCAAGTGAGAAATATTTACAAAATTCACAAATATGTTCAAGTATTTATATACAAATATTTACATTACGCATGCGCAAATTTTACCAGTATTTGCGTTTTAAATTTTAATATTACCGTTAATTGTGGTACTTGGCTAGCCTGTTATAGTGCACCACCTTCGGTTTTGATGAAGGTGTTTTAGTGATCCGCACCACTATATCATTCAGCCATTTTTTAAGACTGTATATGGTCCGTCCCAGTTGCACTGTAACTTGGGAGAGAGTCCTTTGTGTCGAACAGGATTCCACAACCTGACCTTCTCTCCTTCCTGGAACTCATGTTGTGTAGCCTTTAGATCGTACCTTGTCTTCATTTTCTCCGTTGCAATGTGAATCCGCTCCCGAGCAAAGTTGTGTACGCCCTCAAATCGTGCCTGGAGATCTTGGATGTACTCCTAGGGCGATGAAGGCGCATCGGGTGGACAACCAAACAGGATATCACAAGGGAGACGAAGTTCACGTCCGAACGGCATCAGGGCTGGAGTATAACCGGTGGTTTCATGGACAGCACTTCGATATGCCAGCAGGAACAATGTCAACTTCAAGTCCCAATCTTGCTGGTTCCTTGATACTAGAAGAGAAAGGTTATTCAGGATGGTACGATTGAACCTCTCGACCATGCCGTCCGACTGGGGATGTAAGGGTGTTGTCCGGGTTTTGTCTATGCCGAGTAGTCGACACAGTCCTTTGAGAACAACAGATGTAAAGTTCGTACCTTGGTCCGTATGAAGTTGTAGGGGCGTGCCGTACCTTGACACCCATTGCTGCACTAGGACCTCTGCGACTGCGCATGCCTCTTGAAAACTATTTGATCGCATGACTTAATGCGAAAGAATGAAAAATCAATAGAATAGCGACTTTACTAAATAACGCAGGATGAAAAGAAAAACACGCAAATTAAATAAAATTTAAGAAAATAAAGCAGAAAAATTAACGGAACATTCTGAAAAATAAACAAATAAAATATATAATTTAAGAAATTCAGATTCGAAAATTAAAAAAAGAAAAAAAAAAAAAAAAAGAAAAAAGAAAAATTCTATGCACACCAGCAAGATCAAAGCTACCTATCTGCAAACTTTTTGTAGATCTGTGATCAGTGACCTGACCTTCATAGCGCATACAGGCACACATGAAGAAGACATTTTGCTTTATTCATACTATAGAAAAAAATAATGTTTTTTTTTTTTTTGTGGCGGAAGTCTTCGCTTAGAATAATTTATTTAGAAAAAAGAAAAAAAAAAGAAGAAGAAGAAAAAGCAATTTCTTCTGGCACATAAAACAATTTTGGAAATTTATCCAAATTTCATTTTGTAATTTAATTATCATTTTCAAATCAATTTATTTTTTGTTCTTCATAAAAAATAAATAAATAAATATATATATATATATATATATATATATATATATATATATATATGTTAAAATGAAACGAGGCCTTCTGAATAAAAATTTCTTTTGCAAAAACGCTAAAATCAGAAAAGCTTTGGCAAGATGCTAAAATTCCAGAAACTGTAGAAAAAGATGAATGTCAGTTTACACATCATTCTAAACGCCTCGATATGTTTGATTTTCATTTATAAATTAAACTTAAAAGTTTTTAATCAGGTCTTTAAAGAGTTCTACACAGAAGGTATTTTTTTTTTTTTTTACATTTGAAATGAAAAACAAAAAAGTAATTAATAAATGTACTTACCACTGTAACCAGATTAATTTGAATATAGTGCAAAGTACAAGCATATATTTTAATACACTTATTAGCAGACATGAAATATATTAAACTTTTTAGATTATTAATTTATATTGTAAACTTTTTTAAAGCAATATGAGCATCTTAGATACAACTTATATTCTTTTTCTGAAGATGTAATTATCACAATAGCATGTAAAACTACATTAAGCTTTTATTGTATTTAAAAATAAAAACATAACTTACGAAAAAAAAAAAAAAAAAAGTAATATGAGTGAAATTTGTTTATTACTATTCAAAGCTTTTTGGTTTATAATTTATAATTTTTCTTTCTTTCATATTAGACCACTTTACAAATGCCTCATGTTTATTTGCAAATTGATATCCTGTATGCGATTCTTATGCATAGTTCAGTGTTTGATTTTCCTTATATGCATGAACCGATGGATTTTTCTTGATCAATGTTGCGATTGTTTTTCCATGAAAGATTTGTTAATATTTCTTACCTTAAAACCATAAACTACATCAAAATTTATGAAAAATAATTTAAGAAACTTAAGATAGGAAGGAAGGAGGCAGGCGGCAAGACTTGTGACTTGCCTGTGGGGTTAAACTAGTTTTAGCCGGCAACACTCCCCCAGCCTGCCAAGACCAGAATAGGAGTCATATGGATTTAAAAAAGCAAAATTTCAAAGCAGATGAATAACAATGAGACCTTTGAAGCAACAATGATTGATTACAATAAGTTTAATAGCATGATTAAAATTTTAAGAATAGTTGCCAACTCAAAAAAGAAGAAACTGAAATTTTAATGATGAACGTCGAACCAAATAGTAAAGTTAGCTTCATTACGGTGAATAGCTAAGTCCAAAAAGGACACAGTACGGTTAACTTCAGATTCAAATATAAATTTAATAGAGGGGAATTGAGAATATCAATAAAGTCTAGGAGAGAATTTTAAGAGAAAGGCCAGGAAATAAAAATGTCATCCACATAGCGTAAATATATGGTGGGTTGGGTAACTGAAGCAAACGCACGTACTTATAAATCAATTAATAGAATATCTGCAAGCAAAGGACTAAGGGGGGATCCCATAGGGGCACCAAAAGTTTGTTTATAAATAATACCATTAAATATAAAAACATTATTGGAATTAATTAAATTGAACGCTTCTAAACTGAAATTAAGAAATGGCGCTAGGACAGGATTGTTTTTACATTTATTACCAATAATATTCTAGACCTCATCTAACGGAATATTGGGAAAGGGAGAAATTATATCTAAACTAAAAAATTTATCAGTACGGTTTAGTTTTGCATTTAAAATTCTAGTTTTAACATACAGACACAATATGTGGATTACCACTATTGAGAAGCACGGGAAAAGATTTCGTCATATTTTTGATTTTGAGCGTCTGCATTTCGTCAAATTTTATACGATCTTTTGACGAAATTATTGTCAAAATTAACTAAACAGAGCTCGAGGATTTGTGCTGAATCGTCAAAAATGAGAGTTTTATTTCTCAGAGTGTTACATAAAAATGTTGGACAATATCCTATGAACATCGGCCAATATTTTGAATGGCGCTGAATGTCAAACTTCGAATTTACAATATCTATTGATATTCACAGATGTAATTTGTAATTATTATTGAAACATAAAGCATTTAACAAAGTTCTTTTCATTACATATAACATTTTATTTATAAGTAAGAAGATATATATCTCTTTATAAAACGATATAAAGTGAATGACGTAATACTGACATGACTTAATAATAACATGTACTAATAAACTATACTAATAGCATATAATTTTTTCATATCTTGCGAATTCTACAGATATAAAAAAAATATTGTTTTACGAATATCAAGAAATATTACTGAATGTCTAAAAATGATATTTTCAAGAATATCAAGAGATATCTCGAGATATCTCTTGATATTCTTGAAAATATCATCTAGATGTCAGCAAAGTGATATTGTTTCAACGAATGGCAACAAATATTACTGAATATCGTACAAATGATATCATTTTTACTACATTGGCCAATGTAAATCAGACATTTAAAAAGAATATGTGAAATATTATATTTCTCAAAACGGGACAAACTTCTAAAATTAAGTACTTTAATATACTTATTTCTACATGAAAAAGTTATAAGTAATATAAAAACTTTGTTAAATGCTTTTTTTAAATAATAATTTTTAATTACATCTGTGAATATCAGCAGATATCATAAATTCGATGTCTGACATTCAGAGGTATTCAAAGTATTGGCTAATATTGGCCAATATTTTTGTGCTGCCTGGGTATAAGTAAGACTACTATATAACAGGCTGGATCATTCGCCGCCATTTGTACGTCAAGTCCGTCATGAGACTGGGGGTTGCCTTAACTGTTAGCTTTTAGCGTCAGCCAAGGTTATATGCCAAGTGCCAAGCCAAGGTCTGTGATTTCATATTACAGCTGTCATTAAAGAGCACTGTCGATTAGTCTTAGTTTCGGTAATTGTTAATTTTCTTTTGCAGCTATATTCTATTTGATAGTTATGGGTTATTGTTCTGCCCCTAATTGTACTAGTCATTCTAAAAATATAATTAGAATGCACAAATTTCCAGCAGATGCGGAAAGAAGACGAAAATGGATTGTTAATTGTGGAAGACATGGCTGGGTTCCTGGACCACGAGCTGAACTTTGTCATGTAAGTATTATTACCTTCATAATGCTTAAAAATATTTTTAAAAACATAAGATCCTGTTTAAAATCCAAACTGTATGGGAAAAAAAAAATGCAAAATATGTTTCGTTCATGAAATTTTCATAAACTCTATTTGCAGCATTTTTATGTATTTTTTGCCAATGTTTACAAATTTTTACAGCATATCATATATTAAAGGCGATGTCAGTGAGGTTATTAAATTTACATAATATGCTGAACACATAAAATAAAAGTATTTCGTATATGTATTAAACAATAAGATTATCAGCAGTGATTCTGTTCAAACAGTTCATATGATTTCAGTTTTCCATTTTTAGTGTTAGAGTTCCAGTTTTCTGGTATTTAAAGTCTTAAAATAAGACTAAAATATAAAATTTATGAAAGCTAAACCTAATTAAAATTAACATTTTTAACAATGAGACGATTGGACCTCTCAGTAATAAATTATATGTTCTGTACTCATATAAAAGCTTTTTCTCTTTAAAATATTGGGTATTTTTTCATAAATTCACAATCACCACTGGATTATACGTAAGTAAATCATTTAGTTTACATGAGTATTTAAAATCACCTTCTTTAGTGCATTCAGCTGATGCTGCATACTTCCTTGAGCAGACTCAGTGAACTGAATGGGGTCTTCTTACCATATTATGTTCACTAACAAGGAAGCAATCAGAAGGTGTCGTCATAAAAAAATATTGAGAAAAATATATGTGATTCTACTCCTCATAAAACACGAGAAAGTGAAAAAATTATTGGCTGAAATGAATTACAGCGACCCAAAAAAATTTATCAAAAGTAAGTATTTTTGGCGATTCAGCACTGTTAGGCAACAAGTTCGCTAGCACCGAGATTGCTGTGTACGAACAGAACCACATAGCAGTGTAAAATCATCAAATATGCTTCATTTGATAATTTTTTTGTGGTCGCTGTAATTCATTTCAGCCGATAAATTTTTTAACTTTCTGGTGTTTAATGAAGAGCAGAATCATTTATATTTTTTTCAATATTTTTTGAAGACGACACCTTTTGATTGTTTCCTTGTAAGTGTGCCCAAGGCGTCAGCTGAAAGTGTTAACAAAGGTAATTTTTTTTTTTTTTTTTTTATGGCTTTAATGTATTAATTGCTTGTATATAAATTTGTAAAAATAATTTTTATTTTAGAAATCTTTATTCGCCAACCTTAAAAATTCATCAGATAAATTGGAATGGAAAGCTGATTTATTTATTTTTTAATATCAACTATGTGAAAAATACCAGAGCCGGAAATCGAACCAAGACCCTCTGCTTAATCACAGATGGTCTATTACTTAGCTACCCTGGCTGATAACGAACTTGGCATTTCTTGCATAATATCTATTGACAAGGTCACAGAGGCAGCAAATGTAGATATAACAGGTGAGAATATTAATTGTGGCACAACTCCAATAGACCACAATATTTTATATTAAAAAACTTTATACATCAACTTTGAAAATTCATCAGATAAATTGGAGTGGAAGGCTGATTTATTTTTAATATCAACTACGTGAAAAGTACCAGATACGGGAATCAAACCCGGTCCCTCAACTTAAAAAAAAAAAAAAAAAAAAAAAAAAAAACTCTATTATATCTGAATTTTCAAGGTTGATGAATAAAGATTTCTAATTTTAAAAATAAATAATCACAGTCTATTGAAGTTGGGCCATGATTAATATTCTCGCCTGTTATATCTGCGTTTGCAGACTTGGTAACCTTGCCAACGAATATTATGCGAGAAATGCCAAACTGGCTATCAGCCATGGTAGCTCAATAATAGAGCATCTGTGTGTTAAGCGGAGGGCCCGGGTTCAATTCCCGGCTCTGGTATTTTTCACATAGTTGGTATTTGGGGAAAAAAAAAATCACTCCAATGTATTTGGTGAAGAACTTTTATGTTATATTTCTGTTTTAAATTCAATAAAATATATCTTTTTGGATAACTCTAGTCAAGTTATTTAATGGGTTATTATATCAAGTTATTATATCAAATAAATTTCTGTTTATTATGATAAAATATTTTGAAATATGTCCTTAAGTTAACCCAAATCATTAACAGGGAGGAGGAGCCGCTCACCACTTCAGGAGTGGTGTCGAGCGATTCTAGCATTTCTAGATATCGATTCAAGCGATTCCAGAAAATTTCAAAATTTTCAATTTTTCCGGGCGGAAATAAACCCCTTCGGAAAAAAAACTGGTATTTTTCCCCCAAAATTCCCGGTTTTTTTTCGGATTATTCCCATCTCTAGTCCACACACACACCTTTTTTTTTTTTTGAGGGGGAGGGGGGAATTACCTACTTAAATACTCAGTATCAAATGTATTTATTTTATTTATTAACATAACTAAGGGGCTCTGCCTCTTGCTCGTTCCACTCACCAACCCCCGACTCACCTTGCTTTTTTAACCCCTGCAGGGCTCTTCCTACCTGTTCGCTGTTTCCTATGCAATAAATAGGAATATAAATAGTGCATTTGATAAAACAAAAACAGAAAAATATTATAGAAATCCCCATATTCAATGCCGGATTGAACTACATAACATTTAATTACACTTAAGAAATAAGATAAAATAAAATATGTTAAAAATCAGTAACATATTTTTTCAGAATAGAAGAAAATTCGTTATATCTAGACAACTTTCTGCTACAGATATAATATATGACCCCGTTTCGCAACTTTTAATTTTTTTTTTTTTTTACTATTTGACACTGACTTTTTTGAGTTTTTTTTTTTTTTTTTTTTTTTAATCTAGTAACTATTTTTTTCTAATGCTTATAACTTTTACTATTACTGTCATTTTAATTTGAAAAAATGCTCCATGGCTTCAATTTTTAATCCTCTCCTACTTATTTCTTAAAATAACAGAAGATAAAACGAAGGATACTCGAAGAACATATTTCATTCATAGAATTGTTGCCTGAATTTTATTATAGAAACCTAACATCCCTGTAACAGAATATTTTTATGCTTTCTGTGACAGGCATTGTTCGTGGAAACATTTTCAGCAAAACAATATTGACATATTTTCTTTTCTACGTCAATGTCACAGTGTTCTTTTCACAATTTCTTTTCTACGCCAATGTCATTGTCTCGCCTAAATTTTGCTATAGGGCCTAATATAGTTATAAATTTAAACTTGAAAACTTCTTCACAAATCATGAAATTTTGGAAAGCACAAGGTCTCGAAAAGAAGTGGCTTTTCTTCTTTAGGTGCAAAACACATGCTACTATCTTGGAGACAAAAGCCAGACTAGTATTGTGCTAATATAGTTCAATTTATAAATATTATATAATATAAACTTTCGTATAAAAACCTTTAATAATGTCAAGTCCCTTAAACAAAGGTTTCCTAATTATGTCTGTAATATCTCTTTAGAACATAACAGTGGGAAAAAAAATCAATTGCAGTAGAATAGTTTTTTTTTTTTTTTTTGAAAAATTTTGAAATTCAAGTATTTTTTAACATATTACAACAATTTTTAAGCACTTGAAAATGAAACTTTTTTTTTTCAAGTACTTTTCAAGGATTTTTAAAAGTGTACGAACCATGTGAATACACCTCGAAACCTGAGTTTTGAATTTTTGATTAGTTATTAAAATATATAAATGATAATCTTATATTAGCCTTTTAAGTATTAAATTTAACTGTACCAAATATATTTAAGGATGTCAACAATAGGGGAAATCAAAGAAAAATCAGGGAACTTTAGCAATTTTTTTAAAAAAATTCACAAAAATAATTTTTTTTTTCTGAATTTCTGTAGCTAACCTTTGAGGTTTTTCTTTTTTTTTGACATAAAAAGAAATATACTTTCACATGATTTATATAAAAAAAAAGTAGCGACTCCCCTCGCCTTTCCACACATTAACTAATTAAGAGTAGTATAAATAAAGTAACAGAAATCATTAAATATGCAAAAGAGAAAATTATAATACGTTTGTATACTTTTCTTGCTTTAATATGTTGTTTAATTTAATGCTATCGTACTTAAAATAGTTTGAGTCCATAGAGCACCAAAATCTACACAGTTCGTACGATGGTTATCTGTAACATGTATATAAATTTTCAGATTAATTAGATGAGGCGGCATTTAGATGTTATATAATTTTAATTGGTCACCATTTCACAAACTGTATAGATTTTAGTGAGTTAAACTTTTATAGGACACAATGAAAATTTCTTTATTATGATCTGTGGGCACAAATTATTTGAAGGGCAATAGCATTAATTTAACCTGCATATTCTTTTTAGAGGAAAATACTCATAAACACTATTATAATTTTCTTTTCTGTTTATTTAAAGACTCTTATTTTAATTTACTAATACAACTGTCAATTATATAATGTTCAGACAGTCAAGTGAAGTCACTCCAGATTTTTTTTAAATATTTCAATTTTTCAGTGATAATTTGATTATTCAACAATACATATTTTAAAAATGATCATCATAGTTGTTCCATGTTACCTTAAATATGCATTGGCAATAGTAAAAATGTAAGATGCATAAACGAAATACACAAAACAGATTTCAGGATATTAAGGTAAAATTTATTGTAAAAGGGCTTTCCTTTCATATGCAGTTACTTTTTGGTATAATTCTGCTTTGCATTCAATCAATAAATTTCTAGGCAAAGTTCGCAAAGTCGAATTTAAGTACGCACAGAAATTATCAATTTCATCAGTTTTTTCTGGCTGACACAATTGTTTCATAATGTTCATTCTTTGGTTCTGTGCCTCCAGAATATTTTTTAAAATTATTTCTTTTGATTTTATTTTCCTATTTTGTTCTTCAGTTTTTGGAGGTGGAACATGTTTGCTTGTTAAGTGTGCTTCTGTTTGCACTGTTTCTGTTCCAGCAACTGCATAATCATGCTCTGTTACTGAAGCAGAACACTCTTCTTCTATCGAAAAATCCTCAATTACTGGAAAATCTTCATCGACCATTGAAATTTCTTCAGTAGAAAAAGTTTCCATATTTTCATCTGGGATACTTGAAACTGTCCTGAAAGAAAGAAATTGATTAATTGAAGTGATGTGCAAAAGTATAAAAAACAAAGACAATTTTATATTATATAAAGGTTTTAATTTAGATTTTAATTTCGAAATTATATAAATAAAGGTTTTAATTTACAATTTAATCTCTGAAAAATTCCCTGTGCGAGGAAAGATTTTTTTAGAGCAAAACACAAGGAGTTATAAATATTAATAAGAAAAAGAGAGAGAGAGAAACTCCTTTCCAAATTGTAAGTTCAACAGAGAAGCTGTTGCAAGTATAGACACTAGTGCTTCAAGCTAAGCAGCAATGCACTTTGCAGTACTTGTGGCTGTTTACTTTGTTCAACTGATAAAGGGTCATGTTTCCTTTCAATTTGATGTGAGTTCTTGCATTTTATGATGTTTATTCAAAGTGAATTTTGCATATTTTGTATCTATAAATGACTCTGGAAGTATCAGAAAATTTCTCTTTGCCGGGAGTTAGTTGTGATTGTTGAGTTAAGGCCAACTGGATCTTACACTATGGATCATAGGTCTACGGATGGAATTTCCATTGTAAAGGTCCTTTCTAAGAGATCCTATCCCATATTTACATGAATTTCAGAGAAAACCATAGAAAAATCCAAACAGCTGGGTCAACGAGCGCGACCTGTGATCGAACCCGACACTTCCCATCTACTAGCTTTGGGTACAGAAATTCTCGGCCACTGGTAGGGCACCAGCAAGAGAGAAAATATTTTTTGAGAACATATTTAATTGAAGTATATACATTTACAATAGATCTGCAGCAATTGTCAGCCCACGTTATCCTATGGGAAAATTTATTTCCACAAGTACCTAATGCATTTTTAAAAATTCTGTTTTTACATTCAGAAAATTCATAATAGTTCAATAAGTACTCATTTTTGAAAAATTAGTTTTTTTTTTTTTTTTTTTTTCTAATTAAAATAAGTGGATTATCACTCGTGTGTCTTTCTCATTTTTTAGTCAAAAAATGAAATACTTAAAATTTAAAAAATCAATTTTCGGAATATAAGTTCTAATTTAATGATCATGAATTTTCTGAATGTGAAAACAAAATTTTAAAAAATACATTAGGTAATGAGTAATTACAGAATTTTTTTTCATTTTTTTTCTCATAGGATAATAGGGGGGGGGGGGGACACAGCTGTCACATATTTTCTAATTTACATATAATATGTACATACAATTATAAAGATACCAATATTATTAATAGACTGTTGAAGAATTCTTAACTATAAGACATGAGTTTCTATTTTCCACTGAAATTTAGAATATCTGTTATTCTTATAAGCATGTATTTCTGCAAGTAACATTTTTTTTTCTGTGACAATGTCACTGTGTCATCTAAATTCTGCCACAGGGTTCATTAATATAATTACTAATGTATTGTTACAAATTTTTATTGTTATCTCATGAATAAAATTAGTTTAATGCATATCTTGCTCCAAATATCCACTCGCACAAACACAATATATATACATGCATTCACAGAATACCAAGAATCTTGGGGGAAAAAAAAATAGTCGATAGTAAAAAATACACACTCTGCATTTTCTTCTTTTTACAATTTTACTTTACAATAGAAATTAAAATTCTATGCAAAATAAATTTATATATAAAAATACCAGTTAGGAAAAAAAAAAAAAAATTCTTTACAGTATTTTGAAGCTGATCATATTGCAATATTAGATTACAGTGTGTATACAATATATAAAAAAGCAATGAGTAAATAAATATCTACATGGAGAATTTTTAATAAATTGCTAAAAATAGATAAGATGTAGCTTTTAAATGAATAATTATTTATACTTTAGTATATACCAGGTGCAAATAGACAAAATAATTTGAATTTCCACAGCAAAATCAAAATTGTTCATTATGCATCATGAATGTACAGGAATGCAAGGAAAAATGTAAGAATTATTGGGCATTTGTTGAAATAAAGGATTATTTTAAAGAAAATTTTAAAATATAAAATATAAAACTTACTTTCTCTCAAGAAAGAATCTGTTCCCTACGAACGTTAAAGCTCTCATTCTCTGCCTTTCTTTTGGCGTTTTTATACTTCCTGCCGAACCTGATCCGTTTGTTTTTTTTCTTGTATAGTAATCTCTCAGAGATTTCCACTTCATTTTGCAGACTTCAACTATAAAGGAAAATGATTCTATGTAAATTCACAAAAGATAATCATTGCTTTATTAAGTACCTAGCAGGTGTAAAACTAACCAACATGTAAAAAACCTAAAAACTACTACTTGCATGCAGAATGAATGGCAAAAGAATTATTAATGATATAAATATTATAAAATGTACTTATTTATACGTATAATAAATGATATTTTGAGAGTTATTAAAAGTTATAAGAAGGCAAATTAAAAAATCAAAATAAGAAGCTTATTTTAATTTGGCATTTTGAATATAAAATAAATTCCACTACAGAATATTATTTGCAGTTGTACACATTTCAAAGGGTTTAACATTTAGTTACTTGATATAAATTTTTCACGGTAAATTTAAAAACACTGGATGGAAGATTAATCAGAGAACAAGACTATCAAAAATATAATCAATAAACAAGATTATTTATATACTTATTAGAAATGAAAATTAATATTCATTGTGTCGTAAATTCGAAATCAGTAACAAATACTATATAAATAAATATAACAAATACTGCAAAGAATGATCAAGTTACTTGAAATATTTAAGATCGCTGCAATTTCTTTCCAATTATTAAGTTTCACCTGTGCGTCTTTATATGATTTCTTTTTAACATCATAAATAATCGGCTTTTCCCGAACAAGATCAATAAACTGCTCTTCTAAACTATCTGGGAAATATTCTGCTTGAGAAACCATAATACCAGCGTTGAACTTGAAAGTCGTTGTTGTCTTTGCATACGCTATGACGCTGACGCTCAAATCAAACTCTCCTTGATATCAGCGCTGGCGTTGAAACCGCAGAACAGAGCGTTGTGACGCATGCGCATATAAAAAAAAATCCTCTTCTCGACGTCGAATACGTTGACATTCGCGTTTTGTGTTCTTAAAAACCAGGGCTTTAGTCAGACCGTCAGGAGGATTTTTCTTCTTTATTCAGTGCAACCCTGCTCAGTTTGGCTTTCTCGCCAAACATCGAATCACTAATTTGGTACATCCGTGCACAATGCGGAAATTCACTGCACTGACATAAAAATAAGCCATATGTGTGTTGTTTTCTGAAGTTTTTTCTGGAAAGACACTTTTAAGCAGACATCTACGCATTCACACAGAAAAAAAGGTTTATTGTGTAAAATATGTTCTAAAGCATTCTCAAAGAAAGATTTAAAACCGCTTTCACGCAGGTGTAAAGCGATACATGTGTGAAATTTCTTCTATAAGGCAAACTCTAAATTACGATTCATGCACTCACACAGGCGAAAAGTCATACGGGTGTGAAATGTGTTCTAAAGGATACTCTCAGAAGACTGAACTAAATGAACATTCACGCACTCACACAGGCGAAAAGCCATACATGTGTGAAACATATTCTAAAGGATTCTCTGTTAAGAGTAATTTAAATGTGCATTCACGCATAGACACTGCTCAAATGTTATACGTGTGTGAAGTCTGTTCTAGAGAATTTTCTACAAGGCCGTCTCTAAATTATCATTTACAAACTCATACAGGAGAAAAGCCATACGTATGTGAAATCTGTTCCAGAGAATTTTCTACACGAACGGTTCTAAATAACCATTTACGAACTCATACAGGAGAAAAACCATACGTATGTGAAATCTGTTCTAAAGGATTCTCTCTGAAGCATAATTTAACGACGCATGCACGCACTCACACAGGCGAAAAGCCATACGTGTGTGAAACGTGTCCTACAGTATTCACTCAGAAGGGTGATTTAAATAGGCATTCACTTACTCACACAGTCAAAAAGCCATACGTGTGTGAAATATGTTTTAAAGCTTTCTCTCGGAAGGATAATTTAAATAGGCATTCACTTACTCACACAGTCAAAAAGCCATACGTGTGTGAAATATGTTTTAAAGCTTTCTCTCGGAAGGATAATTTAAATAGGCATTCACTTACTCACACAGGCGAAAAAGCATACGCGTGTGAAACGTGTCCTAAAATATTCACTCAAAAGGGTGATTTAAATAGACATTCACTTACTCACACAGGCGGAAAGCCATACGTGTGTGAAATGTGCCCTAAAATATTCATTAACAGGGGTCATTTAAATAAACATTCACTTACTCACACAGGCGAAAAGCCATACGTGTGTGAAATATGTTTTAAAGCTTTTTCTCGGAAGGATAATTTAAATAGGCATTCACTTACTCACACAGGCGGAAAGCCATGCGTGTGTGAAATTTGTCCTAAAATATTCACTAACAAGGGTCATTTGAATAAACATTTACGTACTCACACAGGTGAAAAGCCATATATGTGAAACATGATCGAAAGAAATCTGCGTTAAGAGCAGTCTAAAAAAAGATTTACATATTCACACATAGTAAAAGCCATATACGTGTTAAATATGTTCTAAAAAATTCTCTCACAAAGGTCATCTAAATACACATTCACGTATACACACTGCTGAAATGGCATATGTGTGTGAAGTCTGTTCGAGAAAATTTTCTACTCGGCACACTCTGAATTGAATTATTATTAACAAACTCACACAGGTGTGTGGAATCTGTTCTAGAGAATTACTCATACAGGAGAAAAGCCATACGTATGTGAAATCTGCTCTACAGGATTCTCTCTGAGGCATAATTTAACGAGGCATGCACGCACTCACACAGGCGAAAAGCCATACGTGCAAGGGTCATTTAAATAGGCTTTTACTTAATCACAAAGGCGAAATCCATACGTGTGTGAAATGTGTTCTAAAGGATTCTCTCGGAAGTGTGATTTAAATCTGCACGCATGTAAAATGAATCATGTACCATGTAATGAATCATTAAAACCTTATACTTGTGAAATATGTTCTAAAAAGTTCTGTAAAGAACAATTTGAATACACGTTTCAGAACTGATGCAGGAGGAAAGCCATGTGTGTTCAAAATGCTTTTCTAGAAAATAAAAATAAACCCGAGAAAAGTAGTGTGTGTGTGAAATGGTTCTAAATAATTCTCACTGATGAAGTCTGACTGCACATTTGCACAACCATACAGAAAAGAAGCGATATGTGTGTATTATATGTTGTAAAAAGTCTGTGGTATAAACTCATAAAAACTATAAAATATAAGACTTAATTCTGAACTATATAAATATGTTTATTACACCTCAACTTGTATTTGTAGATTGACTGTAACCTATTTGTAACTGGCGGTTGTATTGGTATTTTTCCTGTTCGTTTATGGAAGTTGACCACGAAGTAATAAAGACAGGAGGAGAAGGTAACGCTGAAATTTTGTGATGTTGTTTTCTAATGTTTACAGATGGCGCCAGCGTATAATACTTCCTTCTCTCCAGCATCCGCAATGTTATTCAATGGGGAAATGTCTCGTTTTAATTTTTTTTTTTTTTTTTAAATAATATCAATCTGACAGAATTTCGCTTGAAAACAAATTTCATTAAATAGAGTATTCTAAGCAACATGTTTTGTTTAAGAGCTATTTTATTCTAATTTTACTTTGAAAGAGAACTTTTAAAAAATGACGACCCTTGTGAACCGAAGCTAGCTAAAACAGAGGAAGGAGAATGGAGATCGTTTGTATGTGTCGCTTGAAAATGTAGATTATTATGGATATCTTATGGCAGTCTTATAATTTTTCATTATTAGTATATTTGACGTATAAAAAATTTAGTAAATAAATTTCTAGCGATTTGATTTTTGGCATTAACCCTTTCACTACCAATATAAACTGCCTTTGGGACCAGTGCTGCCAGATTGAGGGAATTCTTTGTATTTGATATCTACCACTAAATTTTAAATGCCTAATAACTTCGAAGACTTCTTTGTTAGATGTTTTCGGAATGATTATACAACCGTTGCAATTAAAATTTATTGGTGGATATTCAATAAAAAAATTACCTCAATCTGGCAGCATTGCTTGGGACGTATATGTCCCAGTGGTAGTGAAAGGGTTAATTTCCTTTTACCAACATCAATCTTAGGATAACTCTTTGTTGAGCTAGTTTTTATTTTTAAATCTGTATAACTTATTTTCTGATAAAATTACATACGATTTTCGTTAAATTTGCTAGTGTTGACATTATATTATTTTGTAAAAGAAAAACAGTAATTTGGTTTACCGTTAGAATTTAACACTTGTGTGAAATTTTCCAATGCAGCTGCGTGTTAAAAAACATGTCAACAAATTTAACTAAGACATCCGAAAGTCCATTTATTTTTTGAAAACTCATCAAAAATTGGGATATTTTAGGCTATCAATATTTTAATAGCTACACATATTATACAGACTTTAATAATAGAATTCAATTTATTTGTATAAAAACTAAACTTTCCTGACAGTTGTCCTTTAACTTATTAACAGATTCTTGAAAGCAAACTCTCATTATTACAGTTTCTTATAACTGTAAAAAAGCAAATAAATTTACTTTCGTTTTTTTTTTTTTTTTTTTTTTTTTCTTTCTTTTCCCCGACTAAAGATTGTATGAAGTAACTAGCATATTTTATCTGGAATAATTTAGTAAAATGAAATGAAGTTTTAGCTTATGATATAATGTAACTACGCATTTAAAAATCACGATGCAAGAGGTAAAGGAAGGACAACTTTATTTTCTGCCAATTTGTGAACTACTTGAAGAAATAATGTTTCCCATTATATGTATATATATTTTAATTTATACCGAATTAAAAGCATGCTTTATTACCCATTTCAAGATTCCCTCCATAAAATGTAAATAGCTTAAACTTATGCATTTTTTATATTTGAGCACATAGTTTTAACCTAATGTAATAAAGTAAATAAATGCTTATCGGATATTTACCACATAATTTGTAGTGCTTTTCTATATTGATGTTGTAACAATCGTATTTGACTTGAACAAATTTTGTACAATGACAAATTCAGAATTAAATACAAAGCAGTAAGTATTGTACTGTTATGAAATTAGCATGGTAATTTTGCAAATATAAAATTGAGCGCAAGCTAAAGAGCATGTTTTTTTTTTTTTTTTTTTTTTTTTTTTTTGTAGTTTTATTTCCTATTTCTTTGAATCACTTACTTATTATTATATAATATAAGATTGTGCCACTGCATCAGGTAATTAGAATAAACATGGCACATCATACAGCAGAAACATTCAAGATTATTTCCTTGTATGAAAAAAAATAAATAAAAAAATAGCAAATCCTATTTATTCATGGTTAAATTTTTTGATTAGCTCTCATCCCTCTGGTAGAAATTATTACTTGCTCATAAAAATTAAAGATACTCCTAAATTTCAGTAAAATATAGAAACTGATGTCTTATTGAAAGAGTCTTCAACAGTCTATTAATAATACTGATATCTTTATATTTATGGGTACAAATTATGTGTAAATTAGAAAGTGAATTTAGGTAAAAATGGCAACGGAAATAATGGCACCGGAAAAAATGGCAACGGAAAAAATGGCAACCGGAAATAATGGCAACAGGAAAAAATGGCAACGGAAATAATGGCAACGGAAAAATTGGCAACGATAAATATACAAAAAATGGTAACAAAATAAAGGAAAACGAAAAAGGATAATTTGAGAATTCTTACTGGCGAATAATATGCTAAAAATATCTGAAGAGTAAAATATATTTCATCATTGGTACTTATAGCATTTTTCGCCGTCAGATATAAATGTGTATATATATATATTTATATTTTCCTTATATATATATATATATATATATACATAAGGGCTCTGAATATTTGAATCATTCATTTTCCAACTTTTTTCGGTTTTAAAGAAGAAATTTTAGCCTTTATTAATATATTTATTCACGTATTCAATATTTGTGCGATTTTATATCAATGTTAGTTATTTAAAAAATAAATAAAATAAAATTAATGGTTAAATTGAAAAAACTAAAGAATTGTGGATGGGTGGAGATTGGAGGCTAATTTTAATTTTTGAGCATGGATAAACAGAAAGGCTTTCTTTGTGTAGACAATGACAGAATTAGGAAGGAAATGTTTTTCCTAGAAGCGTTCTCCAGATTTTTCTTTCATCTGGCAATGCCATTGAGTTACCCTCTGCTTTTGTTCTTTTGTATTCTCACTTCACAGTTCACAATCATAATCTATGTAGTGGCCCTTCTCCTTATAGCCTATTAGCCCTACTTAAGACTACTATATAACTACTCTTTGAACACTGAATAGATAAGGAAGATTTTAAAAGGACAGAATTTATGATGTTTCCTTCTTTTCAGATACAGAAAACAGAAACCCCACCTTAAATTCTTTACAGATGTTAAAATCTTGCTTTCCTTTCTAGAAAAATCTTGTCGTTGTCGTATAAAAAGATGTAAAGAAATGAACACAAAAGTATATTATACAATATGCCTTTTTGAAAGGTTTGACATAAAATATTAAAAAGACATACAATCAAAATTTTAATATGCGATTTTGATTCGTAAAAATTTAGTCTAGACAAGTGAATTTTTACGTAATATTATTACATAAAATAATAATTAAGAATAGTATTTTAAAATTTTTAACGTTTTCAATGGTAGATTTAGTTTTTTATTTAATAGTAGTATTTAATGAAGTATTATGAATTTATATTTTTTTAATATAATAATTAAATTTAATACTCATTATGATTGCTTACCTTAAGTAGAAATAATAATAATAAATAATAAGTGATGATTACATTGATGATAGGCATTAATTACAAAATATCTTTTATAATCATCTGAAGCACTGATTTTCTATGAATAGTAAATTTAGCATCACAAATTAAGTTATTGTATTTTTATTTTCTTTTATATTCAATAGAAAGAATTGGATTCGTAAAAATTTTCAGTTTCCGGTTTTCGATGGGAATTACATGTTTTGAAAGATACAGAAAATGATTTGACTATTTTTAGAAAATATATGTCGGTCTGGGATCCTGGAAAAAAAGGGCACCGGTAATATGGGCACTTTTTCACTTCGCAGATTGCAAAATAATAAATATCAAATAATGAATTTCAAATTACATTTTTAGAATTTTATTTGATTTGGTACACCATTCATTTATTTTTTGTTTGAGGAAAGGGGGAGGTTGAGTTAGCAGAAAGTTGAAAGAAAACAATTGTTTTAATACCACCTTCTTACCGATTTTAATGAAATTTTGTATATTCACGTACAATTTGTGACTATCACAATGAGTGTATTATATACACGGGGGGGGGGGAGGGGGGCAGATGGAAATAAAAAATATTCTTTTTAAAAATACCCTATTATAGATAAGAAAAAAAAAAAAAGTTGTATAATCACGTACAATCAGGAACCAATTTACTCACTTGGAGGCCCAGGGCACTCAAGTTCAATGGGCTCTTTTCCTCATGCTTTAATATTACAAAAAATAAAACAAATCGCATATTTTTGATTCACGCGTCTAAAAATTCTCTCCACTTTTCATTTTATCGCTGCGATCCTGAGATTTAGTTAACCTGTAAGAGTTTAGAATGCAGTATCAGTAGTATGCAGTTGTATGTGCGTTTAGTGAAAATATTTCAATTTTTTCAATGAAATGATAGTTTTCTTGAAAGATCATACCGCTGATTTATATAACAGTACAGTAACACTTCCATCCATTGACGAAAAAACAAAAAACAACGACCACAATAGCAAAATTTGAAAAATTTTCATTTTAAGTATATCTATGTATTTTTAATGTATGATGGATTTTCTTGGAGGCCCCCTCAGTGTAAGAGTCCAGGGCACATGCCCCTAATGCCCTGCCTTAAACCAGGCACTGCGTATAATTTGTGAAACAATAACTGTAAGTTTCAGACATACATGGAAGATGGGGAGTTAAAGAAGAGGGAGGGGAGGAGGGCAGATAAAAATAAAATGATTTTTTCTATCACCATTTTACCAATTTTAATGATATATTCTATAACTATCACTTACTTTTAATGACGATCACAATGAATGTATTATATACCTGGGGGGGGGGGCAAGAGAGCGCAGATGGAAGTAAAATATATTATTCTTTAAACTACCCTATTATCGATTTAAAATATATATATATGTATATACAACGTACTGTTTAAGAAAAATTACAGTAAGTATTACACATATCTGAACGGTTCACTAAGGGAGGAGGGGGGGAGCAGAGTGAAGAAAATGGTTATTTTCATATCACCATGCTACTTATTTATATGAAAATTTGTACTATCAATTACATTTTATTAAAATTATAATGAAAGCTACCTACAGTTGATAAGGGGGGGGGGGCGGGGGGGCAGATGAAAATTAAAATAACCTTTTTAAACAACACTTATTATCCATTTCTTTTAATTGACATTTTGTGTAAATATCACTTACTATTAATAAAAAATTACAGTGAAGTTACACATGTCTGGGGGGGGGGGCACAGAAGAAAAGAAAATGAATGTTTATATCCCTATATTTTTCATTTTAATAAAATTTGTTATAAATATCACTGAATATTTAGGAAAATTTACGCTGATTGTTATGTATAGCTTGAGAGCTAAAAGAGCTAAATGATTGTATAAGTATCACAATGTTACGGATTTTAATTAAAATTTTAAAAACTATCACCTACATTTAATGAAAATTTTCAAAGAGTGTTACATATGTCTAGGAGGAAGGTGGTGCTAAGGAAAAAAAAAAAAAAAACATTTGCTTTAAATCACTTTGTTTACATTTTTAAGAAATTTTGCATAAATATCTCTTATTGTTTATCAAAAATTGAAGAGAAGAGGGTTTCACTACCCGGTGAGAACTAAGGGCTAATATATTTTTGTACCATCTTGGTATCGATTTAATGAAATTTCCTAGAAATATTACTTACCGTGTATAAAACATTACAGAGAGGTTAAGTATCAGTTTCTTTCTCTCCCCGAGTTTGTACGCAAAAATTCAATGTATGATTTAAATCTGAAAAATGTTACTAAAAAATGAAATGCTTTCTTTTTATCCGTCTCTTTTGCCATCCCCCCCCCCCACGTAGAAATAAAAAACTTACTCTCTCGTTGATGTTTAGCATGAGTTTTGCAAGGATAAATTAAGAAAAGTGCCCTTTTTTCCGGCTCACGATAAAAAGGGCACTTTTCTTTTTTGTTTCTACGAGGGGAAGGGGGGGGAGGACAGACAAAAAAAAATTATGTTCCAGAATAATCATTTACCAATATTTTATAGTAACTTTTAATTAATGTCTGATCTGAACATTGAATTGCATTTTTGCGTATTAAGGGCCCTCTTCACTTATCGCCGCCGGAAGCCGAAGCTAATGTTATTCTATGGGAAATTTTTCTTTACAAATAACTTATTAACTAATACTTATTTTTAAATTCTGTTTTCACATTCTGAAAATTCCAAGCTATTAAATAGACGGACGTTTTAAAAAAAAAAAAACTTTTTTAAATTTTCTATATTTTATTTTAAAGCTGCAAAATACGAATTTTCAATATGTAAAATTTTTTCATTTTGCAATTTCAAAATAAAATATTAAAAATTAAAAAAATACATTTTTTAAAAAGGTCCGTCAATTTAACAGTTGGGAAATTTCTGAATGCGAAAACAGAATTTAAAAATATGTATCAGTTAATAAGTTATTTGTAAAGAAAATTTCACCATAGAATAACATTGGCTCGGGCTTCCGGCGACGGTAAGTGAAGAGGGCCGTTAACTTAGAAACTGAAAGATACTGCGGTACATAGCCCTCCCTAAAAATTTTCATAAACAATAAAGGACATTTATACAAAATTTCCTATAAATATGAAGCAGTATAATTTAAAAACAATCGCATTTTTTTCTCTTCCTCCTTGTCCCCCATGTATAGGTAACACTCACCGTAATTTTTCATTAAAAGTAGGTGACAGTTGTTAATATTTTAATTAAAATTGGTAACGTTGTGATATTTATACAAGCCTTTTTATCCTCTGCCCGTATAACCCACAAGATATATTTAACAATTAGCGTAAATTTTCCTAAAAATTAAATGATATTTATAATAAATTTTAGCAAAATGCAAAGCACAATGATATAAAACATTATTTGTATCTTTATGTCTCCAGCACCCCCCCCCATCCCACCCCATCCCACCCCCTCACCCAGACATATGTAACACTCACTGTAATTTTTCATTAACAGTAAGCGACATTTGCACAAAATGTCACACAAAAAAAAAAAAAGATAATAAGTGTTGTTTAAATAGATTTTGTTTTTCCTCTGCCCCCCCCCCCTCCTCACCATCACCACACACATACTCGTCCCCCCTTTTTAACTACAAATATCTTTCATTATAATTTTAATAAAAAGCAAGTGATAATCAAAAAAGTTTCATACAAATAGCTAGTAATATAAAAACATAGTGCATAAAAATGTAGCATAGTGATATACTAGCATAGTAATAAAAAAACAACTCCTTTTTTTATTCTGTCCCCTCCCGAGATCTGTGTAACACTCACTGTAATTTTTCTTAAACAGTAAGTGGTATATACACAAAGATTTATTTAAATCGATACTTGGGTAGTTAAAAAAAAATATTTTTCATTTCCATCTGCAACCCCCCCCCCCCCCAGGTATATAATACACTCATAAAAAGTAAGTGATAGTTATAGAATATATATCATTTAAAACGGTAAAATAGTGATATAAAAAGTCATTTTATTTTCCTCTGCCTTCCCCTCTCTCTTTAACCCCCCCCACTCCAATTATGTCTAACAATTACTGTAATATTTTCACAAATTGTACGTGATTGCACAAAGTTTTTTTTTTTTTTTTTAAATCGATAATATAGGAAAATATAGAAGAATGTCTTGTGGTGGCTACAACATATTATTTTTTTCATTAATTAATTAATTTATGAAATTGAGAATTTTTTGAAAATTTAATTTCTCATCTTGGCATGCAGTATGTTTAATCATAATATACACCGCAGAGTATTAGAATTTATTAATTGCAAGACAGAAACGGCTTAGTCATTATCTATAAACAATTTAATTTTGAATGGAATTAAACTTATAAATTTATAATAAAAGTTTGGTTATGTAGTTAAAAAAAATGTATTTTGCACTGAAACTATAAAAGCGGAGTTAAACTGTTTTATATCATAAGATTAAACTGCATTAGTAAAATTATAACAAATTAATTAAATGTAATATTTGTTATTACATTAAGATTATTATTTTTATATAATCATTGATTAAAATAACTTTTTATTTTAAAAATAATTTGATGGGGGTAGTTTAGGTGTTAAAGCCGATTGAGAACATGAGAGTCGACGATCATGATCTGGGATCGAACCCGGCACTTCCTGTCTACCAGTATGGAGAGCAGAACTGCTCGGCTTATTAATTAAAAGTCCAAATAATCTTATTCAGCGATTTCAACTAAGTTAATTATATTAAATTATATTTTTAATAAATAAATTAGTGTTTTTAATTGGACTATTTCATTAAATAATTTTTTAACTAGCTGTATATATATAATTGTTCATAGAAACTAAATCTTTTAATATTAAAAGTGTTTTAAAACAATTTTTTCTATTAAAAGCAGAAAAAATTGTAGTAATCGCAGCTAATTTAATTATTAAAATTTATATTTTTGATAATTCTTTTAGTTTTTAGATAATTAATTTAGTCATTCTATTAAAATTTTTAAAGTAAAATAATTTTAATTCGATCCTTACCTACCTTTTTCCTCATAATTATTCACAGTAAATATAATCTTTTAATAATAAAAGTATTTTAAAATAATATTTTCTATTGAAAGCAGAAAAAGTTGTATTAAGGAGTCACACCTAATTTAATTATTAAAATTTACGTTTTTGATAATTCATTTAGCTCTTAGACAATTAATTTACTCTTTCTTTTAAAGTTTTCTAAATAAAATAATTTTAATTAGATCCTTCTTCCTATAATCAATTATAGAAAAAAATATTTTTATGTTTAAGAACATTTTGAATTTATTTTTTCATTTTAAGGCTTAAACAACAGTATTAAGCAAATTGAACTAATTTAATTAATAAAAATTTATAATCTTAATAATTGAATTATATTTTATAAATATGTATTATTAAATCATTTTTTAATTATTATTTTTTTATATGTAATCATATATATATATATATATATATATATATATATATATGTGTGTGTTTTTTAATTTAAAATATTTTGATGGTTGTGGTTTAAGGTTTAAAACCTATTGACAACATACGGGTCCTAAGCCTGGGTGAAATGACTTTCATAAGAGTTCTTTCTAAGGAGCCTGTCCTTGATATATGCGATTTTCAGGAAAAAAAAAAAAAAAAAAAAAAAAAAAAAACATGGAAAATTCTGAATGTCTAGGATGACAATCGAAACCTTGGATCGAACCCGCAATTCCAATCTATCAGGGCCCACCAGCGGCAGAGCGGTTCTGCGCTCAAAGCTGGTTGACGTGAGGTGCCGGGTTCGATCCCAGGTCCTCATTCGTCGATCTAGCCGTTCGGAGTCTTCCATGGTTTTCTCAGAAACTTGCAAAAATATGGGCTAGGACCCCTTAGAAAGACCTCCACGGAAGGTACTCCCCCTCGGGCCAAGGACCTTAGAATAGTCAATCGGCTTTATTCCCGAACACCAACAATAACACCAGTCTATCAGCTTGGAGAGCAGAACCAGTCGGCTACTAAAATAGGCATTTTAATTAAAAGTTTAAAAAAATGTACTAAGTAATTTCACCTAATTTAATTATAAAAAATTATATTTTTAATAAATAAATTATTGTGTTTTAATTAGAATATTTTAATAAATGGTATGTGTTTTTTTAAACTAACTATTATTATTATTATTATTATTATTATTATTATTATTATCGTTCAGAGAAAATAAATTGTTTTAATAATATTAAAAGTATTTTAATATAGATTTTACTATTAAAAGCTAAAACATTAATACTTTCCAAGTTTTTTAATTTTAATTTTAATTTTAATTTTAATTTTTTTTATTATTATTTTCAGGGGAAAAAAATATTTTTTTATATTAAAAGTATTTAGAAATAGATTTTTCAATCAAAAGCTCAAATAGTTCTATTGAACAAATTAATTTTATTATTAATCATTTTGATTTTTAGTAAATGCCGTCATTTTGAATTATATTTTTATATTAGATAATATATATTTTTTTCCCTATAATCTGATATAGAAAAAAATATTTTTACATTGAAAGTATTTTAATACAGATTTTGCAGTTAAAAGCTACCACATAATATCAATTTATATAACAAGCAATAACAATGGTTAAATCTCAGCAGAAATGTAAAACGTGTTAAAAATATTGGAGAAATGAAAGTACACAGCTATTTACCCCACCTTTTGCCTACATTTTAAAGCACGTGCGGAATCATTTGTCAATGTTTATCTCAGTGACGCCACGTGCGCCTGCTCTATTCCATAATTTGAAAGCAAACAAGTAAATATTATCTTCAATTTCAAAATATACATGATTGTTGATGATATTGTAGGGATTTTATTGGGAGTCAATTGTATTTAGTAGTTCGAAAACTACTTTTTTCCGTTCAGCCCACACATATATCACTCACACACACACATAAAAACAGTTCTCTTTATTTACATAGATAATTGCACCTTTACCCATTTATCAAGTTATTGTTACCAATTTTACCGCTGCCTTTCTCCCCCAGTTGCATTATTTCTGGTTGCCATTTTTTCCGGTTGCCATTATTTCCGTTGCCATTTTTTCCGTTGCCATTATTTCCGGTTGCCATTTTTTCCGTTGCCATTTTTTCCGTTGCCATTTTTACCGAGCACCTTAGAAAGTATGTCAATATTGACTTGTAAAACAAGGCTTATCGCAGAAAGCATAAAAGTATTCTGTCACAGAGGCAGTCGTTGAGGCTAATCAAAATATGTGATTTTCAGTTACAATAAATCACTGTCATGAAATAACTCATTAGCGTATTTCAGTTTGTTAGTAATATTAGTTTATATTGAATAAATCATAACCGAGGTTAATCCAGAACAAACTTAGTTCCGCATTTAGGCACCATCACAAAATCAACTTTCAGCAAAGAAGCACTTTTACAAAGCCAGTTCTCAGCAATATAGCTGGATATTAAACTTTGTATGAGCTTCGCCGTATCAAACTTATAATAAATACCCTCAATTTAGATATTTAGTGGAGGCAATGGTAATTATCTAACTAAATAACTTATATTACACATAAGAAATAACTCATCCACATATGTATTTATTTTATAACTGTTTCATTTTATTTTTTAAATGTATTTTTAAATAAAAAAAACTGCTTTATGCAATTTGGTTAATTGTTCAAAAGCATTATTAATTTTCACAAAATTACTTGATTTTTTTCGTAAATTATTTTATAAATTGACAAATGGGGTGCTAGTTTAAAAATGCTGTATTAAACCCTGCATAAGCTCTGACCATCTTGTGATTTAAAGCAAAGGCTTATCCTGTTTAAACAATTTAAAGCTGTTTGTTCAGAGGAATAAAAAATTATTATTTTCGATGCATTATTGAAAATAACTCGCTCCTATTGTCTAATAAAACATTTTAATTTACAGCAGTAAGCTCATATTCAAAAGCAAGATGAACATTATTAACATCATCAATATATGTACATACATACATATATTATATGTTGTAAAACTACATACTGTTTATTTTTAGGGTTGTGGATTTTCAAGAAACTTTACAGCTTTTTCTAAATATGTAGGTTTTGTAAAATAAAACATACATTAAATAAACAAAAATATTCAAAGAAAAATAGTTAATTTATAAAGTAATTAATAAATAAAACATAAAAATTATGATTTAAGGGTTTAAAACATGTATTAAGGTAGAAAACTATGATAACTTCGAATGACTGTTGTATAATGTAGAAAAGTTGAGTAATCGATGTAAATAAGGCGTCTCTGTGCATTCTGTAGCTCTCGGAGACTTGCTACATCTCATTGACAGTAGCTCAATCTCATTCAATTATATCAGTGAAAATGGTTTTAAGAATTACTTGGTGTGTTTTTTTTCTCCATAATAAAAAATTTTGAGGTTGTGATTGTGAAGTATTCTTGTCACACTAATGCTATAGTGTCGGCAAGTGACACACTTAAGAGTGGTCTGTAGACATGCCATCAAAATTTTGATCCTCTGAAGAGGGGATGGTTTCAGTGGCGGCTTGTGGAACAAAAATAGGTGAAGAGGCACTTCACAATATTTTATACTGTATTCATTTATAGTATAACTTCACATTCAAATAAAATGAGTGTTTTTATTTAATTTTTAATTAAAATTTTGCTTAACAAAAATTATGCATTAAAAATATTTAAGTGTTGTTTTTCAGCTCTTCACCTATTTTCGGTTCATGAGCTACCACTGGATGGCTTCCTTGTTTAAAGCTAAAAATTTTAGAATAATTGAATTTGGTTTCTGCTTGATTTTTAATCATTCATTATGAAGCTATGGAGTAGAAAAAATTGATCGAAATGCCTTTTTGCACTTAATAAGTTCTAAATGAAACAAACAAACAAAAAAACTGTTTTAGAAAAACAAGAAAAAGTTTAACAGTTGTAAATTTTCTGAATTTGAAAAAAAAAAAAAAAAAAAAAATAGATAATGAGTAATTTTTATAACAAATTTCTTCATAGAATAACATGGGTTTTGGCTTCCATTGGCGAAAAATTATACAGGTAATTGGCAAAGGACATGTAACAGACTCAGACTATGTAATAGTGCATTTCATAAAAATTCTTTTGATTTTTAATTTATTTGTTTTATTTTTAAGCGTAACTTGCAAACAAAAAAACCGACCAAGCCACCAGGCCGGCTTGCAATTCTGTATCCCTCTTCCCTCCCATAATAATAATAAAACTAAGATTTTCTTTCTACTTTTTTATTGTTAACTTTTAAAAAATCTGTAAATGTATGAGTGAGTTTTTACACTCAGTATGAATTTTTTCAAGATTGCTCAATTTTAGGTATTTTAAATTAAGAAAGAACTGCTTTCTTTCATGTAGATTTCCAGATATAAATTATGGTGAAATTCATTTAATTTATTAGACTTTTCCAAATTACTTAAGCCTTTATAAGGTAAAGACATAAGTGTTCGCTACCCTCACGAAAGGCTTGTTAAAATGACTGTTAATTAACATCTAGAATTTGAATCAGTTAAAGTTAGATTCTCCAGTTCTAGGATGACAAATACTGGTGTCTTTACCTTATTTAGGCAATTAAATGTATTTCATGTTGCTTGCATAAAAAGCACATATGTTTGTTTATTTATTTATTTTTCTCCCACTTTAAAAATTAGTTTTAAAAAGAGATTTAAAAAATAAAATTGTAATTTTATATAAGACTTTTCTCTAAAATTTTCATTATGCCAATTCTGTGATTAAGGAATTCTTTTTTTTTTTTTTTTTTTTTTAATTGAATATTTGACCAGGATTATAGCTAAATTCCAAATGTCTGAGTCATTTTCAGGAACAGAGACCATGAAATGACCTAAATCAGAATTGGGGTCATAATTTGAAAAGTATTGCTGTATCATCATTTATCAAATGAATATCTTGAAAAATAAAAAGAAGCTCAGCTGTACCGCAGTGACTAATTTTTCAATATCATATTTTATGATGTCGCCAAATGTTTTATAACTACGTTCATACAAAGATATTGAAACGACATTCAAAATTCTAATTAGCAAATTTTGATCACTTGTATTGTATTAACCTTCTCCTTCTTAAGCAAGTTGCTCTAAACAAATATCTGGTAATATTTCAAATATCTAATAAAAACTTTTGTTTTTCATATTATATCTAACATTAATGCAACTATTAACTGTACTGTGATTAGTGTAAAAAAAGTTTCAATATGGGGTATAAAAATTTTAATAAAATAATTGCTTTTTTTTTGGCTTGGAAAAATTTCCTGAAAAACACAGAAAATGTTTTAGCCCCACATCACTACTCATCTTAGTTTATTCCTGTATTATGTGCATCATAATGTGGCATAAGAATGTAGAAAAAAAAAATACACTTAAACATAGTAATATGCCTACATCTAAAAAACAAAAATGGAAGCACAGATTTTTTTCATGCGCTAATACAGTGGAATGCTGCTGTAGAGCACTTTTATCATTTTGTTAGTTTATCTAATTTTTCTGGCTTAAATATAATACTTCTTTTATGACCTGAAATCAACAAAATTTGAGTTGTTCACATTTTGTAGTTCTCAATTGTATATGACAATGTGAAATGAAAGATAGTTTGTAACAAAAGAAGATGAAGTCTAACAGTATTATTATTATTATTTTTTAACAGTATCTGCTTTTAACACTATGTACTTAAAACAAATAATACTTTGGTCTAAAACACATTATAACCAAAGCCATTTTCAGATTGGGGGTGGGGATGTTGCAAAATTGTAGAAATTTTTTTGTTACATTGTGTACTCCCACATTGTGCCATTTGTGAAACCCCTCTTAAAAAATGTCTTTTTTATGACAGTAATAATTCACATTTATTTCGATTTAACAATATACAGAAGGCTCATGTCCTTTAATTTGAGTGATCAAAAGCATACTGCAATCAGAATGAAAGAAATATTCAACATACAGTAGAATAACTTTATATTACAAACCTAAGAACATGAGGTTGTGCATTATATAGAAATTTGTATTATACATATCATAAGTAAAAAATTTTGGATGCACCCCATAAAATGCAAGAACGCTTATGTTGGCAGCACTCGTGCCTACATTCTTTGCCTGACGAAGGGTCATGTCTTTTTTCAACCTGAAACAATTGTTGCAATTACTTGCATCTTATGGTGTTTATTCAAAGTGTTTTACTTATTACTTTTAAATGACAGTTCTGTGGTGCTTTTTATACTATAGATCATGTTCAACATGCTTTTAAAGTAATATAAACATCATCAAATGTCTCTTACACATATCAAAATAGAGTATCCTTAAATGCAGACAGATAATGAGAGGGGATGCGTGGTCTATTATATAAGGTCTATGTGCAGACGTCTCCTAAACAAACCGGGAGGGAAGTAATGACAATACTGAGAAAAAAAAGCACTCAGATTTATCTAGGAATACTGTAATAAAAGAAATTTCCTTTCACTATAATTTTTAAAAACTGAATGACGGATAAGGTATAAAATATTAAAAAAATTAATTGAAATCATTTTTTTTTATAAACAAATTCTGTTTAAAATTTAGATAGCTTTTAGTAGGTATGCGACGCATGATTAGCATACCCAGAGAATACGCCACTGCTCTCTTTACATAAAATCTTTTAGAGCATTTTTCACACACTATGGCTTTTCCCCTGTATGGGTGCGTAGATGCATATTTAGATGTCTCTTTTGAAAAATCCTTTAAAACATACTTGACTTTTCTTTGTTATGGATGCGTTGGTGATTGTTCAGATTTCCCTTTTGGGAAAATCCTTTAGAACATACTTCACACACGTATGGTTTTTCTCCTGTGTGGGTGATTCGATGATTTTTCAGATTATTCAATTCAGAAAATCCTTTAGAACATATCTCACACACGTATGGTTTTTCTCCTGTATGGGCGAGTCCATGATTTTTGAGACTTTTCCATACAGAAAATCCTTTAGAACATACTTCACATACGTACGGCTTTTCTTTTGTATGGCTGCGTAGATGATTGCTTAAAGTACATTTTGCAGAAAATCTTTTGGAACATACTTCACACATATATGGCTTTTCTCGTGTATGGATGCGTAGATGAGTGTTCAGATTACTCTTTACAGAAAATCTTTTAGAACATACCTCGCACACGTATGGCTTTTCTTTTGTATGGATGCGTTGGTGAATATTTAGATATCTCTTATTGGAAAATCCTTTAGAACATACCTCACACACGTACGGCTTTTCTTTTGTATGGATGCGTAGATGATTGTTTAAAGTACATTTTGCAGAAAATCTTTTGGAACATACTTCACACATATATGGCTTTTCTCGTGTATGGATGCGTAGATGATTGTTCAGATTACTCTTTACAGAAAATCTTTTAGAACATACCTCGCACACGTATGGCTTTTCTTTTGTATGGATGCGTTGGTGAATATTTAGATAGTTCTTATTTGAAAATCCTCTGGAACATACCTCACACACGTATGGCTTTTCTTTTGTATGGATGCGTTGGTGAATATTTAGATAGTTCTTATTTGAAAATCCTCTGGAACATACCTCACACACGTATGGCTTTTCTTTTGTATGGATGCGTTGGTGAATATTTAGATAGCTCTTATTTGAAAATCCTCTGGAACATACCTCACACACGTATGGCTTCTCCATTTCGTAGGTAAGCGTAGATGTGTGTTCAGTTTTCTCTTTTCAGAAAATCCTTTTCATCCGTATATCTTTTCACCTATGTGTGTGCCTTCATGCATATTTAGATTACCTTTATGAAAAAATCTTTAGGGATGTAAAACCCAGTATGACGTTTTGAAAATAACAAACTAAAACTAATAATAACTAAATGCAAACAAGTTCTTCGAAAAAGCAATGAAAGATGTTGCATTCTAGTTCAGACTACAGTTAAATTTTGTTGAATCATTTTCATTTTCTTACTTTTTGGTTTGGCTTTGCGTACAGCGTTTCTAGTTTATTTATCCACAAAATTTTCTTCTATATTTTCCTATACAATTCCACTCCCCACAAATTATTTATAAAAATATTTTCCATGATGAATGTTGACTATTTTCCACGTATGACTTTTTGTACTACACTGATGGAAAAAAAAAATCCCAGCACCAGGAAGGAGCTGTGCTAGATAAACGAAATTTGGTAGGCGTGTTTATACATCTGAAAGATGACGTCGATTCAAATTTCGAGCTACGCGCATAAGTGTGGCGCTAGTACCGACACTATGAACATGCAAATGTGGTTTGCTTTAAATAAGCGCTGTAAAGTTCGTGATCGTTATTTACAGTTGAGATTTGACGTAAAGGGTTAATGTTAGTCAAGGATGCCTCTAAGAAGACGAAGAAGCCATTATCAACAGCTCACTGAGTTTGAACGAGGTCGTGTAGTAGGGCTACGAAAAGGTGGGTTTTCTTTCCGCGATATTGCAAAAAGACTTGGCAGGAATGTATCCACTGTGATGTGTATCCACTGCATTTGAATTAGCTACTCCAAAGGCCATAACGGAATCCAAAACGAAATATAATGACTGTGTAGCAATTCTTCCGCCAGATGTTGCAATGACTGTCCGGGACATCATTATTTCTCCTGACCAGGCCCCGACTTACGGCAGGGCATACGGGGCAAATGCCCTGGGCCCCCCTTCTGGAAGGGGCCCCCCTACAGGCGAATACAGAAATTCTGCAACCTAAAGACCTCTTATGCCACTGCAAGGGGGCCCCCCAGAATAGGCTTGCCCCGGGGCTGCAGGTAGTCTAAGTCGGGCCCTGCTCCTGACAGCAATGACCCATATGGAAAGTTAAAAGGTGAAGTGATATCTCGGTGTGGAGAAAGTAAACGCAAGAAATTCATCGGTTATTTACAGGAGAACATCAGGGAGATCAGAAACCCTCTGACCTCCTTCAACGTCGTGCAGTGACGTTCCTGCAACGTCCTGCAGAGAACCATAACGTTACAGATGCCCTGCTGCTTGAGCTTTTTCTAGAACAACTTCCTTCAAACGTGCAATAAATTCTCGCGTCTATAATTCCTCTCAATCCTCAAAAAGCTGCTTAAATAGCCGACAAAATTCTAGACATCACACCTGCACAGGTGAGTGCAGTGGAAACTAGTTTCGATTCGAACCTTTCCAGCAACAATGACTCAAAATTAATGAAAGAAATTAAACTTCTGCGTAAAGAAGTAGCGTCGCTAAGACGTTCGAGAAATATTTCTCGTAGTCGTCGGTTCCTTATGCTGGTATCATAAAAAATTATGCTGTAAAGCCAATAAATGTTCACCACCGTGTACCATTTAGAAAAACAACTCACCCGAGGAGTAGCGGTGGCGTACGCCTGGTATAATAATAGTTTTCGTCGCTTTTTGTGCTAGATCGTCGGTGAAATGTTAATTTTCTTATCTATACTGGTAGCAATTGTTCTATTGTACCGCTGTCACAGTTGAAAAGGTAAGCACTCCTGTACAAACTTTTTAAGCTGCTAACAGCACTTCTATTAATGTATATAAACAAAAACTTTTATCACTCGATTTAGGTTTAAGAAAAAACTTTATTTATCCTTTTTGTGTATGCAGTGTGTCTACAGCTATATTAATCGACGCTAACACAAAATTAAAGTATAATGGTACGATTAATGTTGCTCATATATATTCTATAAAATCTTTATTTAGTGATAATAATTTCTCTCAACTGTTAAATTAATTTCCTAGTATTACTAAACCTCCATGCGCAGACCAAATTATTAAACATTCTCTTAAGCACCATATTGAAACATTTGGCTTTCCCGTTTTTGCTAAACCACGTCCGCTTGCTCCCGATCGTTTAAAATTTGCAAAATTAGAATTTCAGCATATGTTGGATTTAGGCCATATTCGCCCATCCAAAAGTAATTATGCTTCCCCTTTGCATATGGTCCCTAAAAAGGAAGCGATGATTGGCGTCCAGTTGGTGACGATTGAGCTCTTAACGCTTAAACCTAGAGCCTCTTAAATAAAATAATAGGCCTGCGCATCACCGCCATTTTTTTGCCTCCGAAGAGGACAGCATTCGCGTTTGGCGTCCTTATCGCTTCCCTAATCATGTTAAGAAATCTTGATCTGAAGCTAATCCGGTCAAGATACGAGCAATAAGCAACAATAATATTCCTAAAAACACACTTTTTTCACAGTACATTCTCAGGATGTCATTTTATTCTGAGGACATCCTATGGATGTACTGGGGTAAGATGTGTTGCTAGGGCGGTTTCTCTTTCTTTTAAAAATTGTCGCCAAAACTCAAATACACAGTAATAGAAGGTCTGTGAACACTGTATATTCACTTCTTGAATGATTATAGCAGTTTATCGCTAAACAAACTTCCATATCATAGTTTACTTAGCTAAAATTATGAAATATAATAAAACAAGTTACTGTAAAGTAACGTAAGACGATAAAAAAATGTTTGTCGTTTGTTTATCAGAGAAACGCGCTGGGTACATGTGGCAACCCTAAGGCAACAAAATGCCTGATGCGCCAGCTCGTATATATAGGAGCCTTACTCAAACCAAAAAGGACAAGTATCGAATCTCCAATATCGTTGATTTTACTAGCGAGCTTCATGGGACCACAATATTTTCTCACATTGATTTAGTTAAAGCTTATCATAATTCCGATTGCTCCCGAAGATATCCATAAAACTGCAATTTGTACACCTTTCGGGCTCTTCGAGAGCACTCCGGAAGCAATTTGGTCTGTGCAATGCGTCTAGTACTTTTCAAAGATTCATCGATGAAGTGACTAGAGGTTTAGACGGTGTTTACGCATTTGTTGATGATATTCTTATTGCTTCTAAAGATAAACAAGAGCATCTTAAACATCTGAGCCCTTTTTTAACGATTAAGTCACTATGGTCTACAGATTATCATACAGATAAGACAGTGAAGCTAAAACGCGAACCGGAAATATAGTAGCACTACTAGTGTCATCAGAGGGGAACTACATGTGTTAAGTCTACATGAATAGCATCTTTGATCGAAAATTGTTTTTCTATTTCGCGAGTAGTTAGTAGCAGGTTAGTATGGGAAATTTTCTTTTTCTTCACTTTCTATTGTTTTTGAATTCACAAAATTATCCTCAAAATATTCACAGCTATTCTTCTAAGAAATAAAAATTATTTTTTATAATGTTTAAAAATATGCTTTGTGAAACTTATTCATATTCAAGTGCAAATTAAAATTACAAACTGTAATTCTGAAATAGCAGTATGAAATCATTAAATATTTAACGTTGCTTGGTTTAAATAATACAAAATGCCTTAAAATGAAAAAAAATGTTTTATTTTATGTATATTTTCAAGGTTTATTTTCTTAATATTTAGCACTTGCTTCTTAAAATAAATTACTTTTGACAATCAAGTTTGTAAACAAAAATAAAGTTGCCAACGAAAATGTATGTGCAGTTTTCTTTCCTTCACTTTTTCTACTTTTAAATTTACAAAGTCATAACATTCACAGCTATTTTCTAAGGAATAAAACTAATTTTTATTATGTTTGAAAATAAATTTTTCCAAACACATTCGTGTTCAAGAGTACAAATTAATATAACGAACTACAATGCTGAAATAGCAGTATGGTATGAAATCTTAAATATTTAACATTGCTTGGTGTAAATAATACAAAATGCTTTAAAATGAAAAAAATATTTCTAGTTTATGTATATTTTCGAAATTTTTTTGCTTAATATTTAGTACTTGCTTCTTAAAATAAATTGCTTTCGACAATCAAATTCGTAAACAATAATAAAGTCCAAACGTAAACATCAGTAAATGGTTAGTCGGTTGGATGTTGGTTTTAACGTTGCACTAATATTACGATATGAACATAGATACAATAAAAATAAGACGAGCGATTGCGTAAGCTGAAGAGCTCGAGAAACTTACAGCCGTTGACAATAGGGTCGTTGATGTCAAATTCCGGTTACCGAAGAATATACGGGAGTGTCCTATCTGTATAATAATCTGTGCCATTGTCTTACTATTAAACCATCTAAGTGTACTCTAGGTGTATCTAATATAAAATTTCTCGGATTTAATATCTCTGCCGAAGGACTTTCACCCCTCACTGACAGAGTTGAAGCAATAAACAAATTTCCCCGACCTACGAATATTACCCAATTACGTCGCAATATTTATCGATGATTTATACCAAAAGCTGCTTACATTTTAGCACGCATGTAAAACTTTTGGAAGGACATAAAAATAAAAAAAAATATCTTCACGTTCAAGAACATCTGAAGCAACTCTTGACTGGTCTGTCGAAGCAGAAACTTCCTTTTCTATCGCTAAAACGGCACTTGCGGATGCCACCTTGTTAAAAAATCCCATTCCTGGTTCTCGTTTAAGTTTATGGTGTGACGCCTCGGTTTTTCCTGTCGGTAGTACGCTCATGCATCATAACAATTCTTCATGGGAACGAATAGCATTTTTATCTGTAAAACTTTCTAAAAGTTAGCGCACTTGGTCCACTTACGACTAAGAACTTTTAGCTATATATACTTCAATTAAACGTTTTCGGCACATTCTTGAAGGTAGACATTTTTCCATCTACACTGACCAAAACCCTCTAATTTATGCCTTTAAGCAAAAGCCGGATAAATGTTCTTCTCGTCAATTGCGCCATCTCGACTTTATTTCTCAATTTTCGACAGATATACGTCATATTAATGGTACAGAAAACTCCATTGCTGATGCCTTATCCAGAATTGAAATTGATTCAATTTCAAAAGAAATTTTTGATTTCAAACAAATATCTCTCGCACAACTCGAGGATCCTGAATTAAAAAACATTTTAAATTCTACTGACAATACATATAATATTCAAAAGCATTATTTTTCTTTGGAGGAAGTAACATTATACTGTGACATGTCAACAAACATAACGCGTCCTTTCATCCCACAATCTTATCGATCTAAAATATTTAATCGTATTCATAATCTTTCTCCTTCCGGTATTTCTGCCACAACTAAATTAATAACTAAGCGATATTATTGGCCAATCATGAAAAAATTCATTAAAAATTCCGTCCAGTCATGTGATAAATGTCAACGTTGCAAAATTAGTGTTGCAAAGGCTGGAAAAAAACCGTTTCTTCCCCGGAAATAAACCGGGTTTTTTGGGAAGGGAGTTTTGAAAGTTCCCGGGGATTTAAAAAATTTCTGGGAGTTTTGAAATAATTTGTTGCATGGACACATATTTTCAATTTTTATTATTTTTAATAATTTCCTATTTAGCATTTTTAACTGTAACTGTAGAAAACAACTAAACTTTTCTTTCCTGTATGTATTTGTAAAGGCGTGCTAACTTGGATTAATATTTAATTTCGAGTACAATTTAGAGTGTTTTGGAGGAATTTCGAATACGTATTTTATTTTGTGTTTTTGCTTTCTATTTGTGCAACTTCCTATTTATATAAGATGGTTAGACCTATATCAAATGTGTGGAAACATTTTATTGAATATAAAAGAACCGCTAAGTGCAAATACTGTGAGAAAGTATACATGGTACCTAATGCCACCAAAATGGCAAAACATAGATGTCTGTAAACGAAAAACTATTGTTGTATCTGTACCTGTGTTTTCAAATACAGATGATGAGTTTATCGTTGGTTCTCAAGAACTGATAATTGATTCAACCATGTCTAAAACTATATCAATATATCAAGACTCTTCAGAATCTTTTGCAGCCGATGACTCCTCTTCTACTCCTCTAGTTTCAGATAGTGTTCCTAATCCTGCCTCTGTTGCAAGCTGTTCTAATGCACACCAGTTAAAGAAACCATCTTTAAGATCGTATTTTGACCCAATGTCTAAAAGTGAGGCTGAAAAACTAGACTCTGCTTTCGCTAAAGCTATTTATTCATCCAACATGCCTTTTTCAATAACTGATAATAGCTATTGGCAGCAGTTTTTTCAGCTAATCAGGCCATTATATAAAGTTCCTTCTCGACATGATTTAAGTAATAGGCTGTTAGATAATCTGTATGAGGAGGTGATTCATTTTGTAAATGAACAAATTAGTAAAGCGGAATTTGTTACTGTAGTTACAGATGGCTGGAGTAACTTACGTAATGAAGGCATAGTGAGCTATATTGTAACTACGCCTTCACCAATATTTTACAAATCTTTGAAAGTGAAAGAAAATCGACATACTGCACAATATATTAGCCAAGAACTGATAAAGGTCATTGAAGAGATTGGTGCGCAAAAAGTTACCGCCATAGTAACTGATAATGCAAGTAATATGAAGGCAGCATGGCAGTTAGTTCAAGCAGAATATGCACATATTTTTCCAATCGGTTGTGCAGCTCATGGATTAAATTTATTATTAAGTGACATCTATAAAATTAAAACTTTTCAAATGATCTTCTCAAATGCGAAGGAAGTGGCAAAGTATTTGAGAAATAAACAGGCACTGTTATCGGTATTTACTTCAAAGCAAAAGTTAAAGAGATCAGCTGCATCTACTTTAAAACTTCCCGGAGAGACAATGAGGTGGTGTAGCAGTTTGATTATGTTTGAAAGTCTCTTGAACGGCAAAGTATCCTTACAAAAGGCTGTGTTGATTGAGGATTTAAATGTTGAAAAGAAAATCAGGCAACTATTTCTGGATAATGATATTTTCTGGATGAGCATTCATAGTTTTGTCAATATGCTGAATCCAATACGTTGTGAAATTAAAAGAATCGAATCTGATTCTGCTACTTTGTCTGATGTTCCTGATGTCTTTTTTACCTTAAAGGAATCTTTGGATTCCCTTGTTTTGTCTCCATTGCAGACAGAAGAAGAAGAAGCAGTGAAAACTCTGGTAGAAACTCGCTGTGCTATGTTTTGTCAGCCTATACATTATGCTACATATTTATTAGACCCACGTTATATAGAAAAAGATTTAGCTGATGAAGATTTCAGATCAGGAATAGATTTTCTTTCACATTTTCCTTCTGGTGAAGCAACTGCAAGTATCTTAGCAGACTTTGCACAGTATAAATCACATGAATCTGCATACAGTAATAAATATGTGTGGGAATCAGCCAAATTAATTTCACCACTTGTATGGTGGAAAGGGTTTTTTAAAGACCAGAGCTTATTCTCTGTTGCCTTACGATTGTTCAACATTCCCCCCTCTTCAGCAGCATGCGAAAGGATTTTTTCAGCATTTTTCCAAACTCACAGTTTAAAACGAAATCGATTAAAAAATGAAAGGGTGTTGAAACTTGTATCAGTACGAACAAACCTCATTTTAAAATCAAAGTCATTGTCGCCAAATGATTGTACTGATATGGAAAGTGATTAAAAAAAATTGTATACTTTTGTGTGTAATAAAAATAACACATAATTGTATTTTTGTATGTAAAATTTATTCTAATGCTAATTCTTAATGAACATTGCAGCTAAAAGTAGAACGCTAATTTTTTCAATTTAGATAAAATTTCAATTGTAACTTATCACAATAAAAAGCAACCTAGGTTTAAAATTTACATGTTAAATAAAGTCATTTAGCAGCTGCATGAGAAATGCTGATATTAACAATTATCAGCATTAGATGTCACTTATCAACAATTTTCACCTCGAATTCTATAACAGGTATGCATTTATTCAATTACTTTCCAAATGTATATTTTAAATGTTTAAATATTGTAAAAGTATGCCTAATTCTTTCGATCATTCAAATGTATTGCTTTTTTAGTTTTCACTCTAGATATGAAAAGTACTTGCAGCTACAACAGCCACAGCTAAAAATGCCATTGAAAAATTGTGTTTAAACGATAAAAAAGAAAAAAGAAATTACATTTTGATATAATACATAAAGTGACATTATTTTATTATTTTTATAAATTAAAATTAAGTAAATAAATTACTTACAACGTGATTAAATAATCTTATAAAGTTTTATAATTTCTGCAAGATTATGGAATGAGAAGTGCCGTGCTATGAAAATTTTTTCATTAAAGATCTCTTGATACAACTAAGAGTGGAGACAAATCTAAATTTGGAGACAATTTGGACAATTTGGAGACAAATCTAAAACATGTACTTGCAAATTATTATCTTAAATTTAATGCCCTTTGTTATTAAACGTGTTTTTTTGTAACTTGACATCGAACAGTTGTTAGGCATATTTTGCAACCAAGTTTTGTATTTTTATGACTAGAATTTACATCTTAAGTGTCATATCTGATGTAAGGATTTTCCTAATTATCTAATCATATTCTCGAGCCCATTCGACTGCCATAGTGTAAATAAGTTTTATTTCATGATACTTTTCATTCACTGGAATCATAGTTATTACTTGTCATAATAAAGTGCACATTGACATTAATGATTTTTCAGCGGTTCTCTGACTGGTTGTTGAAAAGCGGAGTTTTTTTTTTTTTTTTTTTTTTTTTTTTTTCCTTTCTTTTGTTATGTTTAGTTTCAATAATACCACTGACAAAAAGTACTCACAGAAATAGATAAATGTGTATTTAGATTCAACATGTTAGGGTAACACCAGACGGGTTTCATCCTAGTACCAGGTACTCCTGACAAAGGAAAAAGTTAGTACTTTTTATATTGGATGCGACATTTGTTGGTGCGATCCTCTTTAGCTTGTTGATGTGACTTACATTTAAAAAAGGCGTTTGTTGTTGTTTTTTTATTATTTAATTTGGAGGTGAAAATTCGTATTTGGCAGCTATAAAATAAAATATAAAAAATTAAAAAAATACTTTTTTAAAAAAAGGTCAGTCCATTTAACAGCTGGGAATTTTCAGAATGTTAAAACAGAATTTAAAAATATATATTAGTTAATATGTTATTTGAAAAGAAAAATTTCCCATAGAATAACATTAGCTTCGGCTTTCGGCGGCAGTGAGTGAAGAGGGCCCTTAAGCAAACAATTTGAAATTCATTATAGAGAGAAATTAAATAATATACCTCATTTTATAGAACTGGATGAGAAATTTATGAAATTGTAGTGATAATTCAATAGCAAAAGCATTTATAGCTAAATAGTAAAGAAAATACTTTCTAAGCAGCAATAATTTGGAAATACAATCAACTCCCTGTAATCCACAAAAGTTTTGTCCAAAGGTTGTGCAAATACATCTTTGTTTAACTTTTTTTTTTTTTTTTTTTTTTTTCTGATACAAAGCCAGTTATTATTTCATAAATAGACATTAAAATAGAAAGACTATTTCTCATAAATTTCAGAATAAAATATTTCTTCAATATTAATAAAATTGCGTATTCATATATGAATGTAAATAATTTGAGCATATTCAAGTAATACATATTTACTTTTAAAATACAAATAAAAATATTTTTTAAGTGCAGAAATAAATATTTATCATTGTTTGTTTTTAATTTTGTTAAATACTGATGTTATAGTAGTTTGTCTTAAATTTATTTTTATTTATTTATTTTGTTTAGTTTTGTTACATTAAAAATTTAATTGCAGATTAAGGAGAGTTGATTATACTCGTTTGTGAAACATTTAAAATGAATATTTATTGAAAAACCTAAAAAAAAAAAAAAAAAAAACTCTCAAAATAATTGCAGTTAAGATGATAATTTTAGTTAAGTAGTCACTTAAAGACCTTTCTGATCAAGTAATATTACTTTAACTATATTTTTAGGTTTAAAACAGAACATACATAATTTTAATTTATTTCTTTTGCTAGAAATAATTTTTAAAAAAGACGAATTATTTTAATAAATTTGTCAGTTCGTTTCTCTTTTGGAAATATATTAAAAAATTGGAAATATATTTATTCTAACATATGGTTGCGCACCTCCCTTTTTGGACTTTCTGTGACTTTCCGTTTTGGAGATATTTACGAAAATTATATTCATAATGACCAAATATACGAGTACAAAGGATTTGGCCATTATATATGACCTACCATCACAGAGATTTCAAAATAACTAATTATAGAGCCCGTAATATTATTATGAAACCTGGCAACGTTTTTGCGTAATAGAAAGGAATTTTTAAAGATATTTGCAAGTTCTAGTTGACGAATGCACTTTAATGAATATTCAGCCCATAGATAGAGCCCGTAATAATACTGTTATGAAAGTAGTTGACATTTTTCAGCGTAGAAAGTACACAAGCAAGTTCTAGTAGACGAATGCACTTTAATGAATATTCAGCCCACATAGATCACGTAACGATATTGTTATAAAAAATGACGACAGTTTTGCGTGTAGAAAGTAATTCTTAAAGACATAAACAAATTCTACTCAATGAACGCTCTATTTAATGAATATTCAGGAAACAGTTAAACAAATCTCTTTTTTCGTGCCACAAAAATCAATAATCAATGAATATTCTCGAAACAATTAAATAAAACAGTTAATCATACTAAGAAATCAAAGAAATTTTGCTAATTCAGGAACAACAGTAAATTTCGAAGTGTGATTGAAATTTGGATTCGTCGATCAGTGGTATATAGAATTTTTGAGGTAGTTCTGCTCAAGAAACCAATGAATCGTTACAGAAAATTGCAGAACACAACTTCTATATCGAAGTTAGAGTTTCCGAACTTTGTAAATCCTAAATTACCACTTTTCGCCACATTTGAATGCCTACCTTCCTAAAAAGTGAAAAATTTTCATCTGTTTCTATTTTTACTGTAATACCGTGTAGAAAGTAGCACATAAAGATACGTAAACACGTAAAAACACTTAAACAAAGTAGCAAGTTCTAGTCTACAATTCTAGTCTAATCATGCTTCTTTTTTCATAGACTTTTTAGTCATTTATAGAAGTTTCGAAGAATTCAATTCTGCGCTATAAATCAATTAATATTTCCGGAATACTCCAGAACTCTGTTCTTATTGAAATTACAGCTTCCAAACTTTGGCAATCCTAAATTGCAAACTTTCACCTAATTCGCTCACAAAGTCACCAAATAATTAATTTTAATTTTGACACATTATTCTCTTAGTTAATCGCAAATTTCTCACGACCCATTATATTAGCATAAGCATAATTGCCACAAATGACTATTTTTTTTTTTTTATTTTTTTTTTTCGCACCAAGATTATAAAAATAATTTTTAGACTGATATTTTTCTAAAGAAATGGTACACAGGAATCATTATTAAAAAAAAAAAAAAAAAAAAAAAAAAAAAGGGGTGCCAGTTGAATAAAATGATAATGAATTTGGTGGGGAAAATATTCCTGTGGCCTTATAAAGGGTTAAAAAACATAGAATCGCTTTTAGTATCATACATATATACATATTTAAATCGAAATGTGACAAAAAACATCATACATAGGTAATAATAATATCATAACCTTCCTATGTTCGCCACTGCGTATACTTCGATCCACTGTGCGGCGGTGAGTGATGCGGGTCCTTAAGACTTTCCAACACAATTTTAATTAAAACTGAAAAAAGTTATTGATTTTGGTATTTTTGCGCTCTAACTCGCATAAATTTTAATGGATTTCCTTGAAACTGATATAGTTTTTTAGCCTCACTATAGGATGTTTCCCATTGAAAATGGAGTAAATACCACGAGTGGTTTGTGTACAGGGACACGCGAATATATGACAAAGCATTGCGTTCAAAGAGAGGTATTGCCACAAACTATATTTTAAAACCATTATTTTTCACAAATTTGAATGAAAATGTCATTATTTTTCATACGGACAAAATATACTTACTATAATATATAGTATAAATAGCATTGAGATTTACAGGACCACACAAAACTATTCGGATACATTAAAATCTGTAAATGGACAACGCAGCGATTGCATTTTCCTTTATTTTATTGTAAGCATTTTAAACACTTTCTAGCAATATTAAAGTATGATTATGATTAATCTATAACATATTACGAATTAGTCTGTCTTAATTTCTGTCCAGTTGACTGTCCATCTGTCTATGTGTGCGTCTGCTCGCCTCTAGCGTCCGTAAATATTTTCATAATTTCTTCAAAGTAATATATGTTACTCAACTTCACTATGGAATGTTTCCTATTTAAAATGACATTATTAGCCTAAGCGGTTTGTGTACAGATATACCCAAAAGAATACCCATGTTTTGCGTTTTATGAGAAGCATTTTCATCAATGAAATTTAAACAACTTTCTACTGCAAAAATCACAATGAAATTGTCATTTATTGTTAACACTTTCGCGACCGCATGCTTTCGTCTCTTTGACAGTAAGGCCTGTGGGCGTTAATCTCCGAAGTTACAATAATTCAGAACAAAATTTTCTGTACTCACATTTATATTTCAAATGAATGAATGTTATAATTATACTCTTTTCCAATCAAATTATTTCTATCCATAGAATACATTTTGTACAAATATAAATACTGGGTATATTCTTAAGAAATATATAACATATGAATTGCGAAAGAAAACTCCTCTGGCAGAGTCACAGATTTTCAAATGACGTGAATTTACGTCAGCGGTCGCGTAAGTGTTAACATGTTAACTAAAAGCAGTCTTTGGGGACTGCCGATAGAAGTGAAAACTAAGTAACTTGTGAATTGTATCGTCGAGCTATTAGATTATTATTTTCGAATTATTTCTGGTTTGTAAAGAAGTGTTTATGATCTGTATTATATGATTCGGCACACTACTTGTAGCTACCCAAATTAAATGAACTAAGCCTTATATTAGGTAAAAATATTGTTATATGACTAAAATAATTTTCTTTTATTTTTATTATTTATTTAAAAATTTATATTGAAAGCAAAAAGAAGAATATAACACCCTGTATAAAAACACGTGCTTTGTTAACTATGTAATATACTGTGGAAAAAGTACATACATACATAGAGTATAGAACTAGAAAGAGACAGACGCCAGTAGCTAGTATACTACTCGTATTAATATACATCTTATACATGTGTATGAGGCATGCCGCGCCGTGCGCTACATATATGGATATATATGTAGAGAGATATACTCTTTGTACATATATAATGTATACTAATAACGCACGGAGGTATATCTATGTACATATATACACAGTATACATATAGCTTATGGAAAGCGTTCGCTGACGATGATGCGAGTTCCATGATTTTTGTTCACCCAAAAAGTGCTCAACGCGCCTAAAGAAGTTTTTACTTCAAAAAAATTGTTTTGTATATAGAGCTATAACATAACGTAATAGAAACATAAAGAGTTGCAACTGGAATTTGTTGAAATTAAATTTTCGCCTGTGTTAATCGTTTTTAACGTTTCGCGAAAATGTTTAGGATTAATTATGAAATCAATTAGTTTATCCTTTCTGTCCTTCTGTCTGTCCGTTGCGTGGGAACGTAGGTAAAGAACTTCTGATGGTTAAACGATGCAATCGGTACGTACACTGGAAAAAAAAGTTCTGCGACTGACATCTACAAACTAAATTTCGTCTCATAAGGGGAGAAGGAATTAGGCGGGTTGAAAAGGAGGATTGAAACGAACCCTCAGATGCCAGGGTTTAACCATCGAGCTTTAATTTAGTATATCTGCTCGATGGGTTTAACCCGCGTTAATCAGAATAAAAATCAGATAAAGTAACTAACAAGCTATGTCATATTAAAAAAAAAAAAAAGGTTTGGCTGGGGTTTGACATTTGACAATTTTAATTCTAATTTTAATAAAGAAGAATGCGATGAGAGTATTTAAACAAAGAAACATTGCCATAATTAAATTATTCAAAATAACATTTTCGGATAAAAATTATATAATCCAATCGATTAAAATATATTAGTTTTATTTTAATTTAAAAAAAAATGTTTTTATTTTTTATATCTATTTATTTATTTTACACTATATTATTTTTTAACAAATGATTAATGGAACTTAATTATAGTGAAAAAACACTTGAATATCTTTCCTCAATTTAAATTGGATAAGTCACGTATTCAAATTTTAGATAAAAGTGCTCTTTTAAAAATAGAAAAATCAATGTTTCAATGGAATTTATACGTAAAAATAAATATCTATGTATTTGCACAGTAGATTTGTAATAAATACATGTTAAAGTACATTTGTTTAATTAAAGCGTTTAATAAAAATAATAACATTAATAAATTTTGAAGTATATATCTATAATAATAAAAGAAAGTGTTTGTCCATCTCTCGGCAACGTACAAATTAAACTATAGCACGTAAAGTTAAAAAAAAAAAAAAAAAAAAAGAAAGAAAGAAAGAAAGAAAAGAAAAATTCAGATAAAGGAATTCATTTATTTTTGTAATTTTTCCAAAATGCAGTGAGATTTTCTATATTCCTATTAGCTTATTATTTTTATTATTATTATTTTTTTATTATTATTAAGTTTTATGTGATTTTTGAAATTTTTTCCGGTGCTGTTCTTTGAGTAGGAATTTCAAACTAATGTCGATAAAATAAAATGCTCACAAATTTTCATTTTTTAAAGAAACATCTATTTACGAGATAATAATAATAATAATAATAATAAATAAATAATTTAAATTAAGCATGTATGATTAAAATCTTATGATAAAACTGCTGTCATAATAGCTTTAAAATTAGGGGAAGCCGGGGTAATAAGAGACAGGGGTTATAAGAGACGCAGTCAAAAAACCCACCAAAAAATATACTTAGACAACTTTAAAAATATGTGATATTAAGTATCATGTGTATTCTTTACTACAATACACTTATTGAGAAGTTTATAACACATTTTGAATTCTTTTTATACGACGAAAAGAAAACCTTCACTTTGAACTTACCCTGAAAGTTCGTGACTTTTTCTAAATTTTCCTTTATTATTATTATTATTATTATTTTTTTTTTTGTAGGTAAGATGTTTGGGATTTATTAATGTGTAACCATTTGACCAAGACTATGACTTTGATGTACAATTTTTTAAAACCTTTAAAGCATTCTTTATTTACATGTTCTAGGCATGTTTCTTATTAACCCATTTTTTTTTTTTTTTTTTTTTTTTTTTGTGGGGGTAATAAGAGACATGAGTCTCTTATTACCCCCACTGTTAATTACTGTGCCCCCTCACCCCCATTGTAGTTTCTGTTAATTCTGCCTGACTAGATAACGAAGAGTTTACCAAGTGTTAGGCCCAGTCTAAGTTTACCAAGAGAACATTTCTTTCTTTTTTTTTTCACTTAAATCAAAAAGCAGTTTTACTGATTTGGCTAGACCATATTTAGTTGTTATGATTATGTAAATTTATGTTTAGAATGTGTATAAGTTAGTATTTAGTCATTAATACTTCATTACATAATAAATAAGTTCATTTATAATTACTAGAAAAATCTTTTATAAAATTTTGTTCGCTTGTATACACTTCAAAGATACGTCTTTTTTGCCTATATTTTAGAAAATGGGTAAAATATTTTCTGCCCATTTAAAAAATTATATTGATGTTTTTGGTTAATCCCTAGGTTATGTTGATTATGTAGAACTATCACTAAGTACAATATTATATTATTTAGGATCTAATATTAAAATAAATGAATTTCACAAACGCATTTATGACAGTTAATTTTCGAGAAAACATATTTTTTGGATGGATGTAAATAATAAAAATTAAAAACTATTGGCTGATTCAGAATTGTTTCCAGATGTCTTTTAATATCCCACATGATTTTACATTGTTATATATGGACAGTTACAAGCCTGGTCTGTTATTACCCCACGTGGGGTTATTAGAGACAAGAATTTAATGAAAATTTAAAAAACAAAATTAACAAAAAATTTAAGTTCAAAAATCACCTAAAAAGTCAAGAGGAGTCCATTTAATGAAATTAATACGAGACATTTATTTCAAGTTATTTAGATTAATAGTATAGATTTTATTAATATTTTTTGTCTCTTATTACCCCTTTTGTCTCTTATTACCCCGGCTTCCCCTACTATATATTTGCTATGGTTGTAAAATAAATAAATAAATAAATATACATTTGAAAATTTATATGTTTTCTTTTGATTTATTTACAGTTTGAACTAATAAAATGCACTAATATGATTTTTTCCCTTGATTTTATCCTCTACATAAAAAAAAAAAAATAAGAATATAAATTTAGATTATTTAAAATTGACCATTTCTCTAAACAACATAATGAAACTCAAATAAATGAACGTCATTTTTATTTCATTAACAGCTATATATCACAGTGTGTAGAGCCATGTTTATGGTTTGGCGAAAATAGTTGCCAGTAGAAATATATTTATTTAAACACTTTAATAATCCTTTTTTATTTATTTATTTATTTATTTATTCGTTAAAATACAGTGACCAACAAAGCGGGCAAAGACTGCTAGTCGATATCCGTGTACAATAAAATTATTCACTAAAATGTCAATGAAACATTTAACAATACAAAATAAAAATGATTAGAAAAACACATAAACGTTAACCAAATCAGTAAAATGTTAAGTTTTAATATATAAAAGTAATAATAAAATGGTGCCTCAAACGAATAATTAAATTGCAGATATTGGCACTTAATCAGAAAATAAAATCACAAAATTTAAGGTGCCTTCACACTGGACGTTCCGTTCCGCTGTCCGTCGTCCGCAGAGTTTCCGTCAGTCATTCCGCAGGAGTTTACTGGCCTCAGAAGAATCCCGAGGACAGGGAGAGTAAAAAGAAATGAACCAATCACGTTGCAGGGCAGTAACAGGCATTAGCCAGCCTTTTTAAAAAAACATCTGTTTTGTTTTGATTTTCTTTAGAATTCAGCGAGCAACAAACATTGCATACATTCATTTAAAGCGAAATTGGAAATAGAAAATTAAAGAATTTGAATTATAATAGACATCTATATACTATGTATATATACAATATTTCTCGAAGTAGTCATATTTTAATTTCTTTCTTACTTTTCCAAATTTTATTTTATATAAATTTCAGCTATTTCTTTTACACTTTTCAATTTATAAATGCTTCTATATATATATATATATATATTTTTTTTTTTTTAATTACTTGTTTAGAATGTAAGAGCTTTAAATTCATAAAATGAAATTTTAGAAATGTGTAAAATATATGAAATGCAGTTTATTTACTAGGATGAAGAAACAAAATTCCTAACAAAATAATTATTATAATAGTAATATATTACTTTCTAAAGTTATTTACTTCCCCCTTCCCCCCAAGCTAATTATTTTTAAACAACTAAGCTGAGGATCGCGATATTGAATCGAACTTGGCACTTACTAGTCATTTTCAAGAAAGAAATTTAACTAATGATATGTATATCTTGTACTCAATGTTAAAGTGATTTCAAAATTTTATGTAAAACAATTTTGCATTATTTCCATGTTAGCATTAATTTTCCTGGTCATTTCAGCTTTAATTAAAAAATTTCTACCATTAATTTTAAAAAACAACAATTTTAATCAAAAGGTAAAATGTGGCTTTTTTAATCATTATTCAGAAAAATAAATAAACAAATAAATAAATAAATAACGTTTCAAATGTAAAATAATAATAATAATAATAATAATAATAATAATAAATAAATAATTTTGTAAAAAATAAATGTATGAATTGAAAACCTGAGAAATTTTTGTGCATAGGCTGAAGATAAAATTATCCATACAGAGTAACCAAGACATTTATTTTGCACTCCTCCCCCTTTTCATGCTTATAGCGTTTTATTTGCACTTGGGTCCTACACCTACGTAGATTACTTCCCTATTAATCTTTTTGAAGGACCCCAGCCTGTATCAGTATTTAAGGAAGTTTTGAAGAAAACCACAGAAAACTCTGAACAGCTAAGTAGCAAGTGCAACCTGGAATTGAATCAGGCAATCCCTGTCTACCAGTTTCGACAGCAGAACCTCTTGGCCATTGTTGGAACATGTTTTAATTCAAAGAAAAAATTAATTGTTGAAATTTATGCTATGTATGTGATTGAAAAACACTTTCAAATTTTATTTAAAATAAGCTTGCAGTATTTCTATGCTATTTTTTTTTTTCCTCAGTCATTCCAACTTTAATTAAAAAATTTCCACCATTTTTTTTTTTTTTTTTAAATGTTGGTAATTTTAATCAAAAGACAGAAAGTAAACACTTAAATAACTTTCTAATATTCTTTTAATTCGTATATTGAAAAGATTTATATTAGTTTTTAGAATGGAAAATGAAAAAATAATAAAAATTTCAAAAATTCTCTGTGTTTTCTAAAATAACTACACTCTTTTTTTTATTTTCTTCTAATTTTCATCTTTTGAAAATGTGTAATTTCAGATGATTTGGTTAATTACACCTATTTCTTGTATAACGTTTACATATTTCTAAGTGTTCCTTCTTCTTCCTATTATTATTAATTTCAGATTGTAAGATATTTAAATCCACAAACTGAAAGCTGGAGAAATTTGTAAAGTATATTTAAATACGATACACTGATCGAGATAAAGAAAATATTCTCTTTACCAAATAATAAAAGCATTTATTTTTGTCCCCCATGCTAATTATGTTTTATTTTAAAGTGGAATTGTAGAGTTAATTGCCTCCATCTTGATATTTTTTTAAGGTATTTTAGCCCAAATTTACGTGAGTTGTGAAGAAAACCATGGAAAAATCCAAATGGCTAGACGGATTAAACATGGCACTACCAATCTACCAATTTTGAGAGCAGAACTACCTGACCACTATTGAGACATGCTTTATTTGGAAGAAAAAAATTAAATGATGAAATGGATGTATTTATTGTATTTGATATAAGAATGACTTCTTGAATTTTTAAAATTATTTGGATAAAATGAAGCTATTTTTTACACAACATTTAAATGCTATGCAGAGTGAATTCCATGCGGGTCTTTCTAAGTGATCCTAGCTAGCACTTATGCACGATCCAAAGAAAACAATGGAAAACTCCAAACAACTAGTCTGACCAGTGGTGGATTTAAGGGGGGGGGGGAGGGGGCTGAAGCCCCCCCCCCTCCCAAAGCACTAACATTCTCAATTGGATGTTACAACTGTAAATTTTTCATTGGTCTGGAATAACATCTTGAAAACTCTTAGCCCCCCCCCCCCCCAAAAGTTAAGTTCTGGATCCACCACTGAGTCTGACAAGTGGAACCTTGGTTCGAACCCGGCAGTTCCTATCTACCAGCTTTGGTGGAATGGTGTAGGTGTTAAAGCCGATTGATTACACGAGGTTCCTAGTCCTAGGACTGGGTAAAGTGCCATTAATGGAAATCTTTATAAGCAATCCAAGCTGGTATGTATGTGAGCTTTGAAGAAAACTACGGAAAACTCTGAACAGCTAGGCGGACTGATATGTCCTGTCCTGGGTAGTGATGTGGGATGTTTAAATACCCAGTGGATGAGTAGGTAAATATTTTTGGGTATATAGCCAAGGCCTGGGAACCCAAAAACTGGGTATTTTGAAAAAAAAGTATTTGTGAATGGGCGATAATTTTCTTATCTCGAAATGAAACACAATACACATATACAGAATTTTTTGTATACAATAATTCAACTAATGACACTGAAGGATGTTGATTATTGTATTGCATTCATTTTTCTTTATGATTTTTTTTCTTTTAATTCATAAAGAGACTTTTTAAACAGTAATATAGAAATATTGGATTGATTTTTGATTCCTGCAATATATTTGAAGAGTGGTGGATTTAAGGGGGGACTGAAGCCCCCCCACCCAAAAGTACTGACATTCCCAACTGAATAGTACAATTGCAAACTTTTCATTGATCTGGAATTACATCTTGAAAAATCTTAGCCCCCCCCCCCCCCCAAAAAAAAAAAAAAAAAAAAAAAGTTCTTGATCCGCCATTGTATTTGAACAGGTTTTCATATGTATGACATAATTTACAATATTTTTTTAATTAAAAGTTTTGATGAAGTTTATTAAAAAAAAATTAATCAGCATTCATGATAAAATATATTCTAAAACTTAAGTGTGATAGCAGTGTAATTTTTCTAGTGTAAAGCAATGTCACTAATAATAAAATATTTTTAACTATGTTCATGCCATAGTATAGATGATGCGAGAGAAGCTTGGATTCTTAATTTTCTTTATGGATACCATGCTACAAGTCAGTTTTGATTTCATGAACACTTAGTCACTCCCTTTGTACACGTGTTAATGTTACTTTAAATTTTATGCTAAAAGGTGAAAAATAAAGATAGGAATAAAAAAGGACTTGCCTTGATTTTTTTTAAAATGTTAACGGGACTCTCTCTCTCTACTTATCGTCGCCAGAAGCCAAAGCCAGGATTATTCTATGTGGAATTTTGCCCTATCATAACTTATGAACTAACACATATTTTTAAATTCTATTTTTATATTGAGAAAATTCATTAATATTAAACAGGTTATTTTCTTTCTTTCTTACAAAAAAAAAAAAAAAAATCCTCTAAAACACAAAACATTGCTTTACCAAAGTCCACAATATACTTGTAATATTTTATTTTTGAAGTTATTTATTACAAAACTTGTAGTATACTTTGTTACATTAAAAGAAATGACTATAAACATTGAAAGTATAGACCAAATTTTTGTTTTATTTTAGGATTATTTTAACAGGTTTACAAACAAATATGCAATAATTCACAGGATTTTTTTTAAATAGTGTGATAATTGCATGCAAGATGCTGTATAACATTCATTTTTTATGATTAAATCTTTTGGTTTTATAAAATTTAAAATTTTTTAAAAAGGCTCAAATGTTTTTAACTTTACATATATTTCCTCTCTCTATATCTCTTTGTACTTAGCAATATCATGTTATACATAAATGCAAATGTTTTATTCGAATAGAGTTCTTTGAAAAATAAATACGCAGATATTTTACATTACTAGCCCGGTCCACCAGTAGCCGAGTGGTTCCGAGCTCAAAGGGGGTAGACATGAGGTGTTGGATTTAGTCCCAAATCACACTTGCCATTCTAGCCGCTAGTAGTTTTCCATGATTTTCTCCTAAACTTGCATAAATAAGGACTAGACCACCTTAGAAAGACCACAGAGGGCACTCCCCCTTCAGAGTCTAAGACCCTAATGCAGTCCGTCGGCTTTACTTCCAAACATACATTAGTATTCCTGGGTTCAAACCTTGTGCGTCCTGCCTATCAGTTTCGGTGTAGTGGTGTACATGTTAAGGTTTAATGACCACATGGTTTGGGTGAATTACCCTTCGAGGGGTTCTACTAAATTGTCTTAGCCTATTCTTGTGCAAGTTTTTGGAGAAAATCACAGAAAATTCTAAGTGGCTAAGACGAAAAGCATAACTGGAGACCTGGGATTGAACCTGATACTGTCTGTTTGTCAGCTTTGTGAGCAGAACCTCTCGGCCACTGATGGGACCTCAGTAGTTAAAAGAAAAAAAAATCTCGTAACATTATCAAAACAATGTGAAGTAAAAATAACCTGAAAAATTTTAACTTAGAAATTTGAATTATTTCTATGATAAAATTAATTTTTACAGTCTTCCTAAATATATTTCAAAAATTTATGCCATTAAGAATTTCAATGAATTTAATGAAATAATAAAAAGCAGTGATTTAAACCATAAAAGTGTCAAATGATAGTTTACTAGCTTAATTCCCTAAACTTGACTGTGCATAAAAAGTACACAAAATTCTGTATTGCAGCAATCAGTAATACACATGTATGTATGTGTATACATCGGGAAAAAATACATATATATATATAATTTGATACCAATCCTACACACTGTGCATTTGAAATAATAACAATTTTAACACAGTGTTAATAACGTTATGTAAAAAAAAAAAAAAAAAATGCTTAAGCTGATGAAGGATTAAAATTTAAGAAGAATTACAATTTACCTAAACATTACCATAAGGATCCTTTAGCTATCAGCTTCGGCACATGTTCAGATGTATGTGTTACCTCAGATTTCTTCTTCTTCCTTTACACCTGGATTTCAGCATACCGCATCTAGGTACATACGCTAACAAGATTACATAAATAGACACAGTATAAAAATTGTGCCTATAAATGTAATCCAGCTGGCAATCAAAATTTTAAAGTGGAAGACTGTTTCAGGTAAACCTGCCATACATATGCTTCATCTTCATCAAACTGGAAAAAACATGCTTACATACTGTTGAAAATTTAAACATGAAATAATAAAATATACATATATTCTCTAAAACTTCTACAGCGACCAAATTCTCAATTTATTGGATTTAACTGGCTTTGTGTAGTGCTGCGTGTTATCTGAAAACTGCATATTAAAGTATTGTACTAAAAAATTTATTATGACAATTTGAAATCAGAAGTAAAATTTATCATAAAAAAATCAAAATGATGTGCATGGACAAAAAAAAAAAAAAAAAAAAATGACAATTTAGTTTTATTTTATCCCGCACATTACACTTAACATACTAAAAAAGTAAGAAAGTAGCAAGATAGTGCTTCAAAACTTGTCTAAAGGAAATTCATAAGTGACAATCATTTGCGTAAGAGGAAATTAAAATTCAACGTTTTACCAACCTTGTGCTTATAATAAGCTACAAGGTTGGTGCCCCTCTTTTAAGATTAGTTATAGGAATTAATTAGTTTAACTAGAAATAATACATATAAAAATTCAAAGAGAAAATTATTCACTACAATCTATTCATCATATTTCAGCAGAATAAAAAAAAAAAGAAAAAAAAGAAATTACGTAAATTTTGCATAAAAAATAATTAATTCAAAAGCATCAACATTATTTTTTTAAAAATTACAATACATATTATATGTATGCTTCAAACTGCAATTCAATAATAATAAATAAAATCTACAAAATTACTTTTTTGAAATACTCAGAGAAACTGAGCAATAAAAGCTAAAAAAAAAATCATCAACAAGTTTCATTATTTTTCATAAAATAACATTAAAGTTTCAAAATACATTCGAAAATATAAAGAAAGAAAAATCGTCGGTTTAAAACCATTTTGTTTGTTTTTTGTTGATTAACTTACACTTTTATTGTTACCAAGTCAGGTTAATTCTCAAAATTTCAAGTGAAATATGATAGCGGTATTCATCAATAATATCTGAAAAATTAGGATCACTTATTAGTAAAGGGGAAAAAAAAAGCAAAAATTTGCGAAGGAAAACGGATAATTTTACACAAAAGCATACTTTTCCTGTTTCAAACAAAGTAAAACGATTATATAATAATAGTAATTAAATACTTATCGTAGGCACTTTCCAAAGTGAAACGATTAATTAATAAAGCATAAGCAACTCACATAAGTTTAAAAAGTCTTTAAATATGAACGAATTATTAGTATTTATCGAAAACAAACTTTAAGTGTTAAATGAATGTACAATTAACCTGATACGTTATTAAGGTCAGAATTTATATTTACCTTTCATGTACTATTTTTCCTTTCTTTTTTTTCCTCTGTATGTAATCTTTTAGCTGACTCAAACAAATGTTAGTTTTCTTGAAATATTGATAGAAATCGTCTATTTTCCTATTGAAAACATCACATAAAATGCTAAAGGACACATAAACAGTCTAAAGTTACACGCGAGGCAACCATGAAGGATAAGGAAGTGAGTTTCTCATTGAACAATCTGATTGGTTCGCTGCTTGCGGTCGACGGCGGCGAAAACGTTCATTTCTAGCACAGACAGAAGTCAAAGTTTTCCTCAAAAGAGCTTTGCGTTCGTCCGTTGCGTTGAGAAAATTCATCATTGCGCATGCGTTAGTTTCGGAACGGCCAGTGTGTTAGAGCGGAACGGCCAGTGTGAAGCCCGCTTAAGTACATTAAGCGACAAAAAAAAAAAAAAGCCGTACTTGGATGTTCTCCTTGTTGCCTTCTACAACCGCCAATTTTATCGTTTAATAGATTAATTATTGAATTTCCGCAATTCAGTTGGAAAACTATTATTATTATTTTTTTTTTTTTTTTCAATTCAGTACAGCTACTCTATTCAAAATCATAATCAGAATATCTTTATTCCCCTTTCTGAAAATATCCCCTCCGCCAGAAAAAACACGTAGATTGCACATTGCGCTCAATGTCAATTTATTTCAAAGTCCTCACGCATGCGCATCGTCAGCAGGATATGGAATCCAAAATTTTCGGGGCTCGCTGTAAACGCTTGTTGATTTTTATCCTTTATTCATGCAACCCTGCTCAATTTCGCTTTCTCGCCAAACAGCGGATCGCCAATTTGGTTCATCCGTGCAGAATGCGGAAATTCGCTGCACTGACATAAAAAAAGCCATGTGTCTGCGTTCTTCTCTGAAGTTTTTTCTGGAAAGGCACTTTTAAGCAGACATCTACGCATTCACTTAAAATTAAAGCTTTATTGCGTAAAATATGTTTAAAAGCGTATTCATGCAGTCACACAGGTAAAAAGCCATACATGTATGAAATCTGTTCTACAAGGCAAATTCTCAATTACTATTCAAGCACTCACACAGGCGAAAAGTCATACGTGTGTGAAATGTCTTCTAAAAGATTCTCTCAGAAACATGAACTAAATGAACATTCACGCACTCACACATCTGAAAAGCCACACGTGTGTGATATGTGTTCTAAAGGATTCTATCGGAAGGATCATTTGAATGAACATTTACGCACTCACACAGGTGAAAAGTCATATGTGTGTGAAACATGTTCTAAAGGATTCTCAGGTAAGAGTAATTTAAAAAGACATTTACGTATTCACACAAAAGAAAAGCCATATATGTGTGAAATATGTTCTAAAAGATTCTCTGATAAAAATAATTTAAATGTGCATTCACGCGTACACACTGCTGAAAAGTTATACGTGTGTGAAGTTTGTTCGAGGAAATTTTCTACTAGGCAGGCTCTAAATTATCATTTGCAAACTCACACAGGAAAAAAGCCACATGTGTGTGAAGTCTGTTTTAGAGATTTTTCTACAAGGCAGGCACTAAATTACCATTTACGAACTCATACAGGAGAAAAGCCACACGTATGTGAAATCTGTTCTAAAAGATTCTCTCTAAAGCATTATTTAAAGACGCATGCACGCACTCACACAGGCGAAAAGCCATACGTGTGTGAAATGTGTTCTAAAAGATTCTCTCATAAGCATGCACTAAACAAACATTTACGCACTCACACAGCTGAAAAGCCATACGTGTGTGAAATGTGTTTTAAAGAATTCTATCAGAAGGATCATTTCAATGAACATTTACGCACTCACACAGGTGAAAAGCCATATGTGCGTGAAACATGTTCTAAAGGATTCTCTGGTAAGAGTAATCTAAAAAGACATTTACGTATTCACACAAAAGAAAAGCCATATATGTGTGAAATATGTTCTAAAAGATTCTCTGATAAAAGTAATTTGAATGTGCATTCACGCGTACACACTGCTGAAAAGTTATACGTGTGTGAAGTTTATTCGGGAAAATTTTCTACTAGGCAGGCTCTAAATTATCATTTGCAAACTGATACAGGTGAAAAGCCACACGTATGTGAAATCTGTTCTAAAGGATTCTCTCTAAAGCATTATTTAAAGACGCATGCACTCACTCACACAGGCGAAAAGCCTGTGAAATGTGCTGTAAAGGATTCTCTCGGAAGTGTCATTTAAATCTGCATTCACGTATTCATGTAAAATGAATCATGTACATGTTTAAAGCCTTATGTTTGTGAAATATCTGTACTGATAGGTATAAAGTATTTAAGTCCAAAAATGTCGATTTTCAGTTAAGTATATATTCAGACACAGAAAAAAATTCTCTATCGATTGGTATGGATTTAAATCCATGTCATTTAGTGTTTGAGAAAATCCATTGATAAAAAAAGATTCAAGTCAGAAATTTAGCATTAATCTTTGTATAAAATATTTAATTCAATTTTATTTTTCCTTTATTAAATGAAGGTTGACAATCACTGGACGGTATAATGGGTATAAATCAATATAATCCCTTTTTCCTAATCAATTCTTCTGATTAGTTTTTAGTTAGTTTAACTTTATTTTTCGTCTCCAGAAAAATCGAGAATATGGACTTAAATCCTTTATACTTATCAGTACACATATATTCTAGAAAGTTTTCTGCTAGGGACAATTTGAATACACGTTTCTGAACGGATGCAGGAGGAAAGCCTTGTGTGTTCTAAATGTTTTCTAGAAAATAAAAATCAACCCGAGAAAAGTCATGTATGTGTGAAATAGGTTCTAAATAATTCTCACTGATGAAATATCTCGCTGGACATTTGCGCAACCGTACAGCATAGAAGCGATATGTGTGTAATATATATTGTAAAAGATTTGTGGTATAAACTTTTAAAAGCTATAAAGTAAAAGACTTTATTCTGAAATATATATATATATGTGTGTGTGTGTGTTTATTACACTTCAACTCGTATTTGCAGATTAACTGTAACCTGTTTGTAACTGGCGGTTGTATTGGTATCTTTCGTGTTTGTTTTGTGTACATTTATTAAAGTTCTGTATTACAAACATGGCTTCTTAAATGGATCTTAAGGCTGGGATTGCGGTGCCTCGCTTAAAACTATCTTACGCACTAACTCCGTCTTAAGATGTAAACAAAACACAAGTCGTATTCCAGTGTCTCACTATCTTACGACAACGTAAGAAAGGAGGCCTCTCCACTTATCGTCCCCAGAAGCAAGGGCCAATGTTATTCTATGGAGAATTTCGCCACATTATAACTTATTAACTATTGTATCTTGTGTGTTGGGGTCCACAAATAACGAATACGTAATTAATACACACATTTAATCACGATAAACTACACAAATAAGCATTATATACAGGAACACTTAAAGTTACCGTACGCTAGTACGTCAGAAGAACAACAACAACTAACTAGAGTTTATACATAGAGTTTGCATTGCACAACACAGAAACAGCGACCTCGTGCGGTCAGGCACGATCGGAACAGGGAACAAAGTCTAATACATGACTTTCCTTCCCCCTAGGAATAAACTATATAGTCAGTCAAATGTTTTGGCGAGGATCGGGAGCGTTCAGAACGCCTTAGAACAGGAAAGTTTGGCTCCTCGGCCACAGGACACACAGGAGAAGGTTCGGTTGGTGAATCTTGTTGAACCGGAACATCTTCCGGAGATGGCGAAGATGAAATCACAGGAGGCTGAGTTGATGTTTCCGCATCTTGTGACTGGCTGCGAACTTGATCAACATGACGTTTTTGGATTATTCCGTCTGCTAAATTTTGGGTCTTATAGGAGACTGGTCCTGTTGGCTCTATAACTCTAGCAGGAATCCACGCAGGACCTGAACTGTAATTACGAATGTACACTGGATCGTTCTCTTGAAACTGACGTAGGCGTTTAGTTTTGTTTTCCTCAGCTAGCTTTTCTTTTTTGAATTTTATCTCTTTATTCAGATCAGGATGTAACCTATCCAAGAGTGACGTCAACCGTCTATTCATCAAGAGTTCAGCGGGTGATTTACCGGTAGTAGTGCATGGCAAAATATGCTGTGAAAATAGGAATCGAGCTAGCCTTGAATTATGTGCTTTAAAGCCTGCTTGGTCGTAGCCACCATTCTTTCCGCCTGGCCATTGGATGAAGGATGATAGGGAGCTACGAAAATTTGACGAATCTGGTTTTTTGCTAAAAAATGTTGAAATTCAGCAGATTTAAATGTACGGCCATTATCAGAAGCTATTGAATCCGGAAGTCCATGAGTAGCAAAAATAGATCGAATGTTATCAATGGCGGCTGTAGATGACATGGAGGAAGCTAGTATAACCTCCAGCCACTTAGAATGAGAATCTACCACAATGAAGAATATTTTCCCTTGAAATGGACCGGCGAAATCTATATGAAGGCGTGACCATGGCTTTTCTGTCCACTCCCAAGGATGTATGGGAGCCTTGTTTGGTGCTCTTTGATTCTCCTGGCACAGACTGCAAGTTTTTACTGTATTTTCAATGGCGCTATCCATATTAGGCCACCACACATAGCTGCGTGCAAGACCTTTCATTCTCACGATACCGGGATGTCCATTATGAAGGAGGGTGAGTACTTCTTTTTGGAGGGCTGAAGGTATAATTACCCTGCTACCCCACAGGACACAATTTTTATGAACACTCAAAGCGTCCTTACGTCTGAAATAAGGTTTGAAATTTTCATCAGTCAGTTTTGAAGGCCATCCGTTTAAAACCATTAGTGAAATTCTAGATAGCACAGGATCTTTTCTTGTCACTTCCGATATCAAACTAGCACTCAATTGAGTAAGCGGAGCATTTTCCAACAACAGAATGTCTGCCGGTTCCAGCGAGTTGGCTTCCGGAGAATGCAAAGGTAAGCGGCTCAGAGCATCAGCGTTACTAATGTCTTTACCCTTCCTATACTCTAACTTATAATCGTAAGAGGATAACAATAAACTCCACCTAATAACACGGGGTGACATCATTTGGGGTAATGGTTTCTCAGGATTAAACAGTCCCAAAAGAGGTTTATGGTCAGTTATGATTTTGAATTCTCGCCCCTGGAGATATTGATTAAATTTCTTTACCGCTGAAATAATAGCCAGAGCTTCGCGGTCAGTCTGACTGTAAGTTCTCTCAGGCTTCGTTAACGTTCTGGAATAATATGCTACCGGCGATTCAGTGCCATTAGGTAATACGTGACTCAAGACAGCTCCAACTCCATAGGAGGAGGCATCACATGTTAAAACTACGAGAAGCCTTTCATCGAAGTGTGCCAAAATTACGTCTTTCTTGAGCAATTCCTTAGCGGCCCTATACGCTCTATCATGGTTGGCCGTCCAATGCCAAACTCTGTCGTTTCGAAGCAACTGGTGCAAAGGCTCCAAAACATCCGAGCGGTTTTTCAGAAAGCAACCATAGAAACTTAACATTCCAAGAAAAGCTTGAAGTTCAGTTTTATCCCTTGGGCTAGGGGCTTCATGAATGGCTTTAATTTTATCGAAACTAGGCTGAATGCCCTTTTTATTTACTCGGAAACCTAACAATTCAATTTCTGGCACTGCGAACTGACATTTTTCCCGTTGAAGCTGAATCCCGAATTTTTTTAAGCGTTCTAGCACTTGTTTTAATTTTTCATTATGATCCTGAGTATTTTTCCCTTGAATGAAAATGTCATCTAAGTACGGCTGGACGCCCTCGATGCCTGCTAAGACCTCTTCCATCCGCTTTTGGAAAATAGCGACGGCTACTGAAACGCCAAATGGAAGTCTATTAACTTTGAAAAGTCCCTTATTTGTGTTTAAAGTAAGAATTTTAGAACTCGGCTCATCCACCGGAAGTTGCAGATAAGCCTCAGAAAGATCCAATTTAGAAAAAATGGTACCGCCAGTCATCGTAGTCAGAACTTCATTAACCGTAGGTAAGGGATATGTAAACGGTTTAACTGCTTATTTCACCGTACTACGGTAGTCGCCGCATAAACGAATTTTGCCATTTTTTTTTACTACTGGTACTACGGGTGTAGCCCAGTCAGAATAAGCAACAGGTTCTAGAATACCCTTCCTAACCATATTCTCTATTTCCTCCGTCACCTTACTGCGTAATGCTAGCGGAACATTTCTAGCCTTAAGAAATTTAGGAGTACTATTTTCATCTATTTTTATTGACACGGGCGGACCCGAAAATTTCCCTAGAGTCTCATTAAAAATATCCCGAAATTCTAATAAAATGGACTCGAGAGGTTGAACACAAATGGTATTGACAGAAGAATTATCTGTGCTTAACTTAATACCCAACGCATCAAACCAACTTCTACCTAACAATGATTTACCCTTACCCCCAATAACTAATAAAGGCAAAATAACATCATAAGATTTATAAGAAACACTTGCATCAAAATAACCATGAACATCTAATTTTTCAGAGTTCCATGTTTGAAGACACTGATCAGAGATACGTTTTAAACTAGGGGGATTAATGGGCCACAATTTAACAAAAGTATCCGAACTAATTACAGAATGTAGGGACCCGGAATCTATTTCCATCTTATGTTTAATTCCATTTAAATTAATTAACACATCATGGGGTGGATAATTAAGCACTGTACTAACTAAATTTATAGTATTAATATAAGAATTATCTTCATAAATATCTGACTTACCTGTGTCAATATTTTGAAGTTTCGAATTATTTTTACCCCCAAATTTCTGGAATTTTTTAGAATTGCACATTTTTTGTATGTGCCCCACCTTCTTACAAAAACGACAGACAGCTTTAAGAAATTTACATTCACCAAAGGGGTGATAATTCCCACACCGCTGACATGGCTTCTGCCCTGAGGCGTACCCTTTGCATTGTTATCCAGTACTCTCTCTCGGGAGCTTTTTTATTCGTTTTCAGAAGGTGGACAGCATTGGACCCACGAATTTCTACGGTTTGTTTAGCTGCTGCTTCGCCGGCTAAAGCTACATTCATAGCTGAAGTGAGAGTTAACTGTGTATCGGACAGAAGCTTCCTTTGTATGTCTTCATCTTGAATCCCACACACCAGGCGATCTCGTAGCATTGAATCTAACTGCGTACCGAAATTGCAGTTTTCCGACAGTTTCCTAAGCTCCGCCACAAATTCTGCAATAGATTCATTCGGGCGTTGATCTCGTTTATTAAATTTGAAACGAGATAGTATTTCTGACAGTTTTGGCGAAAAGTGGTCGTCTAGAATTTTTAACAGATTGGCAAAGTCAGTTTCATTTGGAGAAGCTGGCGTACATAATGATCTTATTAAAGAATACAGTGTAGGACCCGCAACACTCAGAAATATTGCTCGCTTTTTAACATCATCAGTAATACCATTGGCAGCAAAATAAAAATCCAGACGTTCTTTGTATTCAATCCATACAGATTTTCCGATGATGAATTCCTCAACTTTACCTAGAGACATTTCGAACAAAGGAACTGTAATGCGTAGAAGAAGAAAATTAATAAATACATCCAATTGTACTCGTCGCCAGTATTGTATCTTGTGTTTTGGGGTCCACAAATAACGAATACGTAATTAATACACACATTTAATCACGATAAACTACACAAATAAGCATTATATACAGGAACACTTAAAGTTACCGTACGCTAGTACGTCAGACGAACAACAACAACTAACATAGAGTTTATACATAGGGTTTGCATTGCACAACACAGAAACAGCGACCTCGTGCGGTCAGGCACGATCGGAACAGGGAACAAAGTCTAATACATGCATTATTATATATTTTTAAATTCCGTTTTCACAATGAGAAACTCACGACTATTAAACAATTTATCAAATGATTTTTTAAACATTTTAATACTATTTTATTTTGAGGTTGTAAAATGCGAATTTTTACAATGTGAATTTTTTCATTTTTGAGCTTAAAAATGAAATCTTAAAAATAAAAATAATTTTTAGCAAGTGATAAATTGTTTAATAGCTGCGAATTTTCTGAAAGTGAAAACTGAATTTAAAAATGTGTATTAGTTAATGAATTATAATGGGGCAAAATTTCCCATAGAATAACATTAGCTTCGGCTTTTGGAGACGATAAGTAGAGCCTCCTTAAGTCGAATCGTAACTGGATGCACGCGCAATTAGAACGTAGGTAGCTCGCCGTCTCCAATTGGCTAACTCGTTTCTCCCGCCGGGTGTTTACGCTTGGGGCACCGCAGTGACCGCCATTATTTTTATTAAATTTTTTCATTCTTTTTTGTTTATATTTCTCCTCTTTTTCTCAGCAGTGAATTTTTAAGATCATGGTTTATTCTATCCTTGATCGGCCGTTATGATTTTCCCCATGAACTTATCCAAGAATACATTCTCTTAAAGTAAATTCACAGAATGAAGGACACGGAAGTTCTGCTGCTTACAAGAAAGTATTAATGGGTGTAAGCTTTTCAAAGTAGGGTTTGTAATAAAATTGACATTTCAAGAAGTCCAGAATGGGAGAAATACTACTACCATTGTATCAGCAGATGTCAAAGCTGAATATAAAAAGAAATACAACTTAAACACGACCATCGCAAGTGACAATGAGGTATGAATGTTTTCATATTCCATAGTGTTGAATGTGATTAAATTAGTTGTAAATATATTTGTAATACTATAGTTCATTATTGTATCTCTTCCATTCCTTGTATAAATGATTTTTTTTTTCATTATGCTGTGTTTGTTGAGTAGCTAGAATGAGAAACTTTTTAGACTATTCGAGCGAAGCACATATGGTGAAATGTATTAAAATTAAGTAGTTTATTTTTAATTTATGACCCAATTTAATCCCCATTTCCCGTATTTTTGGAAGTGCCTATTAAAATTAATAAATAAGCTTAGTGTAATTACATATTGTGCAAAAAAGCATATTTAAAACGTCGAATTCTACAAGGATACCCAGCTTGATAAATTATGGAGGTAGTTCCGCAATTCTAATGTCATATATATATATATATTAGTATATTTATTGTTTATAATTTACGTATTTCAATTAATTTTTGATTTTATTTCCAGTGATGAAAGTTCATGAAATAACTTTTATTCTTCAAAAATTGCAACTTTAGGAAGTTATTGTGCCACAAAATATAAAGTTCATTTTTGTTAAACGATTAATGTTAGAGAAACTGTTATTTTATTCGTCTCAGAGAAATCTGTTTGTAAGAAATTTTATAGATATCTGTGTTTTGAGCCAGAGTCATGGACATGATTTCAATGAATGGCAATGGTTACACTTTTTCAACACCTTTATATCATATGGCACCCTTGAATCACATTATTCATATAAATTACACACCTCATCCAAATTAAATACTATAGGATATAAAATGTATGTATATATATTCCCACCCCTTTTTTTAACTAAATACTTTTTATATATGTTAATTCCACTTTGTTGATTTAAATAAGAAATTGACCAAATGCATTAAAAAAAAAAAAAAAAATGTTGTGTAAAACGCATAAGAATTCTTATGTGGGTCCAGCTATGTGTGAATAAGCCAGAATAACTAAGTTAATCCGAAAATCATATAGCTGCATGTAAATCAAATATTTGTTGTACTAAATTTCCAGTCAATTGAAGGATTATGTAAAGTATCAGAATTTGTTTTAGCATTATAAAAATAATTACTAATTCTGTGTCTACCACTTTTTATACAAACCATGCCTTTAAACATTCTTATAACATGCTTTAACTATGTTGCATGCTGCATGTATAATTTTAAGCGTGTACAAGAAGACTTTCTACTTATTGCCTGCTGAAGCCTAAGACCATCATATATTCTGTGAGGAATTTTATTACAAAAGTTACTCACTACCTAATGTATGTTTTTAAATTTCATGTTCACATTCAAAAAGCACAATCATTAAATTTGTTCTGGCTTTCTAAAGATTTATTATTGCTACTATTACTTTATTTTCTTAAATTAGAAAAATGAATTTATTCATTTTTCAAATTTTACAGGCTATTTCTACCTAAAAATTTTAGTTTGATAATTGTAAAATTATATCCAATTATCAGTTTTGACAGTTAGGTTTAAAATTTTTTGGTCTTCAATACAAGCCAGTCTAATTTTAAAGTGACTGCATTGTCTTTTTAAATACATTATACATGAATTTAATCAAAGCTAACAAATTACACAAATAAAGAAATACTGCACACTAGAAGCATCTTCAAATTTACAGAAAATATCAAATGAATAAAATTTTATTTTTTCTTTGTGTTAAACCTGGAAGTATAAAAAAAAAAAAAAAAAAAAAAAAAAAAAAAAAAACCTGTTATTTTATTTGAAGATGTTAATTCATTATTTGAGTAATTTTATAATTCCACAAGATTGTGAGAATGTGAGAAAAGTTTTGTCTACTGTTAAATTGTTATTTAATTTAATCAGGCATGAAAGTTTTCAGACTTTAGTCTGAAATCTTTCCTTTTGAAGGCCATGTTGGCTGTTTCTGAGATCAGTGTAAATCCAAAGAGAAACCATAACCAAAATTTATGGGGGGGGGGGGGGGGAATAGAAAATCATTTTAACTTCCCAAAGTATGTGGCTATTTTGCTGAAAAATCACAAAATTACTGCTTTGATGTTTTTAATTTTTATTTTGCTACAAATTTTTGAAATAATATGATTATTTTGCTGTTAAATGTGACAAAATTTTGTACTATTTTCAAAGTTAATTCCAGAAATAAAAGATTATTTTAGTGTAATATTATATATTTGCTTTTTTAGTAGCAAATTTCTGAAACGTGCAATATTTTCGCAGTTGATTAGGGAATTATGGGTTTATTTCACGACTGTTAAAAAGAAATTCCATTTATTTACAGCTAAATTAAATGCTTAAGTTAGAGGTAATTTTTGCTGCCAATTTCCAAAATAATGAATATTTTGGCACTACCAGGAATAATTTTTTTTTTTTTTTAATATGTGTGTGTCTGAAATATGTAATTATTTCATTAAAATTTCTGCTTTTTTGTTTAAATGTATGATTAACATATATGCAAAATTTGCTGATTCTTTTTTTTTTTTCTTTTTTCTGCCAACTTCAATGAATTTACTAATTGATTTGTTTACTGTAAGTTAAAAATTGTACACTTTTGTGTCTTAATTCCAAAAATATATATTTTTGCATTTTATTGTGATGAATTTGTATTGTGTGCAAGTTCAGACTTTTCATTTTTTATAAAACAATTTTATTAGTTAGTTATTTTTGTTTGTTATTCTTTTTTTAACAAAGAGAGATGGGTAATCAAGGTGAGCCTGAACTTCCGACTACTTCTGAAACACGAGATACAGCAGACCCAGACCATAAAGCGAAAAAAGGAGAGACGACTTCGACTAGCAACCACAAAGAAACATGCCATCTTAAAGAAGTTCCATCAGATGAAGATTATTCAATATCTAAAGCCAGCAAGTCCACAACCTGAGACACCCCACCATCCCACTGAAGAAAGCCATCAACCTGAGGCACCCCACGACAGCCGACACAGAGAGCTTGTAAATATTTGTAGAAAGGATGTAAATAACGGCAAAAGCCTGGTGAGTGTCTAAGTTGTGTGGTGTTTATTAAAATCACTGCACGACTAAGATAACTCTCCCTGGCAAGACAGAGAAGAAATGCACATTGCTTCATCAAAGGATATGGAGGTAATAATTTTTTTTTTTTTTTAGTTAAATTATTAATTTATTTTTTAATTTAATTTCATGTAAATAAAAAAACAGAATTTTATGACAATACTTATTTATTTAAACACTTATATTTAAAATAATGATTGTTATTATATGAAAGATCAGGACCCTGTACATTTTCCGGAACGTCTGTATACGCAAGTGAAGTGTGACGTTACTGACCATCCGTGGATGCAAGAAAAATATTTACTATGTTAATCACCCATTGTTTTTTTTTGTAAAAAAATTATTATAAATCAAGGGAAATTATCCCGATTTCTGATCGCCTTCTTCATGTTTGTGTTTTTTGTTGCAATGATGGTCGCAATCCAATTTTCTTTTATTTAAATCGTCATCTCTCAATAAAGAATTATCTGAAATATTAGGAAGCGCTTCATCTTCAAAATTTATTGAATCACCGGCATCCCCATAGTGCGGTTTGTCCGGTTCAACTGGACGACCCATTGTTTTGTCTAGTATCTTTTTAAGTATTTGCTCTGAGTTTGCACCCATTTTCCTTAATCGAAAAAAAAGTCGAAAGCCAAAATTTTCAAAGTTATTGCCAGTACCTTTAGAGTAAAAATGCCTACCTATGTACAACATTCATTTCGGACACAATATACCGATGCCGTCATCATCAGTATATAATCTGAAATTGTACATACTTAATTGTACCGTAATTTCAATATTTTTATAAAACAAAGGCATTACCCAGGAATTAATTTTCTTGGGAATTTCCAGGAATCAAGTTTATTGTGATTTACTGCCTGTTGAGTCACATGTGAGTTCAGATTTTATTTCATATGCATTTTTCAATGACTAATTCAAAATTGCTATTATATCACTTGTGTTATTTTTCTTTGCCAGATTTGAGTATGATTTTTGTTTGATCTCTTGAAGTTTCCTAGATGGCAACATCATGTGAATTATATGCACTCTTTCTTAACTCAACTTTATAATCACACTAGCTGTTACCCGCGACTTCGTTCACATGGAAATTTTGATATGTATGTGTGGGAACTGACGGTTTGATCATAATATGTAATGTAATGAAACCTTATCATTGTGGTGCTGTGCAAATCAGAGTATGATAAAGTATACTAAAAAAAATTTGTAACTCATTGAAAGATCTACGGAAAAAAAAAAAAAATACAATTTATTTTTATTCTAACATCGATCTGTATGCAACATTAAATGACTTATTTTCCGTCAGCACATGCAAGTTCTGGGCACTTGAAACACGGGAACAACCAACATATAATTGACCGTGTGAGAAGCATAGAGTTCCTAAATGAATGCCTGTCACTTTTAAGGTTTGGCCATGGGATTTGTTGATCGTCATTCAGTGGCGGATCCAGAACTTGACTTTTGGGGGGGGGGGGGGGCTGAGATTTTTCAAAGTGTTGTTCTAGACCAATAAAAAATTTACAATTGCAATATTCAATTGTGAATGTCAGTGTTTTGGGGGGGGGGGGCTTCAGCCCCCTAGCCCCCCCCCTTAAATCCGCCACTGTCGTCATTGTAAAAGCCAATTTAGATGGAAATTGCAATATTTGGAAATAATATATGGAAATAATATATTTTTAAAAATTGAATCTTAAGAATCTTTGCAAGCGTTTTTTGAAATCTAGCAATACTTTAAATATATATACAGAATATGATTTATTATGCGAAAATAAATAAATAAAAATTATCGCCAACATGGCGATAAAAATTAAATATTCGTTCATAGGGATCCTGTACTAAAACAGTACTGCGTTGCGGAAGTATAAAAACTGGGTCGTCAATTATGAATTTTATTTCGAAACCTTTCTTTGTATGATTTTAGTTCACTATTGCACAATATTCATCTGGTTTTAATAATAATTTGGTGACTGGTGAATTAAAATTTTAATTATGTGGTGAAATTCGTATAATATTTATGGGTTTCAAATTGTTAATTTTTTTTTTTACAAAGAAATGATTTTTTTTTTCATCTCCCGGCGAATTGTTGAATAATATTTTAGTTCTTAAACGACTTTCGACGGCTTTACCCGCTTCGTCGGCAAACTCTTTTCTATATAGCTTTATAAAAAAAAAGAAAAAAAAAAAACTGAAATTGGTCAATAGCTCGCTTTGGGTTCCCGCTGCCTTCGGCATCGACTTGTTCGTCCTTGCAATCTCCGGTGCCTGTCCCTATTGCCTGCGACAATAGCTTACCCATGGGCTTCCATTTGGGTGCTTATCATATATGAGAGTTTCGATACGGACAGTATCGAAAATTTTGAAGTTGCTCTTTTATATCTGAATCCCAGTTACATATGAACAACATTATACGTGATGTACATAATATTTGCTCTCAAGTTACTTCCTATATTTATTTGATTTAACCGATCAATCATAGAATGACAGCAATTTCAAGCCACCTATGATATTACAATATGCTATGATCGGCTACTTCTATCGCATGAGAAAATTATTTTTTTTTTAAATTATTATTTTGTGGTTATATATACTTCATGCTTAGTTAATAGTAGTTGGTATATAGAAAAATAAATAAATTGATTAATATGTAAACTTGATCATGGTACAGCCTTAATGCCCTTGGCGACTTTTGAATTTTTGTTGCCGTTTTAGACCAAAATACAGTCGGCTGCAAAATTATTCGAGCACTAGCCAATAATTTCTATATTTAAAAAGTACACTTAAGACTGTTTTGCTACGTAAATCCTTGTCGAATCATGTTCTTAGACTGATTAAGAACATGACTCGACAAGGATTTATTTAACAAAGCTGTATTAAGTGTACTTTTTTTTGGCAAGGATTATTGCTAGTGCTCGAATAATTTTGCAGCCGACTGTATAATTTATGCGATTATTGTTCCTATACACAAGCGAGGTGTGACGTCACTGACCATCCCTGGATGCAAGAAAATGATTTCCTATGTTTATCGCCTATTGGATTTTTTGTAAAAAATTATTAAAAATCGAAGATAATTATTTCCCGATTTTAATCCCCATATTTGGGTATATATATATATATATATATATATATTAGTTATCATGTACATGTGTTAGGTTGAGTTGTTTTGCTGGCAAATTGACAAAATTTTAAATTTCAAAAGTCTGTCGTTTTTGGCGCTTATTGTATTCGGTGATCAAAAACGTAATACGAAAATACACATGCCAGATGCATATTTTCGTAATATGCATTGTACGAAATATTGTTTTATATTATTCATTACTCTCTTAATATAAGTTGTTAAATAAACATGATTTTTGAAAGGAATTAAATTATGTTCGCCAAATAATTTAGCGATATTTTTTTTTTCTGCCAAGGATGACCGATATCAAATCTATTCGGCTGCAACATATTAGTATCTTATATCAGATACTTTATTTAGACATTTGAAAACAAATTTGACTTCAAATTATGATAGAATATTTATCATTTTCCTTTTAATTAGTATATTAGTTGGATATTTATTGTGTTAATATCATCCTTTGAAATGAAATGTTTGTGTTTTCAATCGAATATGGAAATTTACCGTTTTTTTTTTTTTTTTTCCCTCTAGAGTTTTGAAATAAAAAATTCAAATTTTGTCAATTTTACAACAAAAATAACTTAATCTAACGCATGGACATGATAACTAATACATATCCATACCTAAATATTGGGATTAGAATCGGGAAATAATTTTCCTCGATTTTTAATAATTTTTTACAAAGAATCCAATGGCGCATAGGAAATATTTTTCTTGCATCCATGAACGGCCAGTGACGTCATCACTTCGATTGCGTATTTCTTTTATCTTTTCCTTGCCGAAAAATGTCCGATCTACTTCCGCATCAAAATTAAAAAATTTGTCCAGATTTATCAATAAGAATGTTAAATATATAATATAATGCTGATAATGCTGCCTTTAATATAATACTGAATTAGCTTTTATGCCAAGCGTGTTTCATCCGCCATACTTAAAAAAAAAAAAAAAAAAAATCTGAAGTTGAGGTATGTAAAAAATGCTAAGAAATAAAATTCAGAAGAAATATGTTAGATTTGTAATATTACTATTTTATTTTAAAGTTATAAAGCGTCATTTTCCCATCGAACAATTTAACATTTAGTAATGTTTTTATTTTTCGCGTGAAAGCATATTTCATTTTATGTTGAAATAAATGAATGACTAATAAAAAATACCTCGTTAACTTTTTTGGCAACAATTAAAAATTTAAATGGCTTATATTACTGATAGTCAATTACCAGTTTATTATTTTCATATTTTAATTAATTTTAAAAAATCTAATCAAATTTCCGGTATAAATTGTAGCCTATGTTCTATTCCAGACTATTCTCTATCTCTGTACCAAATTTCATCCAGATCCGTTTAGCCGTTTTGGAGTGATTGAGTAACAAACATCCATCCATCCATCGAAACTTTCGCATTTATATATTAGTATAGATATCGTTATACTGTTATTGATGAAGAAACCTTTTTTTTAGATATTGTTAAGATTAATGGGTTCTTCTCCTTTATCCAGGCTCATGGAAATCACCAAATGCGAGCCAAGTTGCCAAGCGAAGCGAATGTAAGAATAGTTTACGGAATAAAAGTCGAAATGTTACCTTAGGGTTGTAAGAAATTTAGGGTTATAAGAAACCAAGCCATGGCCCCATACAAACAATCACATTACGGTTGTAAGAAATTTTGGTGAAATTCTACATTATTTGGTGATTTTTCGAAGTGAGCCAAGTCATGGCCCCATACAAACATTCACTAGTAGTCGCCAAGCCCAAATCATTTTTCGCTAAACCAAGCCCTGACCCCATACAAACATTCACATTAGAGTTGTAAGAAATTTTGGTGGAATTCTACATTATTTGGCGAATTTTCTACGCGAGTCAAGTCGCCAAGCCCTTAATAGTATTTGGCAATTTTTCCATACGCCCGGATAAAGGAAAAGTACCGATTAATGTAATTAATAATTAGAGCTGTACCGAGTACTCGGTATATACTCTGCACTCGACCTATTTGCCGAGTACTTATTGGTACTCCGCCAAATTTAGGCTATGTATTCGGCCATTACCGAGTAGTTGTGGGAATTTCACTATTTTTATGCATTATTGAAAGATGTTTATTTTATAACTAAACTAAAAAAATATGGAAATATAAATACAGAGTCATTATAATTAGTATAGAGATGACTCATGATATGAGCTTTTAATTATAACTTTTAATGTATCTTGTATGAATGTAATATGCATTATTTTATAAAAACTTAGTACATGAAATTGTATTTATAAATCAGACAAAAATAAAATATTTTAGAAAAAAAAAAAAAATTAACCTCTATGTAATATTAACACAAAATTTTCGTTATTCATTTGTGCAAATAAAAGTAAGACACTTTCAAATCGGTAAGGAAAGATTGATTTTGTATTTTATACTACAAAATAATGTAAAAAACTATCACCAATTCGGATAGAGTTTTCCGTTGAGTAAAAGGTGCATTTATTTAATATTTTAAGGAAAACAACACTTTCCAGCTAAATCTACTTTCTAGCTAAATCTCATCAAGTTATTAAAATAATAATAATAATTTTAGTGCAATTTGTGGAATAATTTTATGTTCTGATGTGAATATGCTGTGCAATTAAAATAATTCAGATAGTTATAATTTTGTTAATTTCTCTCAAATTTTTTATTTTCCTTTTTGTAAGTGAACACATAAAAAAATAAAAGGATTGATATAGTTTTGTTAATCAGTATAGTTTTTTTAATTGAAGTGGTTTAGAAAACATGTTACACAAGAGTGCAATATACACAAAATTATGGAATGTATATAAACAGGCCCCGACTTACGGCAGGGCATACGGGGCAAATGCCCTGGGCCCCCCTTCTGGAAGGGGCCCCCTACAGGCGAATACAGAAATTCTGCAATCTAAAGACCTCTTATGCCACTGCAAGGGGGCCCCCAGAATAGGCTTGCCCCGGGGCTGCAGGTAGTCTAAGTCGGGCCCTGTATATAAATAAAGGAAATCATGAAAATCTGTCAAAATTAATCAGGGAAATCAGAGAACTTTTTTTCTGAATTTTTGTAGCCACCCTGTATAAAAAAAAGGTAAATACACTAAAACGTTATTTAAAACTTATTTTCATAATCAAATCTGTTGTTTTGCAAATTATGGCCCAAAACCACCTGTCATTTTACATTTCTATGATCTGAAGATTAATGAAGCCTATTATGTTTGAAATAAAATATTTTAATGTTCCCCTTTTATATGTGAATTTCATGTATCTTAAATTAAGCCTTAGTGCTAGTAACTTTTATATTATCTAAGAATTATCTGAGGATGATAACTTCGCATCTAAAAAAGATGTTAAGAATAAAGTTATCAGTTATGGTTTTAGTAATCCACTATGCTGAAAGTATCAAAATATAGCAATGAACCTAATTATGTACACTAAGCGACAAAAAAAAAAAGCCGCACTTGAATGTTTTCCTTTTCGCCTTCTACAACCGCCAATTTTATCGTTTAAAAAGCAAAATTTCGAACAGATTTTACTATGTTGTCCTCTACATACACTTTAGCTTTGAGTCTAGTGTTAAAAACAAAATGCAAGTGTCAGGAAAATTGTAATTTTATTATTTATTTCAAAAATGGTAAGAATAAGGCAGTTAACGATGCCACAAAAAGTATTAATTTTTAAATGAAAATCAAAAAATATTTTAATACGTGAGATGGCAAAATAATTAAATGCGAACGAAATATTTGTAAAATGAATTTTAGCAAAATATAAATTTTTTTGTCCGTTTAAACTGGGTATTTGGCTTTAGGCGGTCATGTTGCTCATCCAAGCAAGATAACCGCAAGTTAAAATGCGAATGTTTAAAAAATCGATTTGTATCATGTTCAGAACTTAAAAAAGATTTTTAAAAAGTATATAGTAAATTACTTTCTTCAAAAACAATGCAGGAATAATTAAACAAAGCGGGTTAAAGAACGGAAGATCTGCGAAAAAAGCCATTATTAAGGAAAAGAATTAGAAAAAACAATACTTTAGTTGACCAAAATTTAAAAACATTATCAGTTAATTATTAGGCTGAACTGGTTTTCTCTGATGAATCAAGTTTTCTTTATTTCGTGCAGTTGAAAAAAGCTAGAATGAAGACGAAAATATGACCGACTTAATGAAAATCGCACTTTTAAAACAGTAACACATTCTCCGTACGTTATGGTACGGAGGTGCATAACTTTTCAAACACTCGGGGAAATTTTTATGCTGAAGGGATCAATTAACTCGAAATAAAACACAATCTGCATAAAAGTGGTGCCTGACCGACTATTTTGGAGGTATCTTAGACATTTCCGTAAACAGTATTTGAAGATAATAAGGCACCTTACTACACTGCGTCCGTGGTAAGTTTATTCACTTCAGATTGTCAAAATTTCTTATACATTCCCATGAGAACCTATAATTCTGTAAGTAATCATACTTTTTTTCACTTTAAGTTAAATACCACAAAGGATATAGTAGGATTTTTTCTTTACCAGACATGGAAATGGTCAAAATCACGATCCGCTCGAAAATGTTTCGTCTATAAAAAGGCGGGGGAGAGGGGAGAAGATTCGAAATTTGCAGCCTATAACTCTGCCAGAACTAGAAAAATTTATTTGTGATATTTGGCACATTGAAATTTCTGAGATTTATATAAAAACACTGTATAAAACTATGCCATTGCGCATTAATGCAGTAATTCCGTATAAAGGTGGAATTAACCCAATGCAGAATACATATTTTTAACAAAAAATTGCTTAGATCTAACAAATAAATAGTTTTATTTCATATATTAAAATATAACTTGTTTTTTTTTTCATATAATAAATCATAATAGAATGCAAAGTGTATAGTTATTGCATTATGTTCAAAAAGGAAGTTTTATGCAGATTTTAAAAAAGTACTTCGTAAAGTGCAATAAAGCGAATTATTAAATCGAAAATATACATAGGTATCATTTCATACCTTTGGTATTATGCAAACAACACAGTTTTATTTGTTTCAAACATTAATTTTAAAGTTATTACAAATAAAAAAGGTATAAGTCATTTTTTCTGCAGTGCGGATTTTTTTTTTTTGTCGCTTAGTGTATATGCACTACAAAAGTTTTGCATGAAAGCATGCTGTTTACCATTTAACTAAATTTTATGTTCAAAAGACTTTTTCTTTAATTTTAAGATGTGCAAATTTCTTCATACATGCATCAATTATTCTTTCTTACAACTACTCGGTACTCAGCCGAGTAGTAAAAGGCCGAGTACTCGGTATTCGGCCAAAGTGCTACTCGGTGCAGCACTACTAATAATTAATTTTCTGTAATGTTACTTGAAACTAAATAACGCAATTGTTTTGATTTAAATAAAATCTACTTCTTAAATACTCTGAAAAATCTTAATTTAATGATAATTAAAAATAACAGTCTTTATATGTTCAACAATAAGTCTTTACATGTTCAACTAGCCGAATAATTTGATATTCGGCCTAGCCGAATAGTTTTAGATTCGGCCAAACTGAATATTCGGTGCATCCCTAGTTTGTAGACTGTAATGGCACCAAATTCTTTGGTGTACCTACAAGCACTATACACAAGACATACCACTCAAACACTATACACACACACACACAAAATTTAGATAATCCAATCCCTAATGATACTGATGAATCCCCTGCTCCTTAAATCGTTTATAAGGGTACTATAATAGCACTATGGTACATAATCTTATTTGAGTACTACAATATAACAATACAATGCTTATATGGATAAATACATCAAGTAAAGAGACATGCAAGCAGAAGCGGATAAATTTTCATGAATTTCCTTCAAATACAACTGCTTTATTAAAAGAATGACAAATAAAACAGGAAAGAGATAATTTTAACAAAATGCATTATATTATATTCAGATTATTTCACAGAATATGACTTTGCTCACCATAATTTTACAAAATAAAAAAAGTTTTATTCATGAATTCTTAAAATAAAAAAAATGTATATACTTAAAAATAAAAAGGTTTCTGAAAAGTGATGATTAACACATAAAGTAATTTTGCTGTGTCTGATAACTACACTGCTATCAGTTTAGAAAATAATATACGTACAAGAAAAAGTTATTTGAGTATAAATAATATAGGAATATAAGCAAATGTAAATTGAAAAAAAAATGAAACCATAATGCATAGTTACACAAGATGAAATGATTTTATTGTCTTTGTTCTACAAAAATGTGAACAATATGAAAATTTTAAAATCTTAGTCGACATAAATTACATGAGTATGCAATGCATAATACATAAAATGTGAACAAACTGGAATGAAAAAAAAATTAAAAACAAATGTTTTAAACAAAGTGTGCACATATGTGTATATAAATGATTCAAATAAGCATTTAAAAAAAAAAAAAAAAAAAAAAAAAAAACTTCAACTGGTTTTAGCAAAGAACAATGGTTTAAATTGATTAATGATTTTTCTATGCATTCCGTATGATACTACATATACTAGGTGAAAAAAATTAAATTTAAAATTGTGTCTATATTAAACGTGAAGAATTCGGATAATTTAACAGTGAGGAACAACATAAATTATTTCAGTTTATCTCCAAGACTTGGACCTCAATTAAAAAGTACCTTTCTTTATCTCATTAAATTCAGTTTTTAAAAAACCACCATAAAAAAAATAAGTGCTACCCTTATTTTTTCCTGTTAAACTTTACAATAAACTTCATTGTTTAGATTGGTTGTGTTACTCAGATTTCTAGGAGTCTACGATAAATTTGAATAAAACTGAAAGAATTAAAAAAATATATATATGTATGTACAACAACAAATCTTTAGGATAAGCAAAATTATAAAAATTTAACCTTAAGTATAAGGTGGAATAACCTTACTGTATCTGGTATGGTATGCACAAAATGGGGGGGAAAAAAAAGAGAAAAGTATAACATTAATTTTGCAGTAACATTGAAGCATATAGGAGATTTATTGTAAGAAATGAAGTAGAAAATTCCCTATTTTCTTATTTTTTCATTAAAATTTAAATTATAAAATACGGGTTCCAAAATTAACTAAAAATGCTGATATATAAATTAATTGACTAATGGAGGGTAACATAGTATATGGTATGGTGCAGTCTAAAAGTTTAAGTAATTTAATGCGCCCAATAGCTCTTTCGACATGAATTCTATGTCGTGAAACTTTTTTATTTTCGTTTCTTTCATCATATGAAAATTGAATTATGTTTTTTTAAAAGTGTGGTGTAACTAACTTAAAACTAAATATAGACGGTACAGCATCACTTTTCAGAAATCTCTGTAAAATTTTGGTAAGTAAAGTCATTTTCGGTAAAATGCTCTGAACATAATACGCTATGTTCAGATGGTGTAAAATTTTCTCTTTTCAGTTTGATAAGCCATTCTTTTAATAAACCAGACTAATTTAAAGGAAATGCATGAAAACTTACACTTTCTGCTTGCATGTTTCTTTGCTTGAATTATTTGTGGATCTAAAATATGTACAGTTTTTTGATATGTTGCTTTCTTTTACTTCGCATTTGCAGCGTAAACAAATCGTGGAATACCACCGTCACGTGACTTCCGCACAAATGTTGCCAACGGTGAATAACCCTCATTGGCGACGGTCAGGGACACACCCCTGGAGGTAAGGCTCCTATATATACGAGCTGGCGCATCCGACATTTTTTTGCCTTAGGGTTGCCGCATGTACCCAGCGTGATAAACAAACGGCATCCATTGTTTCTACCGTCTTGCTCGTAATTTTAGTGAAATAAACTGCAATATGAGAGGTTGTTCAGCAATAAACTGCTGTAAACACTCCAGAAAAGGATACAAAATATTTAGGTCCCGGGACCTAATGCACAGCTTTGCATAGTAAGTTTTATTGTTATTCACTTATACTTTTCTTTGCATTTCTGACATTTATAAAGTAAAAAATTTTAAAAAAAGTATTATTTAAATCTAAATATGTATTTTAATAACCATAAATTATTTTAAGAAACGCTTTTTTACTGTGTGTTTGTAGAGTCTTGGCGACGTTTCTTTGGTTCGCCAAAGTTGTCTTGTTTCCGTGTCCTGATAGTATTAGGTCGTTGAAAAAACTTTCCAATTTTAATTGGTACGATCTTTCCCTCCCCCCCTTTCAAATGTTATGAATTATTTAAGAAACAGAAACAGATTACTTGTGTTGCTTATCATTTTCGGTCGATTTTATTTTTAGATGAAAATTTCTTAAAACCGCCAGTGAAGCGATAAAATCGCCAAGCGGAAATGCTGTCCTCTTACAAGGCAAAAAAATGGCGGTGATGCGCCGGCCTATTATTTATTTAAGGGGCTCTACCTGGAGGTGGTCCGGAGACATGCCATCACAATTTTGATCCTCCACGGAAGGGATAAAGAAATCAAGAAAAAAAATCATTGAATTTATGGGAAAAAAAAACGTCCTCAAACTGACAAGTGTATTTATTCTAGGAAAGTGCAAATAGTAACAATAAAAAAATTTTCACCACTGATTATCATCCTCATTGGTTCTTTCCTCGATCACTTTTGAATACTTTTGAATAAAAAATATTTCTGTGAAAGTAATTGTAATAATCATTTTCAATGTACGTTTCATTCACTTAATCTGTCATTTAAGAAATATTTTAAAGTGCGTTACATTCACAAACATTTTTTGCTTGGATATTTTTTTTTATAAATCTATCATATAGACAGGTTTATATATATATGTGTGTGTGTCTATACACAAAAGAGAAAGTGTATTTAAAATTCACTCCAAACAGTTGACAAGTACCTAAAATGCTTCTTAGTCTCATTTAGAAAAATGTCTGTAATGTGTATTTTAAAAATTTTCCTTAAACTTAAAAAGTAAGTATTACTGATCCAATGTAAAGGGAAAAAAAGCACATATGAGGAAATATCATACTTACTAATATGTAAATGAGATGTTTGTTGTAGAAAATTTTCTGTAATACATTTTCTGTATATTCAGTTAAATAATTTGTAAAAAAAAAGAACGCAAATTTAGACTCGTACAGATAAAAAGGAACACGCATCTGAATAATGTTTTAAAGGATTAAAAAAAAATGGAACATCTAAATATAAATGCATGCACTCACAACCCAGAAAAGTCATATTTGAGTGTAGTATGTTCCGAGTCTTATGTGTGTGAAATTTGTTGTAAAGGATTCTCTAAGAAAATGAACCTTAATCTACATTTACGCACTCATACAGGAGAAAAGCCATATATCTGTGAAATTTGCTCTAAAAGATTCACGCAAAAGTGTCACCTAAATACACATTTACGCAGTCATAAAGGAGAAAAGCCCCACGTTTGTAAAATTTGTTCGAGAGGCTCCTTTAGTAAACGTCATCTAGTTGTACATTTACGCACTCATACTGGAGAAACGCCATATATTTGTGAAGTTTGTTCTAGAGGATTCTCTCAAGAGAGTCACCTCAATAGACATTTACGCACTCATACAAAGGAGAAGCCGTATTTGTGTGAAATATGTCTTAAAAGATTCGCTGATAAATGTGTTTTAAAAAGACATTCACGCACTCATACGGGCGAAAAACCTTATGTGTGTGAAATTTGTTCTAAAGGTTTTTCTGAAAAACGTTCTCTGAACACACATGTGCGCGTTCACACAGGTTAAAAGTCACGTCTGTGAAATGTGCTCTAGAGGGTTTTCTGAAATAGGCAATCTCAATAAACGTTTACACACTAATAAAGGAAAAAAGGAGCGATGTGTGAATTTTTTTCTAATGTTTTATTCTGAATGAAAAACATTCAACCGTACAGCTTTTGAAAAATTGTTCCGAAGAATTCTGTCGTAAAGTGATCTTAATATACCTTCACTCTCTCTCGAACAGCAGAAATGCCATGTGTACACCTTTTACGTATTCACATACATATAATCGGTCATACAGATGAAAAGTCATACGAGTCTGTATTGTGTTCTGAAGCATGGTGAAAAATGACACATTTAATCCTTTGCACTCGGGGCTTTTTTCGCGTGGCGCACCAGCAATTCGAGATGTTTCGCAGCCTTTTTTTTTTCTCTGAGAACAGATTTTGCAGTCCTTCCTAACTCTTGTTAGAATATTGTGTAGAGTTCCATTCAAGTGGATGTCTTCGAAATTGAAGGTAAAAGTCGAGCTCCATCGCGTGGCTGGCGAAAATCTCCAGTCAATTGGTGGACTAATGTTTTGAACTATCGCAAGTCATTATACATCGCATAAGATTATACAGAAAGTGCCGTAGGAACCCGTGTCGAAGAAAGTAAACGTAAACAGCTACTGCCGCGCATCAAATTACCACAGCAAACCGATTCACCTCTCGAGTTGCGGCATCAAACTACATGGTGAATGAGTGTCACCTCTCTAGTGCAAAGGGTTAAATATACAAACATGTACTCACCTTTGAAAGAGCTATACTGGGTTAAGTGTGATCTAAATCCTTCTAAAAACACATCTGCCCATTCAAACAGAAGAAAAGCCACATGTGTGTGAAACAGGTTTTTGAAGGTTTTCTGAAAAGGGAGATATATATGTAAATTCATTCACGCACTCACACTGGAGAAAAACCATACGTTTGACATTTGTGTTCTGAAACTTTTCCTCAAAAGGGAAATGTAGTAAACATCCACGCATTTATACGGAAAAAATGCGGTATGTAAGTGAAATATGTAATAGAAGGTTTTTAAAACGGGCAGTCTCATTAGACATTCAGTTTTTCATATGAAAGAAAAGCCATACGTTTGTGAAGTCTGTTCTAATGGATTTTTAGTGAAAGTCAACTAAATGGCCATGTACGCATTCATAAAAAAGAGAAGCCATATGTTCTAGAGAGTTTCCCGGAAAAAAAAAAAAAAAAAAAAAAAAAACTGATCAATAAACATTAACAAACTTGTGTAAGAAAAGCCATACGTGTGTGAAGTATTCTTTTTCTAAAGATTTCTTTCTGGAAAGTGACATCTAACTCAGCATTTATCTACATAAACAGGAGAAAACCTTATTTATGTGAGTTTTTTTTTATAAAGATTTTCCTTAAAAGGCCTACGTAAATAACTATTTGCATATTTAACCAAATATATATATATGTGAAATATTCTCTACAGTATTATTTCATAAAAATGATGTAAACTGACTTACGCTATGTGAAGGTGTTCACATATATTTGGTTAAATTTTAATTGAATTTTTAAATAAAATAAAATCTAATGATAAATGAATGCATTATTGCAATAAAAAAAATAATTAAATTTTAAGTGAGATATTATATTTACGTAATTTGTTCTTAAGCATTTGGAAAAAGAATTATTTTTAAATGTCGTTAAAAATTACACAATTTTAATTATACATACGACCTACACTATTTATTAACATAAAACAATAACACATATCATTCAGAAATCTAAATTGTATATGTTTTATATCTAAATCATAAATAAATGTTTATCTTTTTGAATAGAAAAGTACTTTATTTTATGGGATAAAAAGAAAATAAAAGAAATAATATCTAACGGAAATTCTGACATTAAACGTAATTATAAAAAAAGTGTTCTCAAATAGTCATAAAAAAAAGAAAACTGATTGTCAGAATTTATATTATTGCAACACCGGATATAATTTATTTTAAATTACCCAATATTAATGATTTCAGTTCATAACGGTCATTTTCTCTAGTCAAACGGTCGCTTGGCGTAAAGTTGGCGATTAAAAGGTTAATACAATTATAAACCGTCATTACAAATTCAAAAATTAACACTAGTTTAATATCTAAAACAAAGAACTGAAGTTGGCTTTCATTTTTGGCGAAAATAAGATAAAGCGAAACATATGACTGCCCTTCCAGGGGTTCTTCCCGTGCGAGAAAAAAAACAGACCCACAGTTTTCGCTTTTTCATCTTTTAGTTAATACGTATTTTTTTTTTATTTTTTTTGCCCTCTCTATCCTTTGCTTCCCGATAAAATTCTGGGATTATTGCGTGCAAATAATTTTATGTGTAAACTTAAATTCGTCTTCATGTGATTTTCTTGAATAACGAACATCTAATAAAGAACGCTATGTAAAATTCTCAAGACTTTGGTTATTTCATCTTTTCAACAACTTTTTATAGCAAACTTCACGGCCAATTGACTAGCTGCTTTCATCTGTGGGGGATTTTCAATCTCACACGCTATCTTTTATTTTCTGTAAAAAAATAAAATAATCTAAATACATCATTACGTTCATTTAATCTAAAGACCATTTATTTCTCGTGTATTTTAAGTTAAATAATTTGTAAAAAATGTATAGATATATGAATGCAAATTTAGATTTCTTATGGATAAAACATATATCTGAATTATGTTTTAAAGGATGTTTAAATATGGTACGTCTGATTATAAATACATGCAATCTAATTCCTGAAAAGTCATACATGTGTTGTACATCATTTTATCATAAAAAAACATTTAAATATACACCTATTTATTCACAGTAAATAACAGTCTTATGTGCGTGAAATTTACCCTAAAGGTTTTTCTCAGGAGAGTAACCTAAATACACATTTACGTAGTCATACAGGAGAAAAGTCATACGTTTGTGAAATTGTTCCAGAGGATTCTCTAATAAACATTATTTAAATGCATATTTACGCACGTATAATGGAGAAAAGCCGTACATTTGTAAAATACGTTTGAAAGGTTTTTCTTAGAAGACAAAATTACATAGACATTTCCTTATTCATACGAGACACAAGGCGCATGTTTGTGGAATATGCTCAAAAGGCATATCTAAATGTACATATGCGAATTCACTGAGAAGAAAAGCTTTATTTATGTGAATTTTCTTCGAAAGGTATTTCTGAGGAGACAAAATTAGATACACATTTGCTCATTCATACAGGACACAAGTTACATGTGTCTGGAATGTGCTCAAAAGGTTTTTCGCAAAAGGTACATCTAAGTACTCTTTTGCGAAATCCTACAGAAGAAAAGCCGTATGTGTGTGAAATATGATCTAGAAGATTCTCACAAAAGAGCGATCGAAGTAGGCATTCACGTTCTCACGCAGATGAAAAGCCATATGTTTGTGAAATTTGTTTTAAAGATTTTTCTGATAAGACAATTCTTGATATGCATTTGTGCATTCATACAGGAGAAAAACCGCTCATGGGTGAAATATATTCACGAAGGTAGAAAAAGAAGCAGAAATATCATCTATGCCGTTTCAGAATCAAAACCGGCCCTAAAATTCACTTCGCTGCATCTGGGCGCTAGTTTCGGTACCTACATCCATTCAACATTGTTTGAATACGAAATCTTCATTATTTTGTTTATTAAATTAATATTTTTAAGTAATATCAGCTCAAAAATACTAAAAAATTATTCACGGCAGTTAAGGTGCAGATAGTGAAATCATAAACACTTTTAAACTCCGTTCGAAAATATTAAAAAAAAAATAAGACTTTTGAAGTTTTTATTAAGGGGAAAGAAAATTCTATAAAATATTGTCTAACTGACTTTTTTTATTTGCTTGTGTGCATGTGTGTTGACATAAGTTTTAATAATTATTTAAATTTAATACATTATTTAATTTAAACATAATTATTTTAATTTACTTTGATTTAAATTAATTTATATTAAAGATAAGTACACGATTTATTCTCTTATTTAATATATATATATATATATATATATATATATATAAAATATTTTTTTTAATTACCACAAAATAACAATAATTACTATCAGAAAGCTATATGGATAAACAATGTAAATTTGAATGATTAAAATCATTTAGAATTGTTTTCCAGAAATACGATTTTCTCTATTGAAAGACCACTTTGTAAAGGTCAAATACTTGAAGGTATAATTGGTGTCCTTTTTAGAAAGGTTTCGCAGTATTTTATTGCCTAGTGGTATATTATATTTATAAGAAAAATTTAACTTTACTCCCTTCCGAGAGCCGAGCAGTTTTGCGCTCGAAGCTAGAACCCGGGAAGTGCCGAGTTCTTCCCATGTAGCAATTGCCAATCTAGCCATTCGGAGTTTTCCGTGGTTTTTCTCATAAATTCACGGACTAGAGCCACCTGCAAAGACCACCACCAGAATCCATCTTCCTTTATGCACAAGTTCCTAGTGCAGACTATAAGCCTTAACCTGAACACCATACCATACTTGTAATTTTTATCAAAATATTTTCACATTTAAATTAAACATAAATAAATGATTTATTTTCTTATTTAAAATATTTTTTTTTTTTAATCTTAAAAAGCTTTCAAAATTACCATACACTAATAATAATTATTATCAGAATGCTATACAGATAAACAATGGAATATTTAAAATTATTTAGAATTTGTTTCCAGAATTCCGATTTTGTCTATTAAAAGATAACCTTTATAAAAGTCCAATATTTGAAATTACGGCTGGTGGCCTTCTTTGGAATATTTCGCTGTATTTTATTGCCTGCCGATAATTTTTGTTATAAAATTAATTTTGCACGAGCGGTACCGACTGTACGATCCGACTTGTGATCTGCGATTGTTACAATAGTATGCCTCTCTTATTTTGATGGTCAACTTTCTGAAAATAAAGTTGCAAAAGCACGATTTCAAAAAAATTAGTGTTCTACAATGAGAAAAGAAAAATAACAAAAACGGAAAAGTAACTACTGCATTACGAAATAATAATATTAACTGTTTAGAGGCCAATGTTCCCAATTGAGAACATCAAATTAAAATTAATTTTAAAAATTACATAGCACCAATATTGACTTGAAAAAACTAGCAGACACTTAATTTTTTAGAATAGAAACAACATTCCTATCATTAGTTGGTATCTGTACAAAAATTTTAAAAATTATTATTTTCATTTTTTTTTTGTACAGAGTACCCCCCCCCCTCCCCCCAACTAAAAGAAATGAATATAAATTTGAAAATATCCGATGCTTCTGACAATTAGTTGGCATATTTTAAACAACACCTATTATCGAAAAAGATATCAAATATAATACTAAATGAGTGATATTAATTAACTATAATGTGAATCTGAATAATCTAATAATATTAATAATTATTATTAATGATAATTAATATTTATGTATAATTTTTCCCCCCATAAATTCTTAGGATGTAGGTTACTAAAAAAAGATTAAAATTTAAAATCATTATTTTTTACTGTAGTAAAGTATATTAATATAGATTGAGTATGAAGACCACCAATAATCGTTTGCTTTCAAATATGGCATAAATCAAAGGAAATTTTTGAAGCATCATTATCATGAAGTTTGAAAATTAAACATTTTTACAAGATGTGAAATGTTTTGAACTATCAGTCATTCTCGTATTTGTTTTCCCATTTGTTACTAATTTGCTTTTCTATTTGTTATTTGTATTTTATATAATTATTTTATTGAACTGTATGTAACATATTTGAGTAATTATTTATGATTTAAATTTCCTTTATTCCATTTAATATTTTATTTTAAATACACTTTTTACATTTAAATTGTGCATCAAACATAGATTCCATTATAAATTTTATTTCAAATCTGTACTCTAAGAAGAGAATAAAAGTTTATAAAACATAGTTCTAAAATATCAACACAATCTTCTAAAGCCTCTGTTCCAGTGTCTGCAGATTTCTCAGAGTTGATTGTAGTTTCCCCCCCCCCCTCCCCCTTTTTTGTGGTACATCGAACTGTAAAAAAGGGAAAAAAAAGTTTATTATTATAAATACAGTATACCTCCAGAAATCCGCACACCTCAACTGATGTAAATAATGAAATTTATAATAAAGTTATCATGTGAAAAAGGCAGCATTTATTTTAACAGCGATTTTTGAATAACAGAATGGAATAAGATAAACAAACGTAATTTTAATTGAAATTCAGATCTTGGACTTGAGTACCTAAAACTCTTAATACAACATTTGTATTTGTGTTTGAACAAAAATTAACAACTGTTCAAAGACAACACATAAAACAAATGTAAATAAAGATAAGCGAATATATATATAATATTTCTGTATTGTATTAAAATTTGTAACTGTATACACAAGTCTATACTTTTCATATGTTTATTTATTTAAATTTTGTATTTTTACTTTATGGTGTAAATTTTAATTTGTTAATTGAAATATATATACATAACTGTTTCATTGTCATTTTTAATGCATTATAGTATTAAAATTCTAGTTCAGAAATGGAATTGAAAATGACAAAAAAAAAAAAAAAAAAAATCAGCAAAAGTTTACAATCCGTGCAATCTCTAGTTCCAAGCTATGCAGATTTTTGGGAGTTTATTTTAAATATTTGTTCACTCTTTAACATTCAGTTGTTTCACAGTAAAATGAAGCCTTTAACTCTTTTTTTTTTTTTTTTTTTCTATGCAACATTTTTTTTCAAAAAAAATTTCCCTTGTTATTATTTTTTTTTAAACTGTAGTGCATACTCTGTTTTTTATACAACAGCACTATTCTTACACTTAACAAATGATGTTTCATATGTAGGTAAATGAATAAGTAAATTTCGTAGTAGGCATAAATGCACATAGTTGTGACAATGCACTCTGGTTCTTTCACTTGATGGATGACCAAGTTATTTTGACCTGAAACAACTGATGCAAGTTTTTATTATTTACAGTGTACAGATATAAAGTTATTTATTAAATTAATTTACTATTTGAATTTAATCATGTTAACAAATAAAATATTTCTAATTAAAAATCTTTCAAAATTAAAAATTGCTAATTTTTAATTTTAACCCATTCAGATTTTCTGCTAACTAAAGCTTTACTTCCATTAGCCAAAGCAACAGAATTTTTATATTTTTCATTTGGAAATAAATGGAAGCTTGATCCTTTGGAATGTATTGTTAATATAGGTTTTCTGCAGTGGTGGCTCGTGCACCGAAAATTAGTGAAGAGGCACACTGTATGTTAAGCTGTATTCATTTATAGAATATAAATTTCCGTTTAAATAAGTATTTTTAGTTAAATTTAGTTAAGATCATGTTTAATAAAAATTATGATTAAAAATACTTAAATATTATTTTTGAGCTCTTCACCTATTTTCGGTTCACGCCACTGGTTTTCTGAGTGTCTAAAAGCCATTTTTTAATGTCACTGAGCAGTTTTTAAAAGAAAGTAAGTAATGAATGCTAAAGGGTTAATGTGAACGTAGAAGTTTTGAAATGTAATAATTATCATTTGAAGCTTTAACTTTTATTTTTCCTTTTGTAGTATAAACAGAATTTCTGTATTACTTCATTTTCTCGTATCATGTATTTGAGTTTATGCATAAAAAATTCAGTTTGTTCCAATAACGTCCCAGACAACACAAATTCGTCCAAATTATGTCAAAGTACGTAATCTGGATATATAGACATGTCCATATTACAGCCAGATTCAGTCTATATTTCATCAGATTTTGTAGATATTATGTAGAAATGTCGTCACCTGTTACGTCTTACGTACGACTTTTAGCTGAAAACAATGACATAAAATAGACGTATAGTGAATATAATATAGACATGTCCATATTACAGCCAGATTCAGTCTATGTTTTATCAGATTTTGTAGATATTAAGTTGAAATGTCCCCACCTTTTACGTAATAAGTACGTCTTTTAGCTGTACAAAATAACGAAAAATGGACATATGTGAACATAATATAGACATGTCCATTAGTGTTCATATTACATCAAAAAATTACTCATGTTATTTTTAGATTTATGTAAATATAGTGCTGGCAGAATAAAATCCTTAATGAATATAGTCTTTTTTTTTTAAGTGTCACATGTCACTCTAGCAAAATCTAATGGGCTTTCTGTGAAATCCACAGAAAGAGCCGAAAAGATTATTTTAAAGCTTAAATTTTTATTTTTTTATTTTTTTAAATAATTTAATAATACAATTAAAAAGCTTTAAACTATTATTTTTAAAGTCATCTCAAGTAAGGCAAAAAGAGAGAGAAAAAACTTCTCATGATTTATTTTCCGCACAAAACATTTAATATTTTTAAATTTCTTTCATTGCCAGTACCCATGTATCTAAATAAATTTTTTATGGAATCTACACTGTTAAAAATTTCAACAGAAAACTGTGTGTAATCTATTATCTTAAGTCTTACATAAAATTACGGAGATATTTAAAAACTTATTTTATACATTCATTTTAATAACTAATATTAATTTAATTAATAATTGTTGAGAATATATTTCGTACTTAGAATGCTTTTTCTGAAGTAGAAACAGTCATTTTTTAAATTAAATAATAAAATTAGGTAAAAATACAGAATAAAGAATGAGAATCTCGATTATTCACTTTTAACTAAGAATTACTGTAAATTACAGAGACTCTGGATAAATATTTACATTAAATTTACAAAAATTTTTAACAGTGTAGCTACAATTCAAACTTAGGTCCTTTGGTCCAATACACAACTATTCCACTAAGTGATGTTCTCCTTCAATATTTGACTAGCCTTAGCCCTCCTATGAAATCGATTTCATCTTTTCTTTATGCGAATAGATGCAGAATTACAGTTTTTTTTTTTTTTTTTATTAGATACAATTACAGTATGATGGCAAAGAAAAGTTCAGGGCTGTTCACTTCCTCTTGGGATTTCCCCGTCTCTAGTCACCAAATCCCATGTAAGTCTACGGCGAAATTAGTTTATAGAATTACTCTTCATCTAATTGAAAATTTTAAATTTGTTTTCACATTCAAGAAATTTACAACCGTTAAATCAGTACTTGTTTCCAATTTTTTTTTTTTTTTTTTTAATATTTTTTTTACGGCTAAAAAAATGAGAAATAATCCATTTAGTGAAAATTCACATGTTTTAACTCAAAATTATAATATAAAAATTAAATTTTTGGAAAATGAGTACTAATTTAATGGTTGTGTATTTTTAGAATGTGAAAAGGAAATTTAGAAATAATTGGGTAATGCGCAATTCTATAAACAATTTTATCCATAGTATTCTATAGGTACATAAGCTTTGCGTGACCTTGATGGATGATCTGTGATGTACTTCCTTGAGTTATAACTTTGTTTATATACTTTGCACACATGTTTAAACAAAAGCCAAACAAATTTTTACAAGGCATTAATATTGAGGCACTTAAATATTTTGTTTGTTTTATATGCTCCAGTTTTTTATGGCAAAATACAAAATACTTGCTAATTTATAAGTATTAATTCATATCCCACTTAAAAGTTTTCTGTAATATATATTTAAACTGTGTGCATAAACAAACAATTACATTTTAATGGGGGGGGGGATCATCATCTAACTTTCTAATTTCATCCCACAATGTACCTGGAAATGTTTTTTGCACTCTACAAACCAATCGTAAGCAATATTTTATACTTTGTAAGAAACATGTTTTTTGTGCATCTAAATAATGTATTTACTTTCATTGTATTAAGCAGTATGAAAATATAGTAAAATATGCTTGAAACCACTTTGTACAGTAGAGCACCGATAATTCGCAGAATTGGGTGGCAATGGCATCACAGATAACCCGAAAGAGTAATATGGAGTGCAAACATGAAAAAAAAATATGTTTCTGCAAAATATTATATTGTACAAAAAATATGTAAATTTTGACGGTAAACAAATACACGGTAGAACAGTATAACTCCTATTTGTAAAGTAGAAAGATTCATTTCCTCCTAAAACTGTCAAAGAAATTCTAACAGAGAAAATAAGGTAAATGCCCCAGTAGTGGGCCACTTAAGGGCATTTTCTCAATTACTATAAAACTTTCAAGAAGTTTTGCTAAACTATATATTTTTATGATTGTTCAAACTCTTATCTATAATAATAATCTTCTAAAATATCAAAAATATTGTAATATCAATTTTAAAAAAATTAAAAACTTGGATCACTCTATGCCCCAGAAGTGGGCACAGCAAAATTTTAATGTACCAGTAGTGGGCATACCAAAAGTGAGCCACCCATACTTTCCAAATATGCTTAAAAGAAAGAATAGAAACATTATACACAGTAATAATAAGACTATATTAACATTTTTGCACTGTACAAATACAATAAAAATGGCTTAATGTTGATGAAATCTTTTATTTATGCATTCTTGCCACATGAAATTTACATTTTTTCTTTAATAGGCAATTTTTTATTATATGTGAATGTTAACTGTCTGTCTTTCATCTTAAGTTCTGGTTGGGGTATTACAGATAATAAATCTTGATATGTTATGGTGAATAAATAATTTTTGACAATTACAAAGTCCTTTTTGGTCTTTGTGGATTTTAACCCCTGAACTTGTATTGCTTTATGTTTTATATCTTGAATTATGCATAAATATCTATATTTTTGTGTATTTCTTCTACCTCCCATCAGGGACACAAGAACAAATTGATCTTGTTTTTCTTTTCCATTTTTCTTTTTTTTCTTTCAATTTTTCTCTTTTCTTTTTCAGCAGCTTTTGCATTTTTAGAAACGTCTTTCTTTTTATAATACATGATCATTTCTGGTGAAGTAACTACAGTAGGATTTTTTTTTTTTCCTTGCTTTCTCTTTTTTCTTTGATCATCCTTCTTTTGTGGCCAGAAAAAAGCCCTCTTAAATGGTGATAGAATATTTTTCAATGGCCCAGCAATTGTAAAGTCATTATTATTGTTTGCCTCCTTACAGAGTCCAAATGATTTGTGAAGATCAGCCTTTTCCCCAAAAGTTTTGATGGTATCACTTATTAAGGGTTGCTACACAAATCAGGAGAAAAAATTCCCTGTCTCTTCTGGAAGTAAAATAGATGACACGTAATCATGCAGCATTAGAATCTAACTTGTTTACAAGTCAATTGAACATATTTAGGGTTTATTAATTTTATTAACTTACTATAGTTGGAGAAAAAAACCATAATTAATTCATTATAAAGCACTAAAATTTAAAAAAAAGATTTGATTATAAAAAAAAAAAAAAAAAAAAAAAAAAAATCCAATGTTTTTCCACAAAATTACAAAATTCACTGAATTTTCCTTGTTTTTGCAATAAATTTCCAAATTCCCTGAGTTTTCCCTGTTTTTAGTAGATTTTCAATTCCCTGAGTTTTCCCTATTCCGTAGCAACCCTGTTACTGTTACCTGATCATATATAGAACTGACGCCTAGGGAATCTATATAATCTATTAAAACTTTAACAGGCTCTTTAACACCTAAATCATTTTCTTCCTCAATATACTTTTATTATTAAGTTAACTTAAAGGCTGCAAAAATTAAAACTGAATTAGTTTTTCATCATTTAAAAATGCATATTTTAAATTATTAATATTTACAGTAGAAACTCAATCCATTGTTTTTTCACGGGATGCATGAAAAAATTTTAAAACAATGTAAAATATTATTCAACATAAAACAAATATACTTAATAGTAATATTATTAACATTATATTTTATTGTTATATTAATGCCTTTTCAAAACGATGCAAAGATATTTAAAACAAAAGTAAACCAAAACTAGAAGTATTTATATTTTGTTGTGGAATTGCTAGGATGTTCTATTTATAGAGTAAATATACTATCATTATTATATAATTAAATATGCATAATATCTTTATAATGTATCGAAAAATTACAAAACTATTATTTTAATGCAAGGAATGCCTAAATTACCTAGATAATTCACATACATCTCAAATCAAAACAAAAGTTTAAATATATATGTATTATAAAATAAATACACCAAAGCTTACAGAATTGCTTTATCTGTATTTTACATATTGTCCTCAAAATAAACAATCAGTTGTTTTATAATACTAACTTCAAAGGTAACTACAATTTGAGAACAATTTTCATTATACACATATTTTAGATTATATAACTTGTGAATATGCGTTACTTAAGAACAAAATATGAATACGGTGAATTACCACATCACAATATTATATCAATATTTTGTTTACTTTGTATTTGCTATTTAGTGTATTTAATTCTTTCATTTAATTCTGACTATAATAATCAGAATTGGCTGGTATTCATCCTGATATATATCATGATATTTATAAGCTAATATATGTATCAAAATGACATAATTATTGAAAGATTAAATCTTAGGGAATCTTATTTAATCATAAAAATACATCTCATTCACAACATATAAATAAAATGAAAGAATTAAATACACTAAATAGCAAATACAAAGTAAACAAAATATTGAAATAATATTGTGATGTGGTAATTCACATATTTATTGAAGTAATTTTTCAGAATGTTCCATTAATGTACCATTAGTGTACCAACAGTGGGCCACGTGGCCCACTACTGGTTCTGATAGAAATAAAACAAATTTAATTATACAAAATAAGATTACAAGATGTAATCTTTTTGTTAAACATCATAAAACAGTCTATATGAGAAAAGGCATGTGCTCCTGTACTGGGCCTGCTAGGCCCACTACTGGAACATTTAGTAAAACATTGATCCAAAAGTGGGCCACCCTCCATTACCTATAAATTATTGATATTATTTAATTTAATGATAGTTTATAATATATTCAGTATATAATGAAATAATATCAATAAAAATTCATTTTTAAAACAAGCAGAATGTATGCTAAAAAGGAGTTGAATGAAGACTTATCTCTTAAGGAAACCATTAAGAATAGGCTTAAAATGCTGCTCTCTGAGACTAACTTCAGCAAAAAATTTTTTAACTCCTAAGTAAACAGGAAATGAAGGTTGTGCCTCTGGTATCTAGTCAATAAGGGTTTCAGCTTATCAGAGGCAGATCTCTTATCTCATTTGAATGTTGGAATTTCTTATTTTTAATTTAAACATTCAAGTGGCTCACTACTGGTACATGGCCCACTACTGGTACACTTACCTTACAACTCTTTGTGTTTTTTCTGTTGTTGGCTTGAATTAAAATTTGTTTTATTGAAGGTTATTAATTAAATTTTCTTTAGCGGTTCTCGCACTCGTGGATAATCCTCACCGTGGCTCTCTCAGATAATCAGTGCTCTACTGTAATCAAATTCTTTACAGAGTCCCTATACTAATGTTTCATTTTCCATGTACAAATATTTAAAATAAGAAAGTAAGTTGATAAAAATTAGCGATCAAACTAATATACTATATATCTTATATATAAAGTGTGGATGAGTGCTTAAATAGTTTTTGCTGCCGACTGTTGCAGGGCTACTCGAAATCAGGCGACCACCTGAAAACTCACTATCTAGATGAATTTTAAAAAACACTGAATCAATTTGAACCAAAGTTGGACAGTGAACTAATGGCCACATCACACGGGAGCATATATATTCAACAATGCATATATATTCAACATGTTCACTATGCTGAACGAATGAGAAACCAATCAGCTGTTCGTAGGTTTCCCCCGAATTGACAGCGTGATGCATTCCCTTCTCTAAAGGTAATCCAGGAAAAAATCCTGTTTATTCCTCCTATTGATCAATTTTGATCAGCACGCTCAACATACTCAGCCTTTTCTAAACGGTTTCGTAAAAGTTGATCATCCGAAAACTTGCTGTCCTTGAACAAAATCAGGTTGAGTATGTTGGGTATAATGCTGTGTTGTTGGGTAAATGCTGAACGAAAGTCTCTCGTGTGATATGGCCATTACAGTCAACAGCAAAATTATTCGAGTTCTAGCAATAATTCCTATATAAAAAAAGTACACTTAATACTGCTTTGTTAAATAAATCCTTGTTGAGTCTTGTTCTTATATGAGAACATGACTCGACAAGAATAGCTGAAATTTTGTTATCACAGTAACTTTGAAATATTGAATTTATTCGAATCAAAGTCGAACAGTAAACTTATCTTACAAACATCTTGAATTAGTTAAGTGAGCAACTTGCTCCTGGCATTTTGTTTCCAAGTGGCAACCGCTTGAAAATTTGTTAATATAGCAGTCAAACCTGATTAATAATCAGCACTACAAAACTCATGTTTTGAAAAAATAGGTACAAAATTTTGGATAGACACTATAAAATGCAAGAAGCTTGTGAATTTCTTGCAATTTATGGCGTTTATTCAAAGTTTTGTACTTATTACAGTCGAACCTCCTTAACATGAATTACTTTTTAAATGAACTGTTTCCCCAATCCCTGTCAAAAGGAAGATTAGTTTTTGAGTTACTGATACCATGAACAAATTTTTTATCCCCTTGAGATTCATATTAACAAAGTGCGACTGTACTGAATTAAATAAAAATAAACTTGCAGGGTAGACTCATCTTACAAATGCATTTGACATGTTTATTTGCAAACTTCATCTTCTCTCTTATTTTTAGTGCTGACCACTTGAAAATTTCAAACTCGTGTAGAAAAAGTATTTATGAACCAATTTGCTTAAAACTCAGCCTTCATCAATATTTAAACTCAGAGTCTGTTAATAAAATAAATTGTAGCTGAAAAGAAATCAATTTAATCTTCCGAATAAACCAGAAGGACTTTTTTGTATTCAATCTTGCCAGTTTTAATGAGATTGATTAAATACTGTTTTATATCAGTAGATGTAAAAGAAAAAGCGAAAGAAGAAGCATACATTTAATTTTTTTTTTTCTATTAAAAGTACATTTAATTTCCAAGGAAAAATATTAACTGTGTTTCTTTAATGAAATTTCAATATATTTATGAAAAATTAAAGTATAAATATTGCAAGGTTTCTGGATGAAATATTTAAAGTTAAAAAGAAGTATTTTTAATAATTAAAATATAAAATTTCGTTTCTTATTAAGAAGAAAATACTAAATTGTTAAGTACATATTTAAAACTAAAGAATAAATATTAATCTGTACATGACATATTTAGTAAGTGAAAATATTTGATAATTCCTTATTCCTATTTTTTAAAAAGTTAAGTGTTGAAATAATGAAGTATTTTACACAATTTATTCTGTTTTTAATAAATATTCCGGTTTTTCTCTTATTTTTAAGTTTCAAATTTAATTAAATGGAATAAACTGGAAAAAAAAAAAGTCATATATATTTTTTTTTTCATTTAAGTAGAAAATATAAAAAAATAGAGTGAAATATTACAAAGAAATCACCAATTTCCTATTAAAAAAAAAAAAAAAATCATATATATATATTCATTTAAGTTGAAATATCAAAAATCTAGAGTAAAATATTACAATGAAATCATCAATTTCCTGTTAAAAAAAAAAAATAAAAAAAAAAAATAAAGAAGTTTAGTAAAAATAAAAAAATAAGAAAAGGCTGAAAAGGAAGTATTCTGCCGTTTTCTTTTCCGACATTGGGAGGAGGGTGTAAAGTTTGTAAATAAATCGTTTATAATCTCCGTCTGTCTAATCTCCTAAGGTTGTTATTTTTCTTTAAATTGCCAAAAAGTGCAATAAATCGCCGCGATTTATGAAATACTTCCAGCAATGAAGATTAAGCAAATAGAGAGCAGCAATTGGTCAGATGTAACTACTGTAGGAGGAGCCAAAGCTCACAATTCAATGAATCGTTCTTTTTATGAATCTCTATCAAATCAACATAACATGGCTTCGTTTCGTCTTCGTAATCGTAGTCCATCGCTAACACTTACAAACACAAAATTAAACGTTAATTTGCGTACAGTGGTTTTATTGTATTTACTTAATTTTTTTTATTTCTACAGCACAAAGTAGTTCACATTTACTGTATTAAATTTTTATAATATTTAGTTATTATTGCACTGTAATTATCAAATATATTAGTTGAAACTGTATTTTTCATTAAACATAAATATACCTTGTATTTCGGTTGGCTTACTTATTTATTTGCATTTATTTAGTCACTTACATAAATAAAATGATTCCTTAATATACCAGATTAAAAATGATTGTCATAAAAATACTTTCATGCTTTTCATGATAATGTTAAAAAAGCCAGCCTTAGCTTCCCTCCTTTTTTTTTTTTTTAATGTGCATTAAAATATTTTATCTTGTCATGCGTTAATCTTATCTGGTATCTTGTGGAAAAATATGTACACTAAATTTCATATTGAAATTTCTATATCAATTTCATTAGTAAATATTTATTTTTCATAAAATTATGATGATTTTACTTTTGTTAAATATACAGCATGTTATTAAAAACAAAAACTATTTTATTTATGAGACAAAATTTTAATTAAAATACATTTACAAACAAAATAATTTGCATGCAAATTATGTTGTAGTGATACTGAGGAGGTTTTGAAACGTCTAAATTTTAATTGTTTTAAAATGTGTTTTACCTAAAATTTTGTCTTGTAAATAATTTTTTTTAAATATTTATAATTGAGACGATATGATGTTTGTGCACAATACAGCATATTATTATTACAAAGAGATTTTACTGACAACAATATTGCAGTTTGGAAGCTTTTAAAAAAATTCCTGAAAAATTAAAACTGCCCTGAAAGGTCCTAATTATGATAAATGGTCTTAAATTTTTGTTGTAGCTGTTGTGCTACTTAATGCCATTTTAACAACCCAAATTAAGCAATCAAATCCCAAACTGATTTTGTAATGCTGTGCTGTGTTCGCTCGATAATAAATAAAAAAATTATCTGGTGTGTCACTCATACGACTTTATCGTACCCTGAAATTTCATACTATAAATACAGGTTATATATTAAGAGGTAAGATAACGAGTACTGTCATCTTACCTCTGATGAGATAACGAGTACTGTCATCTTTAACATATGTAAACCTATGTTAAAACAATTAAAATTAGGCTTCGGAAGAGTTTTATATGATAAGTAGTTCTGTGCGAGGGGGGCTACCATCCCCCTCAACCCCCCCCCCCCCCCCGTTTCATTAATGCACCTACATTTATATAGAATTTAATTCGGTTATTAAAAAATAATTCTGTTTTTAAAACATAATTTATTAAAATTATTTTAAAAAAATATCTTTTATGATAATGCAGTTGATTTCCATATTAGAGAAGTAGTAGAACACTAAAGAAAAATAAAAAAAAGTTGAATTTATTCTCAGTATTACATTAAAAAAAAAAAAAAAAGTTAAAAATGAAAAAAATTGATAACTTTATTTTAAATTATCACAGATCGATGGTTCAACCATTCGTTTTAAAGGTATTGGGGAGCTCTTTTGAAAGATACCCATCATGAAAATTTATTTCCCTCAAGGGCGATTTCCCCCTCCAGGGGGAGGCGAGGCTCCTACATACACAAAAAATTTTCCCAGTTGACTATCTCTATTACAAAAAATATATAATCATTTCATTTGGTTTAGTGCAGTCTATAGATGTTAAACTCTACTTACCTGCAATTTCCCCCATAGACGTAATGTATTTGAATACTTTTGAGTGTTCCTGTACACGAACCATTTTGCTTCATCTCAACGAAAAGCGTAGTGAAGCATTATACACATTTAGAATACCGAGTTTGGAATTTCTGCTATTATTTGTTCTTGAGATATACTGAAAACAGACACACAGACCATTCGGAGCTGATGTGTTTTTAGCTTTAAAATGTGTTTTTTGCATTCCTACAGGGAAGGTAAAAAATAATTTTGCAAAATCTCTGTATTATAGCGTTTGTGTGTGTAATCAATTAATTGGGTTTCTTCCAGGACAGTGGAAGAAAACAAACAGAACACAAAATAGATGTTCCAGATTAAAATATATTAATTACCTATATAAAAGAATTAAACTCAGAACATAATATACTATCAAATCTGAACTATTTAATTAATATTAAAAATATTTTTGAAAAATAAGTTATTTAATAACAAACCTTTAACATAAACAGGTGATTTTACTACTGCAGGGGTAGTTTTTTCTTTTTTTAAACTATTTCTATCATTTCTCAGGGGGGGGGGGAGGAGAGAAAAGTCCCCAAAAATATTTTTTAATATAAAAATACATAATTTTACACCCAAAGAGTATTATGCAATACATTAAATTAGGAAAAAATATATATATAATTATACATTAGCTACTATTTCTTACATTCAAATCTCTCGTGCCAGATAGTACTTTAATATTTTAAATTTTCAATATCTTCGGAGCTAATTATGATAAAATTGTTTAATACGTCATTCGAAAGATGTTTTCAAATACTTTTACATTCTCAAGCATACTAAATTACATTTATTCAATAGAGGTTCCTTATGTCAACACTGAAACTACAATATCTTTTTAACTAACACATGTTCATGATTCTTTCAAATTTCAACTCTATTCAAATTTCTTTAACTTTTTATTATTAAAAAAAATTCTCAATGGCATTACTGCTTAATAAATTTATTTGTAAAAGAATACTATTTTGAGATTAACAAGTTAATTTTAATTTTTTTTTTCTTTTATTACCCTTTAACAGGATTCGTCAAATCTGGTCTCGTGATAGCCACAGACGACTAATATATTTTAATTGAATACTATGTTTTCAACTTTATGGAAACTCAATAAATTTTTACTTTCCAAACATACATATGTAAGGAAAGTATTGTAATCATGTCAAAAATCCGACTTTGATATTCTGATATGTTTTGAGGTCCCATGGGTTCATTTTCACTTTTTACGATTATGTATGTGTGTGAGTGAACACGATAATATATAAACGCTTTGTTCACATGAGCTGGAAGTTGGTATATATGTTATAAGTCACCTTAGCATAAACCCTATTGGTTTTGGTAAATCTAGTACTTATAGTTTTTTATAAGGACATAAAGAAAAATTCTTTATCATTAGATATGGCCTAAAAATTCTATCATTATGGCCTAAATTATTTAAGTGCTATAGCATCTAAATGCCTTAACCGTTTGAGCTGAAAACGTACGTACATGTTATAGATCACTATCACACAACTATATAGATTTTGGTGAATCTAGGACTTAGAGTTTTACAGTATCAGAAAGAAAAATTCTTTATCATTATGGCCTATAGGCTCAAATTATTTAATGTGTGATAGCGACTAAATGCCTTATTCAAACAAAACTGAAAATTTAAATACACTCATGTCCATAAATTAAGGATAATTCAGATTCACACTGAAATCGAACTTTAATGCAAAAATTTCACCTGTAGAAATACCACAGACATCTTTAAGAATCATATGCAAATTATAGGAAGCCATCAGATGACCTCAATCTATAATGTTACAATGACGAAAGTGTAAGAAGGGGGTAGATAAGGAATGGGAACAAAGAAGGAAAATTGTTCACAAGCGTTCTGTGTGCCGCTCAGTGAAACAACTGAATGGTTATGACACAGAGGACGCATGCAGATAATTTTTTACGTGGTAGAATTATCGGCCGACTAGAATGTGGGCGTACTCAGACAGAAGTATGGGGGGAACTTAGAATATCCCAAAGTGTCCTCTCTAGGCTTTGGCATCGATTCCAAAATGATGGAAATGCTAGTCGACGTTACAGTACTGGTCGGCGAATGACCACCGGCGAATGTCGGCGAATGCCGAATGACCACCGGTATTTGGCAGTAACTGCCAAAATAAGCAGATAAAGCACAGCCTCAGACCTGTCTCAGCAGCTGTCTGCAGCCACGAGTGCCACAGTTTCAAGACAAACCGTGTATAGACGTTTGGGATATATTGGTCTATATGCTCACATGCCTGTTAGATGTGTTCCACTCACGGAAATGCACTGTACCAGAGGTTAACTTGAAGTAGAGAACATGCAATGTGGACGCAGCGGCTCAGTGAGATTGTTTGATGTTTTCCGACGAGTCAAGGTTTAGCTGGCAGTGTAATTCACGCCAGACTTTCTTATGTAGGACGTCAGGAATCCGTTACCACTAAAATAACATCATTGAACGACACCGTTACTGTGGAGCAGGAGTGCTCTTTTTTTGGGTGGGGGGATCATATTGGGCAACAGAACAGATCTGCATGTTCAAATCGGAAGAATGATAGGATAAATTTATCGGGACATCATTCGGGAACAACATGTACGTTTGTTTAGGGGTGCCATGAGCTCAGAATTTGTGTTTATCGATGACAATGCGCGTCCTCACCGTGCAAGCGTTATACACGGATGCCTACAATCTGAAGTTATCACTTGCATGGAATGGCCAGCATTCTCACCTGACTAGAATCCGATAGAACATGTGTAGGACATGCGTTTCCGACGAGTTGTAGTCCATCAACCACCTCCTACGTGCGTACCGGAACTTCGGAGAGAGACTTTACTGAGTAGAGTAATCTTCCCCAAGATCAGATCAATAGTTTAATACTCAGCATTCCTAGGCGTTGTAAGGACTGTATATCATCATCTGAGGGACATACAATGCATTAACAATCATACCAACCATGTAATGTTAAGATTTTGTAAGGGAGATATTTTTTGTAGTCGCTTCAGGGAGCAAAAACCGTAGTTTTTATAAATAGTACCCTACATAAACCGCCTTTTTTTGTTCTTCATCTTTTGTTCAATAAATGTACTTTATGAATAAGTCGTGTTTGTTTTGCTTCTGAACCTTTATATTCCTCAGCTAGCATTATCATTAATTTTTGGAGATGAGTGTATATGTTATCGCTCACTATCAATGAACTGTTGAGAAACTAGCTCTTATGGTTCTTTTTACAGGGACCAAATTTGCAAATGCAAAGATGCAAATTTCTTTATCATTGTGGCAGGCAGGCTCAAAATTTAAAGTGCAATAACATCTAAATGACTTATCTGATGGAGCTGAAAATTTATATAATTATTATTAGTCACTGTAGTATTAACTATATGCATTTTGGTAAATATAACATTTATAGGTTTTTGTAGGGACAGTGAAAAATACTTTATCATTATGGTCTACAGGCTCAAATCTCAGTAGCATTAAATGTAACATTGTGTACTACATGGAGAAAAATACTCAAACACCTTCTCTTACTTTGTCTATAAAAACGTTAATTACTCAATGTTTGGAAAGTTGGGGAGTCACTCCAGATTTTTTTAATTATTATTTTAATATTGTGGTGAAAAAATTGATCTCTGATTTCTCCCCCAATTAGAACTGTACCAAGTACTCAGTATATACTCGGTACCCGACCAATTTGCCGAGTACTCGGTACTCAGCAAAATTTGGACTAAGTATTCGGCCAATACCAAGTAGTTGTAAGAATTTCATTATTTTTATGTATTATTGAAAGGAATGTATTCATAACAGTAGTTTATTAATAACTAAACAAAAAAAATATGAAAATATATATAGAGAGTCATTAAACGTTTGCTGCAAACAGCTTTCTGCAGTTAAAACGGGCAAGTAAATTGCCACCAAACTCGGTATAGAGACAATTGATCTTATCCATTTAGTTACAAGAATTTAAGTATAACCATCTTATATGTGTGTAATATGTAATTTTTTTATTTATTTTTTTTAAATAAAAACTTAGTACATAAAATCTATAAAACAGACAAAAATAAAATATTTTAGAAAAAAGAACCCTTATATAATACTCGATAAAACTTTAGTTACATATTTGTGAAATAAAAATAAGACACTTTAAAATTGTAAGAAAAGATTGATTTTTAATTTAAATAACTATGCAAAAGGTAAACACTAAAATGTTATTAAAAATATATTTGAATAATCAAATTTGTTGTTTTGCAAATTATGGCTCAAAACCACTTATCTTTTTTACTCTTCTATAATTTGATGATTAATGAAATCTATCATGTTTGAAATGATAAAATATTTATTTTAATGCTCTAATTTCATATGTAAATTTCATGCATCTTAAATTAAGCCTGAGTGTATAGGAACTCTTATATTCTCTAAGAATTATCTGAGAATGATTCACATCTGAGAAAGCCTATATAATAAAGAATGAAATTATCAGTTATTATGGTTTTAATAATCCACTAAGCTGGAAGTTTCAAATGTAACAATGAACCAATTGTGTATATACACTACTAAAGTTCTGAAACGTTTCTTGAAAACAATGCTGTTTGCCATTTAACTTAATTTTGTGTTCAAAAGGCCTTTTTTAATATCAAGATGTGCAAAATTGTTCATATGTACATCAATTATTCATTCTTACAACTACTCGGTATTCGGTACTCGACCGAGTAGAAAGGCCAAGTACTCGGTACTCGGCCAAAGTGCTACTCGGTGTAGCACTACTCCCAATGTACAGTCTGTCAAAAAATTAAATGAACACTAAACCTTTCTCAGAATTCATAAAGAATAATTCTAATTTTATGACAGACAAAAAAGGAAACGTTAAAAATATCATTTTTACGTTAAAATCGAGGATATTGTTTTTCTAAATTGTAAACATTTTACAAATCTGAGACTATGTTTCAATTATAACTTTTTTTATGTTATTATTCAGAAAAGAAATAGCGAAAAATATATTGTATTAATTTAATTTAATAAGATAGATGCAAAATCATTTTTGAAATTGTGATTTGAAATCATTATCTGTACAAAGAAAAAAAAAGAGGATTAAAATTACATTTCAAAACCTCATAACGGAATTTGAAAGATTCAAATTATTCAGATAACCTTGAGCTAAGGTCAGTGTCTTTTACAGACAGTTTTTTCAATACTGCTGTAATTTAATTTTGACTTTAAAGAAGTAGCTAAATTTTTACAGAAACAAAACACATAACAAAACATTATCCGCTAAAATTCAAATTATATTTTTTTCTATATCAGAGTCCATTAAGCTATTTTACAAAAATAGCATTTGCATTTTAACATTTAATTAAATAGCGAAATTACAAATTTCAAATTTTCAAAAATGGAATTTCGCTATTTAATTATGCGCTAAAATTCAAATTAAATTTTTTTTCTATATAAGTGTCAATTATGCTATTTTATAAAAATAGCATTTGAATTTTAACATTTAAGTAGCGAAATTTCCATTTTCAAAATTTTCAAAAATGAAATTTCGCTATTTAATTATCCGCTAAACTTCAAATTATATTTTTTTCTATATCAGAGTCCATCAAGCTATTTTACAAAAATAGCATTTGCATTTTAACATTTAGTTAAATAGCGAAATTTCAAATTTCAAATATTCAAAAATGAAATTTTCATATTTAATTATGCGCTAAAATTCAAATTATATTTTTTTCTATATAAGTGTCAATTATGCTATTTTATAAAAATAGCATTTGAATTTTAACATTTAAGTAGCGAAATTTCCATTTTCAAAATTTTCAAAAATGAAATTTCGCTATTTAATTATCCGCTAAACTTCAAATTATATTTTTTTCTATATCAGAGTCCATCAAGCTATTTTACAAAAATAGCATTTGCATTTTAACATTTAGTTAAATAGCGAAATTTCAAATTTCAAATATTCAAAAATGAAATTTTCATATTTAATTATGCGCTAAAATTCAAATTATATTTTTTTCTATATAAGTGTCAATTATGCTATTTTATAAAAATAGCATTTGAATTTTAACATTTAAATAGCGAAATTTCAAATTTCAAATTTTCAAAAATGAAATTTTCATATTTAATTATGCGCTAAAATTCAAATTAATTTTTTTTCTATATAAGTGTCAATTATGCTATTTTATAAAAATAGCATTTGAATTTTAACATTTAATTAGCGAAATTTCCATTTTCAAAATTTTCAAAAATGAAATTTCACTATTTAATTATCCGCTAAAATTCAAATTATATTTTTTCTATATCAGAGTCCATCAAGCTATTTTACAAAAATAGCATTTGAATTTTAACATTTAGTTAAATGGCGAAATTTCAAATTTCAAATTTTCAAAAATGAAATTTTCATATTTAATTATGCGCTAAAATTCAAATTAAATTTTTTTATATATAAGTGTCAATTACGCTATTTATAAAAATAGCATTTGAATTTTAATTAGCGAAATTTCCATTTTCAAATATTGAACAAATGAAATTTTGCTATTGAATTATCCGCTAAAATTCAAATTATATTTTTTTCTATATAAGAGTCCATGAAGCTATTTTACAAAAATAGCATTTGAATTTTAACATTTAATTAAATAGCGAAATTTCAAATTTCAAATATTCAAAAATGAAATTTTCATATTTAATTATGAGCTAAAATTCAAATTAATTTTTTCTATATAAGTGTCAATTATGCTATTTTGTAAAAATAGCATTTGAATTTTAACATTTAATTAGCGAAATTTCAAATTTCAAATTTTCAAAAATGAAATTTTCATATTTAATTATGCGCTAAAATTCAAATTAAATTTTTTTCTATATAAGTGTCAATTATGCTATTTTATAAAAATAGCATTTGAATTTTAACATTTAATTAGCGAAATTTCCATTTTCAAAATTTTCAAAAATGAAATTTCGCTATTTAATTATCCGCTAAAATTCAAATTATATTTTTTTCTATATCAGAGTCCATCAAGCTATTTTACAAAAATAGCATTTGAATTTTAACATTTAGTTAAATGGCGAAATTTCAAATTTCAAATTTTCAAAAATGAAATTTTCATATTTAATTATGCGCTAAAATTCAAATTAAATTTTTTTCTATATAAGTGTCAATTACGCTATTTATAAAAATAGCATTTAAATTTTAATTAGCGAAATTTCCATTTTCAAATTTTGAACAAATGAAATTTTGCTATTGAATTATCCGCTAAAATTCAAATTATATTTTTTTCTATATAAGAGTCCATTAAGCTATTTTACAAAAATAGCATTTGAATTTTAACATTTAATTAAATAGCGAAATTTCAAATTTCAAATTTTCAAAAATGAAATTTTCATATTTAATTATGCGCTAAAATTCAAATTAAATTTTTTTCTATATCAGAGTCCATCAGGCTATTTTACAAAAATAGCATTTGAATTTTAACGTTTAATTAAATAGCGAAATTTCAAATTTCAAATTTTCAAAAATGAAATTTTCATATTTAATTATGCGCTAAAATTCAAATTAAATTTTTTTCTATATCAGAGTCCATCAAGCTGTTTTACTAAAATAGCATTTGAATTTTAACATTCAGTTAAATAGCGAAATTTCAAATTTCAAATTTTCAATAACGAAATTTTCATATTTAATTATGTGCTAAAATTCAAATTAAATTTTTTTCTATATAAGTGTCAATTATGCTATTTTATAAAAATAGCATTTGAATTTTAACATTTAAGTAGCGAAATTTCCATTTTCAAAATTTTCAAAAATGAAATTTCGCTATTTAATTATCCGCTAAACTTCAAATTATATTTTTTTCTATATCAGAGTCCATCAAGCTATTTTACAAAAATAGCATTTGCATTTTAACATTTAGTTAAATAGCGAAATTTCAAATTTCAAATATTCAAAAATGAAATTTTCATATTTAATTATGCGCTAAAATTCAAATTAAATTTTTTTCTATATCAGAGTCCATCAAGCTATTTTACAAAAATAGCATTTGAATTTTAACATTCAGTTAAATAGCGAAATTTCAAATTTCAAATTTTCAATAACGAAATTTTCATATTTAATTATGTGCTAAAATTCAAATTAAATTTTTTTCTACATAAGTGTCTATTATGCTATTTTATAAAAATAGCATTTGAATTTTAACATTTAAGTAGCGAAATTTCCATTTTCAAAATTTTCAAAAATGAAATTTCGCTATTTAATTATCCGCTAAACTTCAAATTATATTTTTTTCTATATCAGAGTCCATCAAGCTATTTTACAAAAATAGCATTTGCATTTTAACATTTAGTTAAATAGCGAAATTTCAAATTTCAAATATTCAAAAATGAAATTTTCATATTTAATTATGCGCTAAAATTCAAATTATATTTTTTTCTATATAAGTGTCAATTATGCTATTTTATAAAAATAGCATTTGAATTTTAACATTTAAATAGCGAAATTTCAAATTTCAAATTTTCAAAAATGAAATTTTCATATTTAATTATGCGCTAAAATTCAAATTAATTTTTTTTCTATATAAGTGTCAATTATGCTATTTTATAAAAATAGCATTTGAAATTTAACATTTAATTAGCGAAATTTCCATTTTCAAAATTTTCAAAAATGAAATTTCGCTATTTAATTATCCGCTAAAATTCAAATTATATTTTTTTCTATATCAGAGTCCATCAAGCTATTTTACAAAAATAGCATTTGAATTTTAACATTTAGTTAAATGGCGAAATTTCAAATTTCAAATTTTCAAAAATGAAATTTTTATATTTAATTATGCGCTAAAATTCAAATTAAATTTTTTTATATATAAGTGTCAATTACGCTATTTATAAAAATAGCATTTGTATTTTAATTAGCGAAATTTCCATTTTCAAATATTGAACAAATGAAATTTTGCTATTGAATTATCCGCTAAAATTCAAATTATATTTTTTTCTATATAAGAGTCCATTAAGCTATTTTACAAAAATAGCATTTGAATTTTAACATTTAATTAAATAGCGAAATTTCAAATTTCAAATATTCAAAAATGAAATTTTCATATTTAATTATGAGCTAAAATTCAAATTAATTTTTTTCTATATCAGAGTCCATCAAGCTATTTTACAAAAATAGCATTTGAATTTTAACATTTAGTTAAATAGCGAAATTTCAAATTTCAAATATTCAAAAATGAAATTTTCATATTTAACTATGCGCTAAAATTCAAATTAATTTTTTCTATATAAGTGTCAATTATGCTATTTTGTAAAAATAGCATTTGAATTTTAACATTTAATTAGCGAAATTTCCATTTTCAAAATATCAAAAATGAAATTTCGCTATTTAATTATCCGCTAAAATTCAAATTATATTTTTTTCTATATCAGAGTCCCTCATGCTATTTTACAGAAATAGCATTTGAATTTTAACATTTAGTTAAATAGCGAAATTTCAAATTTCAAATTTTCAAAAATGAAATTTTCATATTTAATTATGCGCTAAAATTCAAATTAAATTTTTTTCTATATAAGTGTCAATTACGTTATTTTATAAAAATAGCATTTGAATTTTAAATAGCGAAATTTCCATTTTCAAATTTTGAAAAAATGAAATTTTGCTATTTAATTATCCGCTAAAATTCAACTTATATTTTTTCTATATCAGAGTCCATTAAGCTATTCTACAAAAATAGCATTTGAATTTTAACATTTAGTTAAATAGCGAAATTTCAAATTTCAAATATTCAAAAATGAAATTTTCATATTTAATTATGCGCTAAATTTCAAATTAAATTTTTTTCTATGTCAGAGTCTATCAAGCTATTTTACAAAAATAGCATTAGAATTTTAACATTTAATTAAATAGCGAAATTTCAAATTTCAAATTTTCAAAAATGAAATTTCGCTATTTAATTATGCGCTAAAATTCAAATTATATTTTTTTCTATATCAGTGTCCATTAAGCAATTTTATAAAAATAGTGTTGAATTTTAACATTTAGTTAAATAGCGAAATTTCAAATTTCAAATTTTGAAAATTGAAATCCGCTAAAATTCAAATTATATTTTTTTCCATATCCAATCTATTTCTGTAAAATAGCATTTGAATTTAACATTTAATTAAATAATTCAGTTAAAAATTTTTTAAATAGCATTTGAATTTTAACATTCAGTTAAATAATGAATTTTTAATTTTCAAATTTTGAAAAATAAAATCCGCTAAAATTCAAATTATATTTTTTTCCATATCCAAGCTATTTTACAAAAATAGCATTTGAATTTTAACATTTAGTTAAATAGCGAAATTTCAAGTTTCAAATTTGGAAAATTGAAATCCGCTAAAATTCAAATTATGTTTTTTTCCATATCCAATCTATTTTTGTAAAATAGCATTTGAATTTTAACATTCAGTTAAATAACGAAATTTCAAATTTCAAGTTTTGAAAAATAAAATCCGCTAAAATTCAAATTATATTTCTTTCTATATCCAAGTTATTTTACAAAAAATAGCATTTGAATGTTAACATTTAGTTAAATAACGAAATTGAAAAATTGAAAAATTGAAAAATATAATTTGAATTTTGAATTTTCAAATTTTGAAAAATGAAATCCGCTAAAATTCAAATTATATTTTTTTCTATATCACCAAACTATTTTACAAAAATAGCATTGTTTAAATAATCTCCTCATGCAATGCCACAAAACCTTTTGATAAAGTGACGTAATCGAGTTGTATATAAACCCACTCGCCATTTCATTCTTTCTCATTGCTTTTAAATATGGCGTTTCCATTTCTTGATCTCCCAGATTTAATACAAGCGAAAACAATGAAATGTTACTTGTGTCCATTCTTTAAATGTCAAAACTTAATGAAAATAAACGAAATATCATCCTTTTTAGAAAGAAAAAGTTCATGGATTCATCCATCAGATGAACTGTTTGAACTGTTAGATTTCATTTCAACTCTTTCATCTGGATTTTACACAGCAATTGATAAAGACCCACTCAAGGATAGTTTCTACATTAACATCGAAGATGAAACTATAAAATTGTTTCATATTGGAGGACCATTTTTCGTATTGAAGAGGAGGGCTGTTAAAAACCCTTCGTAAAAGAAACTGAAATATCTTCTGTTTATGAATTTCTAAAGGAATTTTCAGAAAGATACTCATTCTGTCAAAATCCATCTGAAATATTAAAAAGCTATCTAGTAAAGAATGAAATAAAATGGGCTCACAGACGATCCATTATAGATTTTATTAGTGAAATGTATTATTTCCTCCACAAGTTTATTCCATGCAACATTACTAAAGATTTGCGAGATCATAAATAAATTTTCCCTTTTTTTAAATGTTGGAGACACCAAATCCTGGATTTCATAAGTTATCTGGACCTATAGTTTTCACATTTTCAATGGAATTTTTTCACACCTACTAAATATGGTCATCATCAAACATAAACAGGAATTTTTAAATGTCATATCAAATTGGTTTATTGAAAAACTCCACAGAACTTGTGTCCACGAATTTATTTAATGTGACAAAGATTTTCAAGTTTATTTATTTCATATGCCATCAAAAGGCCAAGAATGAAATTATAAATGTTTTTCATATCCCATCATAAAACAAACTCCTGTGTACGAATTTTTAAATGTCATGTCAAATTGGTTATTGGGAAATGGTCCACAAAAGACAGAATTTAAACTTGTGTCCACGACAATGTAAAATAACCAAAGATTTGCAAAAATATGTTTACTATGGAATAATTCATTATTTATATGGTTTTTAAAAAAGGTCCTAATGATTTTTTTTATATATAAAATAACATGCTCTTTTTTAATAAAATTCTGTTGTATTTTATATGGCTTTTATAAAGAATTATAATTATTATATTTGTATATAAAATAACATACTCTTTTTTAATTAAAATCTGTTGTATATATATTTTTATATATTTGTTTCTTTAATAAAACAGTTCAAATTTGAAAAATTAAATGTCTTATTATTTTTTAAAATTTCAAGTCATCAATAATTTACGACATCGTGTATAGAAAATTAAAATAGAATAAAATAGACTTTGAATTTTAGTGGATTTCATTTTTCAAAATTTAAAAAGTTGAAATTTTGCTATTTATTCAAATGTTATTTTTTGAAACTTATTAACTTATTGATTAACATATTGATTTACTTATTGATTAAATAACTTCTTTATTTCCAACTAATAGTGAAAATTGTCATTTTATATATCAGAATCTGAAAAAATAAAAAAAAGGGGGGGGGGCTTTAGTTTATTATATGAAAAAGATTTGTTACCAACTAAAGTTAAAATAGTCATTTTATATGTCAGAATTTGAAAAACAAAAAAAGGGGGTTGGGTCAACGTAATTTTCTTTAAATTTTTTAAAGGGGAATTAAAAAAATACTATTTTACTTTATTAGTACGACAGGACTATTGTTTTCAGACAACGATTTTGCGTTGTCAACATTTAAAGTATTACACTTTGGAAATGCTAGAATACCTGCAATTGTATAATTTAATTTCTTAAACAACTTTCAGATATTTAATTATATTTCTGTTTCATCATACAATTCAAAAATTAGAATAATCTTACAGGTAAAGAATAGAGTTTTTTGAATAACTGGAGACGTTCCACAGTAAATTCTACATGGTTAAAGCAGTAATAAAAAATGTTGTAAGAACTAGCCACTTAATTCCTTGAATAAAAATAAGTCTTTCTATTATTACTTTTTAATACGACATGACTATTTCTTTCAATCTATCATTTTGCGTTTTTACCAATTTATACCGTTCCATTTCGACAGAATACCTGCAATTATCCTTGAATTTTAACATTTTATTATGTAGCAAAATTTCAGATTTTAAAATTTCAATTTTGAAATTTAGCTAAATAATTAAATATTAAAATTAAAATTATATTTTATTCTATTTATTCAGAAACTCAGTCTGTCTCATAGATTTCAAAAATAAAAATATAGTTAATATATGTGCTGAAATGCTTGTAGAATTCAACTTTTAAACACCAAAATGACATGTTTAAAACAATACAATGGAATGACAGAAAATAAATCGTTATTATTAAAAATCACTCTTCAATATTCTTAAAAAAGAATTTTATTTAATAGACATGGGACAGGTTTGAATAGTGTTTGAACAATACATACAGCAAGCAAAATGTTTACAATCTAGAAAAACAACATCATTGATTATAACGTAAAAAAAGATATTTTTAACGTTTTCTTTTTTGGTCTGTAGAATTATTCTTTATGATAAAGGTTTAGATAGTTTATATGGTCCTTTTTCTTTTCTACGAAATTATATTTCTCTCGAAGATATTTCGCAGGGTCCATTAAGGCTTTTTGACAAGAACATGTATTTGGGAATTCATTAGAAAAAACGCATCTTATACAATCAGTCAAGTGCCATTCTCTACTTTCAGGATTGAGAATTACGTTGATTTCTCGTTGTTTTCCCATTTCTCTAACTTTTATTTCAAACTGTATAGCATTCCTTGTAGTTCTGTATTCTTCATGCCATTTGAACACATTTTCTCTATCTGAAACACAACGCTTGTAAAAATTTCGCACATTTTCACTTTGATCAGAATCAGAATAATTAAACGCTACTAAAGAGCCGCTTAAAGGTTCTTCCTTGTGTAATTTTTGGAAATTTTCTGAAAGCATTTCGTCATCTAAATATTTTTCTGGAGACATCTTAGCGTGGTAACAAGGACAAGTATCAGTCCCCTCTTTTGCATCGTCCTGAGACCATACACAATTATTTAAGAAAAATTCATCTCTTTTGTTCAAAAGAAATTTCAAGCGACTGTTATAACGACGAGATAATACTTCGAAATGCAAAATATTAACTCGATTATTGCAAATCTTGTACTTCTTTCGCAGAGTATCTAAATAAGTAGTAGTCATGTTGAAATGATTTAGAAACGACAAGTCATATATATACTGATCTGCCACTTTTATTCAAATGCCACCAATAATTTTAAACAAAAAATAAAAAGGCAGACTTATTGATTAAACAACTTCTTTATTTCCGTTAGTTTGGCCGAAAAAGATCCAACTAATAGTGAAAATTGTCATTTTATATATCAGAATTAAAAAAAAAAACAAAAAAAGGGAGAGGGGTTTTAGTTTGGCCGAGTTATATGAAAAAGATTTGTTACCAACTAAAGTTAAAATAGTCATTTTATATGTCAGAATTTGAAAAACAAAAAAAGGGGTTTCAAATTAATCAACGTAATTTTTTAAAAAATTTTAAATGGGAATACTATTTTACTTTATTTTATTTTTATTTTAATATTTATCTATTTTTTATAAAAAGATATGAATATATAAAAGCGATTTTTTTTACAAATAACAATTATTAACGACAAAAATAGATATAAAATTGCAAATGATTTTGATAATCTAAAAATCTATCTCAACCATTATCAGATTTTACGATTTTGATATTAAATTGATTGAACTTTCACATTATGTTTTAAAGTTATTATACGGTAAAAAAATAATTATTACTAGCTGCCTTGCAGCTCATAATAATTATTTTTTTACAGTCTCAAAAGAACAAATTATAGATATTTTATTTTTTGTTCTGTAAAAATTCAGCTACTATGTATTATGGTGAATGTCGACAAAAAAATATTGTAACGTCATATAAATTGTCTATTAGCGTGTCCAAAATCTTTAGAAGAAGATTTCTTTAAGGGGGTCCAGGGCTCAAAAATCTTCAAAATTTCGATTTTTTTTTTTTTTTTTTTTATTAAAAAATTCTATGATCTTTTCTGCTTAAAATGCCGTTTAGATCATGTTTCTATCTTCATTAGAACGGAAGATATAATTATTTTGCTTTGAGCTGTTTTTCCAACTCCAGTTTCAAAGAGCTGTTGCTATGGTAACACCCACCTTCTGTTTGAAAACAAACGCCGCGCTAAACATAAACAAACATTTTTAACCGCATTTTTTCGAGAAATATATTTCAATTATTAATTAAATTGAACGCTGATTAATTTCATATGTTTATATTTTAAATTTATACACTTCTACTTCTACTTTGAGAAGAAGTGAAGTGAAATAACTTCGTAGTTTAGTGCCGGCGTGGGTTTGTTTACAACGTGCTGGGATTTGATTATCGTAATGATTTTTACTTTGAAATATTTTTTTTACCATTGACATGATTTATTACTATTGATTATACACTTTTTTACATTGATTTAATATTATTTTAAAGTGATTGCTTGATTATTGTGATTCTGGCTTGTTCAAAAGTTATATTTCGTTTTGATATGATATGAATACGATACAAATATATTGATAATGCTTTGTTTACAAGAGTAAGGAATTTTGTACTTATTTCGAAATTAATTCGGAGTGTATTTTAAGTTTTTATATCTTTTTTTCTTGAGAAATTTTGAAAGAACATTTGTAATATGGGCAGGAAACGAAAATCTGCTCTTCAGAAGTCTGAAGCAATGAAAAAAAAGAGAAGCAATCCATCAGTTTCATCCCCTGAAAAAGTAAATCTGGAAATAATAAAGCGTTTAGATGGAAGAAAAATGCCCTCGCCTGTAAAAAATAACTTGGAAGGTCAGGAAGAAAATTACATCATCATAAAACAAGCTATTTTTCAATCAGTAATATCAAAGTGCTGTTGTCAAAAATGTTATCAACTAACATTAATTGTACAGGTTGGTAAATGCAATGGATTTGCTCAAAATCTCAAAGTTATTTGCAAAAATTGCAGTTTTGAGTTCTTATTTTGTTCTTCAGATAAAGTTTCAGGAAACGAAAATTCTTTTGATATTAACCGCAGAGCTGTAGTTGCAGTTACAGAGATGGGGAAAGGACACGCAGCATTAGAAAAGTTAACTTATAACATGAACTTACCGTGTATGGATTCAAAAGTTTTTACTAAACATTTAAAATATTTGCATTCTTCAACCGTAAAAAGTACATGTGAACAGTTAAAAAGCATTCGAGAAAAAGTAAAACAATTTCACCTTGGTTCGAATAGTACATGTATTTCAGATATTGCAGTCAGCTATGATGCAACATGGCATAAGCGCGGCCATACTTCAAATTATGCAGTTGGTTGTGTGATTGATGTCCTCTCTGGTTTTGTAATTGATTATGAAGTTTTATCTAAAATCTGCTACCACTGTATCCAGGCAGCAAAAAGTCTTGGAAAAGAGTCTCCGGAATTTCATATATGGTATGAAGGACATGCTCGAATTTGTGATAAAAATTACGACGGAACATCTGGTGGAATGGAAAGCGAGATGGCAAAACGGATGTGGCTTCGTTCCGAAAGTCTTGGGTTCCGCTACACAGAATTAATAGCAGATGGCGATTCGAAAACTTTCAAAGACCTGCAAGATTTGAATGTATACGGAAAAGAAACTCTCATTACTAAAACAGAATGCATAAATCATGTTGGCAAAAGAATGGGAGCTGCACTGCGTAAACTTGTTGAGGTTGAGAAAGCAAAGGGTGTTACACTCGGAGGGAAAAAACATGGAAGCTTGTCAGAAAGCACAATAAAAAAAATTACGCGCTATTATCGTAACTCGATAGTACGCAATAAAGGCAACATAATTGCCATGAAAAAAGATATTTATGCCATCTTACAGCACTGCAGTTCAACAGATAAAAAGCCGAAGCATTCGACCTGTCCTCCTGGAGAAAATTCATGGTGCTTTTATAATCGTGCGATTTTGATGAAGCTAAAGCCTCCAGCACACAAAACCAGTGTTAAAACCCCTCTAAGAGAAAAAATTGTTGCCAAAATGATGCCAATTTTTCAAAGATTGGCTTCAGAAGTATTATTGCAAAAATGTGCAAAAGGGGAAACACAAAATAGGAACGAGTCTTTGCACAACATGATTTGGAGTCGTTGCCCCAAAGTGTTTAACACTTCTAAAACTCGAGTAGATATTGCTGCAGCTAGGGGCATATCAGATTTCAATTATGGAATGAGGGTATCTTCAATAAATGCCTTAAAAACATGCCATTTATCACCTGGCAATTCATCCTTAACTTCCTTGAAACGCATAAGGACTCGCCATGTTAGAAAGGCGTTGTTCAAGTCAACAGAAGCTTTTAAATCTTATAGAAAAAAAGTTGAATTAGCAAAAATTACAATCAACCAAAAAAATAAGCTGAAGGAAGGCGTTACTTATGCATCTGGAGGTTTTTAAGAGGTATTTAAACATATATTAATATTGTTTTTTCATTTATAATGTGTTTTTATCTATACCGCTTCTTTTCAACAATTTTAATTTTCGCATTCATGCTATTCAAAAATCAAAAGTTGATAAATGCATTTAGCAAGGGTTTAGTTTCCATGATGCGTTTTTTCACCATTTTTCATTTTCAAATTGATATACAGTCAACTCTCATTAATCCGCAAAAGTTTTGTCCAAAGGTGCGGATTATAGGATTTTGCGGATTACAGGTTATTTTCTTTGTTTACATTTTTCTTTTCCAAATTTAGAGTGAGTTATGATTAATTTAATCATATATGAATAGACATTAAAATGAAAAGATATCTAATAAGTTTTAAAATAAAATATTTTTTCAATATTAACTCAACTTATCAATTATAATGAAGCTAAATAATTTAGGCATACTCAAATAATGTATAGCAATAAAATATAAGCATACATATTTGGTTAAAAAATACAAAAAAACTATATTTCAAGTGCAGAAATGGAAATTCCTTATTGATTACTTTTTAAATTTGTTAAACATTGATGTAATAGTACTGGAAATATATATATATATATATATATATATATTTTTTTTTCAGAAACTTTCGCTTGCTAATTGTGTAAAAATGCAATTTCTTTTTCAGAAATAGAATGTTTTGAAAGAAAACTCATGCAATTCTCCCCAATTTTAAACCCTTAAAAAATTTAAATTTGCAGATTAATTTCCGAAAGCAAAGATTAATTTAAAATTTGAATTAAAAAAAGAGAAAAGTTTCTAGTTCGTTCAGAATCTTAGCTGTAAATTTGTTTGTTTACATTAAAAAATCCATTGCGGATTAGAGGTATTTGCGGATTAACGGGAGTTGACTGTAACTCAAAAACCAATAAAGATAGAGCCTTGAAATTTTAAACTTGGCATTTTCAAATATTTTACTTTAATTTGTCTTTGGTAAATTTAAAAAAAATTATTATTTTTGAAAATATGCGACTAAAAAAAATTACGTTGAAAATTTGTCAATTTTTTGTTAAAAAATTTTTATCTTTTTTTTTTTTTAAGAAAATTTTTTTTAATGCCGAAGACAAATTAAAAATAATATATTTCTCTTCAACTACATGAAAAAAATTTTAAATTCCATTTATAATATTTTGAGTTATATCAATTTTAAAATACCTCACTTTTTTTTAAAAAATTTAAATTTTAAATTTTTTTTAAAGTTTGAGAAAATTTTTATGTGGTTTTTTGTTTAGTCATTGCATGGTTAATTACCAAAAAAAATTTCAAATCAGTGGGTTAATTAGTAAAAAGTTTATTAGTAATTTTAAAAAATCATTCTTCGCTAAGTCGTATAACGACTCGTCAGGTTCGAAAAACATTATTTGAGTCTATGGAAACATTCAAATGCACATTAAAAAAATAGTAAAAATAGCTAAAATTAAGCTAAAATTAAAGGATAGAGTTCTAAATTGTGTTATTTATGCATCAGGGAGTTTCTAAGAGGTATTTAAAGATTTTATAAGCAGTGATTATGTTGTTGTAACTTTAAATACATTTTTCTCCATGATGCGTTTTTTCACCATTTTTCATTTTCAAATTGATATAACTTAAAAACCAATAAAGATAGAGCCTTTAAATTTTAAACTTGGCATTTTCAAATATTTTACTTTAATTTGTCTTCGATAAATTTAAAAAAAATTATTATTTTTGAAAATGTGCGACTTTAAAAAAAAATTACGTTGAAAATTTGTCAATTTTTTTAAAAAAAATTTTTATCTTTTTTTTTTAAGAAAATTTTTTTTAATGCCGAAGACAAATTAAAGATAATATATTTCTCTTCAACTACGTGAAAATTTTTTTTAATTCCGTTTATAATATTTTGAGTTATATCGATTTTAAAATACCTCACTTTTTTTAAAAAAATTTAAATTTTAAATTTTTTTTAAAGTTTGAGAAAAATTTTATGTGGTTTTTTTGTGTAGTCATTGCATGGTTAATTACCAAAAAAAATTTCAAATCAGTGGGTTAATTAGTAAAAATTTTTTTAAAATGGGCCCCGGACACCCTTAAATTCACTTGACAAGAATATTGTTATGTTATGTTGTAATATATATCGATATCCCAAATTAATTAGATATCGAAAAGAACTGACATATTTTAAATTCAATTAAAGGAATAAAATTTAGATGACATATTGTTTAACATTTCGATGGTAATAATTTAAAAGGATAAATTTTAAAATTGATAAATGTCGAGATAATAATAATTGATTGTCATATCATGATTCTGATAATAATTTAATAAATTGTGACATGATTTTATTTTTATTTATTTATATTCTTTTATTATAAATCTTTAAAAAGAACGCTTCACCTTCAAACTATAAAGAATTTCATGCAATGACACACCTTTTGATAAAGTGACGTAATCGAGTTGTATATAAACCAACTCGCCATTTCATTCTTTCTCATTGCTTTTCAATATGGCGTTTCCATTTCTTGATTTGCCAGATTTAGTACAAGAGAAAATATTCAAATGTTACTTGCGTTCATTCTTTAAATGCCAACATTTAATGAAGATAAGCGAAATATCATCAATTTTAGAAAGAAAAAGTTCATGGATCCATCCATGAGATGAACTGTTTCAACTGTTGGATTTCATTTCAACTCTTTCATCTGGATTTTATATATCCATCGATAAAAACCCACTCGAGGATAGTTTCTACATTTCAATCGAAGATGAAACTATAAAATTTTTCCAGATTGCAGGACCAACCAGATTTGGAATATTGAAACGGTTAGATACTAAACAACCCATCGTGAAAGAAACTAAAATAACTTCTGTTTTTGAAGTTCTGAACGAATTTTCCAATAGATATTTATTCTGTCAAAATCCATCTGAAATATTAAAAAGCTATTTATCAAATAATGAAATAGAATGGTGCCGCCGACAATCAATCATAGAATTTAAACTTGTGGAGGAGAAAAAATTTGTCATCACGTTTAGTGAACTGTATTATGGCCTCCACAAGTTTATTCCATGCAGCATTACCAAAGATTTAAAAGAATATCTTTATGAATTAAGATATTGATCCACAGAAGACGGACTTGTCTGTCCTGGATTTCATAAGTCATGGACATTTTCATTTTCAATGACCAGATATGGAATATTGAAAAGACCTGTTTACAAATTTTTGAAGGATAGATCTCAAATATTACAAAATTATTTGGTGACGATCGATTATAGAATTTAAACTTGTGGAACAATGCGAATTAACCAAATATTTACAAAAATATCTTTATTTATAATTGTTGGTGCTCATCGTCCTGCTAGATATGGAATATTTAAAAGAATCATAAAACATAAACAGGAATTTTTAAATGCATTTTCTCATGTCCACAGAAGATTGAATTTAAATTTGTGTCCACGAATTTATTTAATGTGAAATAACCAGATTTGCAAATTTATTTATTTTCATATGCCAACATTTAATGAATCCCATCAAAAATGAAAATATAAATGTTTTTCATATCCCATCATAATCCTGTTTACGAATTGGTTTATTGAAAAAACTATTTGGTCCACGACAATGTCAAAGGATTTGTAAAACTATCTTTATTATTGAATCATTCATTATTTATATGGTTTTCATAACTGATTATATTTGTGTATAATGCTCTTTTTTAATTAAAATCTGTTGTAATTCATTATTTATATGTTTTTTATAAATGATTATATTTGTATATAATGCTCTTTTTTAATTAAAATCTGTTGTATATAAATTTCATATATTTGTTTCTTTAATAAATTTTTTTTTTTCAAAATTAAATGTCTTATTATTTTTTTTAAGTTTCAAACAAATTATGTATAGAAATTTGAAATAGATAGAATTTGAATTTTAGCGAATTTCATTTTTCAAAATTTCAAAATTTCAATTTTGCTATTTAATTAAAATTCAAATGTTACTTTTTGAAACTAGTTTGGTGGACTCTGAAATAGAATAAAATAGAATTTTAGCGGAAACTTCATTTTTTTCAAGATTTAAGCATTGAAATTTCGCTATTTAATTAAATGTTAAAATTCAAATGTTATTTTTTGAAAATAGCTTGGCTGAAATAGTCAAATTTAAAATATTTGTTTTCTAATAAAAAAAAATATTTCAAATTGATTTTCATAGATTTGAAATTTTTCATTTGCATTTTTTTAAAAAATATTTAAAATATTAAAAAAATTATAACTAAAACGATCTGATTCATTTGATAACAAGAAAAATCAAATTTTCCCATCTATAATTTGTTTCGCTTTATAATAATAATTCTCTATTGAATCCAACTCCAAAGCTAATTTAGAGATGTATTTGCCATCTTCATCTTCATACATATCGTCTGCATGTCCATATAAATATATAGGCTCATCGAATTTTGCCGACAGCTTTTCTAAGCGGTCAATATTTTCTCGAATTGTGTGATGATGTCTGCGGGATTCATTGGTCCACTCACAGAGCATTATATGTATAGTGCTTAAAATATTGATAATACAGAAAAATTCTTTATCTTTATTGATTAAATTACCGATATTTGCTTCCAAAAATTTTATTTCATTTTCAAACTCACTTTGATCCATTATGGGCGCATTCGAAAGTATTTCCCGGTCACTTCCCGAGTTGGGAAATGACGTCACGCGGGAAGTTCGGGAAATTAGAACTACCATGTAGGAACCTTACGAAAAATGACCGAGATATAACTACTTCCGTACACATCTCATCTTCCCGGGAAACAAATATATAAACAAACATGGCTCCTATGTGGTAGTTCTAATTTCCCGAACTTCCCGCGTGACGTCATTTCCCAACTCGGGAAGTGACCGGGAAATACTTTCGAATGCGCCCTATATATTTATTATAAAGCAGTACAAATTATAATAAAAAAAAAAAAAAAGAGATAAATCACCTTTTATATACCAAGCCAATATATATATATTTTTTACGTTATTTTGCACAAATACTCTTTTAAATAATTTATTGTGGATTTCAATCTTTCGATATATTCATAGTTCTTAATAAAATTGTTCTTCGTCATATGATCCACCATACGCCTCATTTTAAAATAATCTTTTCCTATTGATTCGAACGCCGAATCTAATCTATTCTTGTATTTTTTACCCTCATATAAACCGCCTTGAACTTCCTTAGTCATATCTGTGTCAAGGGATAGCTTTTCTAATTTGCCAACATTTTCTCGAACTGCACGATGAAAATTGCGGGAGTCATTAGTCCATTTGTCAATTATTATATGCATAAGAGTTAAAATATCAATAATACGAAAAAACTCCTTATCTCTTTTAATTAAATTATCAATACTCGTGTCTAAAGATTTAATTTCTTCCTCAAATGCATTTATATCTTGAATCGCACCATCAGTTAAAGATTTCTTAAAATGCGTTATTGTATTTAAGTAATCGTTTTGCAAACGTCTAATGGGTCTTTTCAAGGATTCCATTATATTGTTATTTTGAGGCAGAAAAAATTATAGTTTTTGTGAAAACAACGTTGCTCTCTTACATAATAACCATGTTCATTAAAAAAAATAAATAAATAAATAAATAAATAAAAAAAAAATACACGAAACCTTTCTCAGAAAGCCAAAGAATGAGTCAATATTTAAAAAAAAAAAAAACCTTAAAAAATCTTTTTTTTTTATACTTTAACTCATTTTATTAAAATAATTTTGTTAAAAATTTAAAATGCAATTTATTTTTTTAAAACACATCATATATAATTTCAAAAATTAACATGATCTACGTATATTTATCAAATCACACAGAGTTGAAATTCAAAACTTATCAGTTTTTTATTTATTTTTTTTAATTGTATATATAAGTTGTCGTTTTATAAAATTTATTGATCTCTAAATATAAGTATTGAAATTCAAATCTTGTTTTTAAAACAATTTAAAGTTTGAAATACAATTTACAATTGACATTTCATAATTTTTAGATTATTATTAAATTATTTTAATAAAATGATTTAAAGTAAAAAAAAAGGTTTTTTTTTTAATATTGACTCATTCTTTGGCATTCTGAGAAAGGTTTCATGTACAGTTAATTATTTGACTGACTGTAAGTGTGCTGTATGGGACATATTTTTCAAAATAAAAAAGCATAATATAATTTTTGTTTGCAGATATATTTATTTTAAACTTATTCAGGAAAAAGAAACAGATTCAACAACTTCAAGATCAAGAATAATGTCTAAAAATAATTAAGTATGAGAGAAGTACTGAGAGTAGAACAGAAGTATACTCCTGTTGCTCCGATGGTTCTAAAATCTAATAAAATAAGTTTATTAAGAACATTGAGAAAGCTTGTACATTGAGAAAGCTTGAGTGTTGAAGGACGTTTTATCATTTATGAGAGATAGGGAAAAAGAAGTCAAACAACAATTATATGAGTATGAAGTATTAAGGAATTAGATTTCTACTTCTTTATAGACGCTAGAATCTAATAAAGTAAATTCAAGAAGAATATTCACGATCGTGTTGCAATTTGTAGATGGAGAAAGAGCAAAAAAGTACCGCACAGAATTTGATCGTTGCTCGCTGGCTGAAGTTAACAAGAGACTCGGGGGGATGGAATAATTGCATGAATAAGAAATATTGAAAGGCTTTATTTCTTTACATGTTCTGGAATCTCATAAAGCAAGTTGTAAAACAATACTGACATTCATATTATGGATAGATAAAGGTTATAAATGGAAACCTGTCATACAACATTTCATCGACAATTGTTTATGTGTTTTATTTCTATTACGAAACGACGGATTTTTTTTTTTTTTAGGCGGAAGAAAATAATAAAAAATTGGAAGCTGGAATAAATTAAAAATCGAAAAACTTCCGTTAAACTTTAAAAAAAAAGTGACACACGGCCCCATCTTTTTTGGAAATGCAAAACAAATAGTCTAAAATTAACGTTTTTACACGTGATATTTCGAAATTATTTGACAAACGAGAGAAATACGCATTTAAACGTAAAAACGGAGGGATACGGCTGGAAAATGGTTGTCTTCCGTGAAAAACGGAAGTTGGTAAGTCTGCAACGACTGCGAGAAAATAATTAAAAATTTACCAACATCCACCATTACAGATCCATAAAAGACAACAATGTGGAAAATGTTTACAAATTTACCGACTTCCACCGATGCAAATTAATAATATGCGCGATTGGGGGAATTCGGTAAAAAATTAGGGGCTTTCGCTGATGGAAATCAATATTGGCTGTGCTACCTGGGATATTTCACACACAGACACTATGTATAGATATAACAGAAAGCATGCTTCCGAGATAATTCTTTCAAGTACATTCCATACACTTGGCTTTCTTCTGTGCGTGAATGCGTAAATGGTTTTTGAGATATCTATTTTGAGAAAAAAAACAGAGCAAATTTCGCACACATATAGCTTTTTTCTTCTGTGAATACATAGATATCTGTATAGATTTTTCCTTTTACCCAAAAAAATCTTCAGAACACAATTCATTTTTTTTTCTCGTTTGAGTTCGTACATGTTTATTCTGAGTCTCCCTCATAAAAAACTTTCAAGAACGCATGGAAAACTTTCAAGAACAGCATTTTAAATGACATACATACGGTTTTCCTTATGTGCGAATGTATACATGTATATTTGGATGCCTCACTTGAGAAAAACTTGAGAATAAATTACACATAAGTGTTGCCTTTTGCCTGTTTGAGTAAATGAATGTCTATTTAGATTATTTTTTAAGAGAATCCTTTAAAACATATTTCACACACGTATGGCTTTTCATTTGTGTGAATGCGGACATGCATTATCTAAAACTTCTTTATCAGAATAACTTAGAACGGATTTCCACCGAGTTCTGGTTTTTCACCAATGTGAATTAGGAAATGTTTATTCAGAGTCTGCCTGCCTTACAGACAGGTCCTGATTAACCAAAAAGCTCGGGAAGCATAAGCTTCCACTAAAAATTTAACAGAGGACCCTCAATTGAGTAAAAACAGGGTATTGAATTTTCTATTTTAGGTATTCACGCTAAGATTGAATTTTTTTTTTTTTTTTGAGAAAGTTCACATAAGCAAAGTAAAATATCCACTATTTTGGAAAAAAATCTATTATTTATGCTCTGAAATTTGAATGTTCTTAATTAATAAGTTATACGATTTAAAATTGTGGGTAGAAAAAACCACCCACATATATGAAAAAACATAAACATATATCTATATTATATATATATGTAAACATAAACACACAAAATTTTTTATCTATAGCATTTTTATATTACAAAATGTAATAGGAAAAACAAGATTTCAAGAAATCAAATGAAGCCCTCAAATGATACTGAGCTTCACTTAGCTTCAAAGCTTAATCGGGCCCTACTTACAGAAAACTTTTCATGGCATATGTAACATTCATACTATATTTTTTTCGTATGAATGCGTAAATATGTATTCAAACTGCCTTTGAAATAAAACTTTCTAGGTCAAATTTCACGCATATGGCTTTTCATCTCTATGGATGCAATATAATTTCTCTATTTGCGACAATTTTTTTGAACACATTATATAGATATATGTCTTTTTACCCGCGGGAGTCCATGAATGCACTCTTCTCTGGGAAACATTTGAACTTATATCACACATAAAGGTTTTCTTTTGTGTGAAATTGTAGATGTCACTTTATAGAAAAACCTCTAGAAAATATTTTACACACATACGGTTTTTCTATGTGTAAATGCGTAAATGTGCATTCATAGCGCTCCTTACAAAAAACTTTATAGATCACATTTCACACACATATGGCTTTTCTTCTAATGTGAATGTATAAATTTGTATTTGGAATACTTTTCTGAGAATTCTTTAGAACATATGTCACATACATATGGCATTTCGCCTGTATGAGTGCATGAATGTTTACTTAACTAATTTTTAGAATTCTTTAGAACAATAGAATTTTTGGGAACATAAAATATATGGCTTTTTCTTTGTGTTTACGTAAATGCGTATTTAAAGCACTCTTGTCAGAAAATTCTTTAGAACGTTTTTAAGACACATATGGCTTTTCTTCAGTGTGAGTGCGTAAATGTGTATTTAGATTACTTTTATAAGAGAATTCTTTAGAACATATTTCACACGCATATGGCTTTTCTCCTGTGTGAATGCGTAAATGTGTATTGAGATGATCTTTTATGCGTAAATGTGTATTTAGACTACTTTTATAAGAGAATTCTTTAGAACATATTTCACACACATATGGCATTTCGCCTGTGTGAGTGCGTAAATGTGCATTTAGGTTACTTTTATGAGAGAATACTTTAGAACATATTTCACACACATATGGCTTTTCTTCTGTGTGTATGCGTAAATGTGCATTTAGACTACCTTTCTGAGAGAATTTTTTAGAGCATATTTCACACACATATGGCTTTTCTCCTGTGTGAATGCGTAAATGTGTATTTAGACTACCTTTCTGAGAGAATTTTTTAGAACATATTTCACACACATATGGCTTTTCTTTGTTATGAATGCGTAAATGTGTATTTAGATGACCTCTCTGAGAGAATTCTTTAGAACACATTTCACATACATATAATGGCATCTCTCCTGTATGAGTGCGCGAATGTCTATTCAGACTAATTTTTCCAGAGAATTTTTTAGAACATTTTTTACACACATATGGCTTTTCTTCTGTGTGAATGCGCAAATGTGTATTTAGACTACTTTTTAAGAGAATTTTTTAGAACACATTTTAAAGACATATGGCTTTTCTTTTGTGTGAATGCGTAAATGTGTATTTAGATGAACTTTCGTGCGTAAATGTGTATTTAGATTACTTTTTAGATTAATTTTTAGACTTCTTTAGAACAAGAGAATTTTTTGGAACATATCTTACCATATATAGCTTTTCTTTTTGTAAATACGTATTTGAAGCACTCTTGTCAGAAAATTCTTCAGAACATTTTTAACACACATATGGCTTTTCTTAAGTGTGAATGCGTAAATGTATATTTAGATGATCTTTCCGAGAGAATCCTTTAGAACATACTCTATACAGTGCTATACACATATGACTTTTCTTCAGTGTAAATGCGTAAATGTTTGTTTAGTTTACTTCTGTTACAGAATACTTTAAAACATATTCTACATACATGGCTTTTCGACTACATACATGTGCATGAATGCATATTTTTTGCACTCTTGTCTTCTATATATCTATTCCCTTTGTAGAAGAACATTTGGAACACACTTACATTATTCGTCCTATGTGAGAGAATGCACGTATACAAAAAATGAAATGTGAGGCATACTATAGGTGCCTTTACACTGGACGTTCCGTTCCGCTGTCCGTCGTCCGCAGAGATTCCGTCAGTGAACTCCGTTACATTCACAGAGTAAATATAGTAACTAGAGAGCGCACTTGTGCCATCCGAATGAAAGTGTCTGGAAGATGAAACACGTGAGTCATTTGGCGATGAAGGGGTTGCTTGTTAACGCCACTTCCATTGCTTTATCACAGTTATTGGCGTGAGTGTAAATATGCCATCACACTGGACGTTTCGTTCCGCTGTCCGTCGTCCGCAGAGATTCCGTCAGGGATCTCCGTTACATTCCGCAGGAGTTTACTGGCGTCAGAAGAATCCCGAGAACAGGGAGAGTAAAAATAAATGAACCAATCACGTTGCAGGGCAGTAACAGGGAATAGCCAGCCTTTTAAAAAAACATCTGTTTTGATTTTCTTTAGAATTTAGCGAGCAACATTACATACTACATTCATTTAAAGCGAATTTGGAAATAGAAAATTAAAGAATTCGAATTATAATAGACATCTATATATATACAATATTTCTCGAAATAGTCATACTTTAATTTCTTTCTTACTTTTCCAAATTTTATTTAATGTAAATTTCAGCTATTTCTTTTACATTTTTCAATTTATAAATGCTTCTATATTTGTTTTTGTTTTTTAATTACTTCTTTAGAATGTAAGAGCTTTAAATCCATAAAGTGAAATTTTAGAAATGTGTAAAATATATGAAATGCAATTTATTTACTGGGATGAAGAAACAAAATAAGTATTATAATAGTAATATATTACTTTCTAAAGTCATTTACTCCTCCCTTCCCCCAAAGCTAATTATTTTTAAACAACTAAGCTGAGGATTGCGATATTGGATCAAAACTGGCACTTACTAGTCATTTTGAAGAAAGAAATTTAATGAAATGTATATCTAGTACTCAATGTTGAAGTGATTTCAAAATTTTACGTAAAACAAATTTGCATTATTTCTATGTTAGCATTAATTTTCCTGGTCATTTCAGCTTTAATTAAAAAAACTCTACCATTAATTTTAAAAAATGACAACAATTTTAATCAAAAGGTAAAATGTGGCTTTTTTAATCACTATTCAGAAAAAAAAAAAAATAAATAACGTTTCAAATGTAAAAAAAAAAATAATAAATAAATAATTTTGTAAAAAATAAATGTATGAATTGAAAACCTGAGAAATTTTTGTGCATAGGCTGAAGATAAAATTCTAAAGAGTAACCAAGACATTTATTTTACACTCCTCCCCCTTTTCATGCTTATAATGTTTTATTTGCACTTGGGTCCTACACCTAGGTAGATTACTTCCCTATTAGGTAATCTTTTTGAAGGAACCTAGTCTGTTTTTAAGCAAGTTTTGAAGAAAACAACAGAAAACTCTGAACAGCTAAGTAACAAAGTGCAACCTGGAATTGAACCAGGCAATCCCTGTGTGTCTATTAGTTTCGAGAGCAGAACCTCTTTGCCATTGTTGGAACATGTTATAATTCAAAGAAAAAAAATTAATTGTTGAAATGTATGCTATATATGTCATTGAAAAACATTTTCAAATTTTATTTAAAATAAGCTTGCAGTATTTCGATGCAATTTTTTTCCTCAGTCATTCCAACTTTAATTAAAAAATTTCCATCATCATTATTATTTTTTAAATGTTGGCAATTTTAATCAAAAGACAGAAAGTCAATACTTAAATAACTTTCTAATATTCTTTTAATTCGTATATTGAAAAGATTTATTAATTTTTAGAATGGAAAATGAATAAATAATAAAATTTTCAAAAATTCTCTGTGTTTTCTATTATACTTTTTTTTTTCTAATTTTCATCTTTTAAAAATGTGTAATTTCAGATGATTTGGATTAATTACACGTATTTCTTGTACAACATTTCCATATTTCTAAATGTTCCTTCTTCTTTTTATTATTATTAATTTCAGATTGTAAGTTATTTAAATCCACAAACTGAAAGCTGGAGAAATTTGTAAAAAATATTAAATACGATACACTAATCGAGATAAAGAAAATATTCGCTTTACCAAATAATAAAAGCATTTATTTTTGTCCCCCATGCTAATTATGTTTTATTTTTAAGTGGAATTGTAGAGTTAATTGCCTCCATCATGATTTTTATAAGGTATTTTAGCCCAAATTTACGTGAGTTGTAAAGAAAACCATGGAAAACTCCAAATGGCTAGACGGGCGTGACGCAAGATCAAACCCGGCACTGCCAATCTACCGGTTTCGAGAACAGAACTACTGGACCACTATTGAGACATGCTTTATTTGGAAGAAAAAAATTAAATGATGAAATGGATGTATTTATTGTATTTGATATAAGAATGACTTCTTTAATTTTTTTAATTATTTGGATAAAATGAAGCTATTTCTTACACAACATTTAAATGCTATGCAGAGTGAATTCCATGTGGCTCTTTCTAAGTGATCCTAGCTAGCACTTATGCACCATCCAAAGAAAACAATAGAAAACTCCAAACAACTAGTCTGACCAGTAGCTGATTTAAGGGGGGTCTAGGGGGCTGAAGCCCCCCTCCCCCCCAAAAGCACTAACATTCCCAATTGGATGATACAATTCTAAATTTTTCATTGGTCTGGAATAACATCTTGAAAACACTTAGCACCCCCAAAAAAGTTAAGTTCTGGATCCGCCACTGATTCTGACAAGTGGAACCTTGGTTCGAACCCAGCAGTTCCTATCTACCAGCTTTGGTGGAATGGTGTAAGCGTTAAAGCTGATTTATTACACGAGATTCCTAGTCCTAGGACTGGGTAAAGTGCCATTAATGAAAATCTTTATAAGCAATCGAAGCTGGTATGTATGAGTGCTTTGAAGAAAACTACGGGAAACTCTGAACAGCTAGGCGGACTGATATGTCCTGTCCTGGGTAGTGATATGGGATGTTTAAATACCCAGTGGGTGAGTAGGTAAATATTTTTGGGTATATACCCAAGGCCTGGGAACCCAAAAACTGGGTATTTTGAAAAAAAAAGTATTCGTGAATGGGTGATAATTTTCTTATCTCGAAATGAAACACAATGCACATATACAGAATTTTTTGCATACAATAATTCAACTAATGACACTGAAGGATGTTGATTATTGTATTGCATTCATTTTTCTTTATGATTTTTTTTTCTTTTAATTCAAAGAGACTTTTTAAACAGTAATATAGAAATATTGGATTGATTTTTGATTCCTGCAATATATTTGAACAGTGGCGGATGTAAGGGGGGGGCTAGGGGGATGAACCCCTCCCCCCCCCCCAAAAAAAAAAAATGTACTGACATTCCCAAATAGTTCAATACCCCTGAATAGTACAATTGCAAACTTTTCATTGATCTGGAATTACATCTTGAAAAATCTTTGCCCAAATCTCTGAACAGTTAGTCACTCCCTTTGTACACGTGTTAATGTTACTTTAAAGTTTATGCTACACTTTGATCTTAGCCATGGGAGGTGAAAAATAAAGATAGGAATGAAAAAGGGATTCTTTTTCAATGTTAACGGGACTCTCTCTACTTATCGTCGCCAGAAGCCAAAGCCAGGATTATTCTATGTGGAATTTCGCCCTATCATAACTCATGAACTAACGCATATTTTTAAATTCCTTTTTTTGTTCAGAAAATTCATTAATATCATACAGTTTATTTTCTTTCTTTCTTAAAGAAAAAAAAAAAAGCTCTAAAACACAAAACATTGCTTTACCAAAGTCCACAATATACTTGTAATATTTTATTTTTGAATTTATTACAAAACTTTTAGTACACTTTGTTGCATTAAAACAAATGACTATAAACATTAAAAGTTTAGACCCAATTTTTGTTTTATTTTAGGATTATTTTTAACAGGTTTACAAACAAATATGCAATAATTCACAGGATTTTTTAAAATAGTATCATAATTGCATGCAAGATGCTATATAACATTAATTTTTTATGATTAAATCTTTTGGTTTTATAAAATTAAAATGCTTTTAATGCTCTCTCTATCTCTCTTTGTACTTAGCAATATCATATTATACATAAATGCAAATGTTTTATTCAAATAGAGTTCTTTGAAAAATAAATACTCAGGTATTTTACATTACTAGCCCAGTCCACCAGTAGCCAAGTGGTTCTGCGCTCAAAGGGGGTAGACATGAGGTGTTGGATTTAGTCCCAAATCGCACTTGCCATTGTAGCCGCTAGTAGTTTTCCATGATTTTCTTCTAAACTTGCATAAATACGGACTAGATCACCTTAGAAAGACCTCCACAGAGAGCACTCATCTCCTTCAGAGCCTAAGACCCTAATGCAGTCCATCGGCTTTACTTCCAAACATACACTAGTATTCCTGGGTTCAAACCTTGTGCGTCCTGTCTATCAGCTTCGGTGTAGTGGTGTACATCTTAAGGTTTAATGACCACATGGTTTGGGTGAATTACCCTTCGAAGGGCTCTACTAAATTGTCTTAGCCTATTCTTGTGCAAGTTTTTGGAGAAAATCATAGAAAATTCTAAGTGGCTAAGACGAAAAGCATAACTGGAGACCTGGGATTGAACCTGATACTGTCTGATTGTCAGCTTAGTGAGCAGAACCTCTCAGCCACTGATGGGACGCCAGTGGTTAAAAGAAAAAAAATCTTGTAACATTATCAAGAGAATGTGAAGTAAAAATAACCTGAAAAATTTTAACTTAGAAATTTGAATTATTTCTATGATAAAAGTGTCCAATAATAGTTTACTAGCTTAATTCCCTAAACTTGACTGTGCATAAAAAGTACACAAAATTCTGTATTGCAGCAGTCACTGATACACATGTACGTATGTGTATACGTCGAGAAAAAATACATATATATATATAAATATATACCAATCCTACACACTGTGCATTTGAAATTATAAAAATTTTAACAGAGTGTTAAGAACTTTATGTAAATAAATAATTAAAAAAAAATTGCTTAAGCTGATGGAGGATTAAAATTTAAGAAGAATTACAATTTACCTAAACTTTACCATAAGGATCCTTTAGCAGTCAGCTTCGGCACATCTTCAGATGTATGTATTATCTCGGATTTCTTCTTCCTTTACACCTGGATTTCAGCATACAGCACCATTTGACATCTAGGCACATACGCTAACAAGATTACATAAATAGACACAGTATAAAAATTGTGCCTATAAATGTAATCCAGCTGGCAATCAACATTTAAAAGTGGAAGACTGTTTCAAGTAAATCTGCCATATATAGGCTTCATCTTCATCAAACTGGAAAGAACATGCTTACATACTGCTAAAAATTTAAACATGAAATAATAAAATATACATATATTCTCTAAAACTTCTACAGCGACCAAATTCTCAATTTATTAGAATTAACTGGCTGGGTGTTATCTGAAAACTGCATATTGAAGTATTGTACTAAAAAAATTATTATGACAATTTGAAATCAGAAGTAAAATTTATCATAAAAAATCAAAATGATATGCATGGACAAAAATACATGATTTAGTTTTATTTTATCCTGAACATTACACTTAACAGTCTTAAAAAGTAAGAAAGTAGCAAGATAGTGCTTCAAAACTTGTCTAAAGGAAATTCATAAGTGACAATCATTCACGTAAGAGGAAATTAAAATTCAACAATGTTTTACCAACCTTTGTGCTTATAATGCTTATCATAAGCTACAAGGTTGGTGCCCCTCTTTTAAGATTGGTTATAGGATAGGAATTAAAGCCAATTGACTGCACTAGAGCCAGAGGGGTCTTTATAAGGGGTCCTAACCCATATTTAGACCTTCTTTAAAGAAAATATAAATAAATAAACAGATTTTCTGCTCTATATTAGAATCTTGCTTTTATCTTTAGTAACATCCACTGTTATCAACAATCACAGTAAAATTTCTATACTTTACAACAACTGCATGGAATTAGTTTAACTAGAAAAAATACATATAAAAATTCAAAGAGAAAATTATTCACTACAATCTATTCATCATGTTTCAGCAGAATAAATAAAAAAAAAGTTACATAAATTTTGTATAAAAAATAATTAATTCAAAAGCATCAACATTATTTTTAAAAATTACAATACTTATTAAAAGCATGTTTCAAATTGCAATTCAATAATAATAAATTGAATCTACAAAATTAAATTTTTGAAATACTCAGAGAAACTGAGCACTAAAAACTAAAAAAAAAAAAAAAAAAAGAAATCAAGTTTCATTATTTTTCATAACATAACATTAAAGTTTCAAAATAAATTCGAAAATATGAAGAAAGAAAAATCGTCGTTTTAATAACATTTTGTTTGTTTTTTGTTGATTAACTTACAGTTTTATTATTACTAAGTCAGGTTAATTCTCAAAATTTCAAGTGAAATACGAATCATGATAGCGGTATACATCAATAATATCTGAAAAATTAGGATCACTTATTAGTGAAGGGGAAAAAAAAAAAGCAGAAATTTGTGAAGGAAAACTGATAATTTTACACAAAAGCATACTTTTCCTATTTCAAACAAAGTAAAACGAGTATATAATAATAGTAATTAAATACTTATTTAATAATATAAGAGATAGTAGGCACATTCCAAAGTGAAACAATTAGTGAATAATAAAGCATAAGCAACTCGCATAAGTTTAAAAAGTCTTTAAATATGAACGAATTATTAGTATTTATCGAAAACAAACTTTAAATGCTAAAATAAATATACAATTAACCTGATACGTTATTAAGGTCAGAATTTATATTTACCTTTCATGTACTATTTTTCCTCTCTATGTAATCTTTTAGCTGACTCAAATCAAACAAATGTTTGTATCTTGAGATATTTCAGTGATAGAAATCATGTATTTTCTTATTCAAAATTCAAAACATCATATCAAATACTGAAGCAAACATAAACAATCCAAAGTTACACGCGAGGCAAGCATGAAGGAAGTGAGTTTCTCATTCAACAATCTGATTGTTTCACTGCTTGCGGTCGACGGCGGCGAGAACGTTCATTTCTAGCACAGACAGAAGTCAACGTTTTCCGCAAGAGAGCTTTGCGTTCATCCGTTGCGTTGACAATATTCATCATTGCGCATGCGCTAGTTTCGCGGAGCGGTGCGGAACGGCCAGTGTGAAGCCCGCTATAAACACTGGCGCTGCGCTAATCATTGTACAGACTTAGGACGGTACCCAAATTCTTATGGCCTTATCTCCTAAAAATATTTTGTGCAATTTAACATTATATTCTAAGAATAATCATTTATTCATCCAAATTATCAAAAAACAGGTGGATTAAAAACTATCGAAAGTGCTGTTGAGTACACAGAACAATACTATGAAGTGACACAAATTATTGTTAAAAAAATATAAATAATTGCAACATTACTGCGAAATTTTTTTCCTGTAAGCATATAGTAGAGTAAAATATTCAGAGCATACGAAAGGAATGAAGCTTATGTAATGTATATATGTAAATAACAATATTGATTTTAATGATTTTTCAAGTTTTTGTAAGATTTTAAATAATGCTTTTGCATGTAAATGTATTTGTAAATTTGAATGGCAAAATTTTTTATTAATAACTTATATAAAAGTATAGTGGATTTGAATGTACAAGATAAGAATACAATACTTGATTTTTTTTTTAGCTATGTTGGCAGGTTAATACTCACTGTAAGCATATTTTTAATAATAAGATAAGAAAATTTAAAATGTAATTTCAATCCTCATTATCTGACAAAAAAGATCTTGAGATCACTTTAATTGTTAAATGCATTGAAAATTCTATTTAAAATTGCTATGAGCAACAATTTAATTATTCTTTTCTGCAACAAATGTAGAAAATGTATTAAATCATTAAAAATATTTTAATTTTTAGGATTTTAAACCAATACTTTAAGTGTATATACAGTATAGTACATTTAATCCAGAATTGTCGGGACCTTGTCGATTCATAATTATAAATCTTTCAGAACTTCAATCCATTTCATGGCCCACTTCACTTACCATCACTAGAAGCCCAAGCCAATGTTATTCTATGGGAAATTTTGTTTACTTATAACTTAGTAACTCTAATACATATTTTTAAATTCTTTTTTCACTTTCAGAAAATTCACAACTATTAATAGACATTTTAAAAATGGATTTCTTTAATTTTAAATGTTTTACTTTGAAGCTGTAAAATGCAAATTTTCGATATGTGAAATTTTTCATTTCACAATTCCAAAATAATGTATTGCAAATTTAAAAAATGTCTGTCAATTTAACAGTTGTGAATTTTCTGTGCGGGAAAATAGAATATGTGTTAGTTAATGAGTTATAAGGAGACAAAATTTCCCACAGAATAAGCATTATCCTGAGTTTCTGGCAACGATAAATGAAGCGGACTGTTAAGTAAATGAAAGATATGATTTTTTTTTTTTTTTTTTTTTTTAAAGATAAATTATTGATTTTTTCTTTGATCAAATAATATTCACATTGAAATATAAAAATCTTTTATGAAATATTGAAACATTAAAATTAAAACATCATACGTATAAATAAATAAATATATATATATATATATATTCTGTGGTAGCACCAACTTTCTTAATTTCATAGAAATAATTTTTCTAATGAATAGATTATGCAATTTCATAATTTAAAAAGAACGATAAATAATATAATGAAAGAATAAGTAATATGAATCCCAAAACTGAAAGCTATATCATTAAACATTTTAAACTATTTAAACAAATTATGACAAGTTCATTTAATTTCTGTTATTATTATTATCATACAAATTAATGACTGTGTAAAGTAAATTATAAATAAAAAATGCAAAAAAATTGCATATATGTATATATATATATATATATATATATATATATATTACTTAATACTGAAATCAAAATGGTATAAAATTTAGATAAATAAACACAGAAAATTAGTAAAACTATATTATTGGATAATCAGAATATTGAAGTAGTTTTAAAATGTAAATAAAAATTACTTTAGCATGTCTAAAAAGGCAAATGCTTCATTTTTAGTTTGTGCGAATAAACAGACTTTAATAAACCATTTGTTTTAATAACTGAACTCATACACACAAAAATATAATTCAGCAAGGCACTAATATTAATAATTTTCAACAAAAACAAACAGGAATCAAAATCAAAATAAATATTGGCATACAACTAACAGAAGCATTTCTCCCAAACATCCAATCAGCTATCTGCTTTTATGGATAGTTATTTTACAAATGCAAGAAGTACTCTGATTGGTTATTTAAAAAAAATAAAATAAACTATGGAAATATGTTTTTTAGTGGTGCCATCTATAGTCATTCATCAAAAGCAGAAACAAAAAAGAGGAAATTTAGTTTTCAAAGTCCATATTAATAAAGCGGAATCTTATATCAGGATTATAACTCATTCTATTAATAATCTTTCTCATGCAAAAGAATTTTTCTTATATAAATTATAATGAAAAAAAAAAAAAAATGCATTTCTTGACAAAAAATGTCGATTGTAATTTGTTTATTTAAATAAATTACTTATATATTTTATTAAGGGGGTAAATCTCAGTATGTAGTAATAACGGAACTACTTTCCTATATTTTGTTTGCTATGTGCAATATTTGTTGAGCAAGGTTCCAGTGTATCGTCAGTTACTCTTAACTGATTAAAGAGAGTTTTGTTAAAGATCGAAGATTTTTATTTTCATTAAGTTTTGTATAGGCCTGTGTTTAGTCCCATGCAGACATCTAATGCATACACACACAGTATAAAACCATGCAAATGTACAAAACTTATGAACACATTTCTCATATTGGTAGAAAAAAATAATAGCTAATGTGGATAAAACTACTAAAGTCTTTATTAGACAGATTTCCATATTGTTTTCCAATTGTTTAATTTCATTTATTTATTTATTTTATTTTCAATGGCATGATACTTGTAAACTCCTATATACATAAAAATACATTTGCCTCTAAACGTCTGTACATATCTAGATTGAAATATAAATATTTCAAATGTTGTTTTATAAAGCATATACATACATACATAATTGAAAATCAGTAATTGAAAATTCATTCTTTCTCATATAAATGAAAACATATAGGTATAGTATAACACCTGTATTTATTTATTTATTTTTCCTTAATAAAATCTACTGGTTTTTATAATTAAAAAGTTGGCAGGTATGTGTAAAACCATAGCCTACGGCAATGCGACTAGAGTCCTTAGAATCTGTTATTTTCGCCTCTGAAAGAAGGGATAGGGAGGTGGAATTTTTGCTCTAGAGGGCGCTTATTCGGTGTCGTGCTCCAAGCGCACGTGCTCCAAGCTCACAGTAGGAAAATCGTGTTTGAAGCTCACATATACCAATATCTCGTGTTCCAAGCGCACAAATATATTCACCCCTTTCCCCAACGCATCAACTTGACAGGTGGGAAGAGACTAATCCCTTTTTCCGAAGAGCAGAGGAGGGAGGGGGGGGGAGGTCGAGGAAGATGTTTTTTGAAGTGCAATTCAGTTTATGAGTTATTTTTTGAACTAAGGCAGGAACTAGGAATTAAATTATTAAATAAAATTATTTTCTGCTTATTTACATAAATATTTTCGGGGGTGGATAAAAAATATATATCAGGAATAATGGCCCGAAATGATTGTTCGTGTATTTATTTAACGCAGTTTTATTTAATAAGTCAATCTTAAGTACTATATATGTTTTATATAAAATTCACAGATTATATATAAGACTACACATAATTTGTGGAATGTCTTTGTTATCAAAGTTAATTGTTGTAAGTATTTTTTTACTAGAAATCGGAACTTACAATACGAAGGTACAGTCTGCAAAAAATAAATAAATAAATAAAGTAAAATAATAATAATAACACCCCCACCTAAATTATCAACATATTGATAAATCGATTTCTGGTAAAATATTAGTAAGTTATAATTCAAAAGTTATCATTGGAGTATAAATTTGGCAGTCAATGTTAATGAAAACATACATTGTTTTCAAATTTTAGTCTAAAATAGTGTGAGCGGCACACCAATTAGTAAAATTGTGTATATTTTAATGTAAAATTTCATTTTAGATTATTTAAATAATATAATTTTAATTATTTCTTTGTTCTGTAATCATGACAAAAGATATATTTTTATATTACAAAGTATATTAAAATAGCTTTTCTATTAAAAGCCCAAAAAATGATATTGAGTAATCTAAATTAATTATTAAAAAAATATTTTTGATAATTAAATTAGTTTTTAGTTATGATATATTAATAATTTTTTATATATATAATCATTGATTAAAATGACTTTTTATATTAATAATAATTTCGTGATGGTAGTTTAGGTGTTAAAGCCGACTGAGAACATGAGGGTCGACAACCATGACCTCGAATTAAACCCGGCACTTCCTGTCTACCAGTTTGGAGAACAGAACTTCTCGGCTTATTAATTAAAAGTTCAAATGATTTTATTCAGCGATTACAACTAACTTAATTATAATATTTTAATATTAAAAGTATTTTAAAATAAATTTTTCTATTGAAAGCAGAAAAAATTGTATCAAGCAATCTAAGCTAATTTGATTACTATTATTATTTATAATACGTTTAGTTTTTAGATAATTAATTAATGAATTTACTCTTTCTATTAGAATATTTTAAATAAAATAATTTTAATTAGATCCTTAACTATCTTTTTTTTTTCCATATTTATTCACAGAAAATAAAATATTTTAATATTAAAAGTGTTTTTAGATAATTTTTCTTTTGAAAGCAGAAAAAATTGTACTAAGGAATCATAGCTAATATAATTATTAAAATTTATATTTTTGATAATTCATTTAGCTATTAGATAATTAATTTACTCTTTCTTTTAAAGTTTTTTTAAGTAAAATAATTTAGTTACTTACTTACTTTCTATGATCAATTATAGAAAAAAATATTTTTATGTTTAGCATTTTGAATTAGGTTTTTCCTTTTAAAGCCCAAACAACAGTATTAAGCAATCTCAATTAATGTAATTATTTCAAATTAATATATCATTAATAATTAAATTATGTTTAATTAGAATGTAATCTTAAACGATTTTTTAATTAATATTATTTTTTGTATATAATCATTTATATGCTTAAAAAAAAAAAAAAAAGTATTTTTGAGTTAAAAATATTTTGGTGGTTGTGGTTTAAGCATTAAAACACACTGACAACATGCAGGTCCTAAGCCTGGCTGAAATGCCTTTCATGAGAGTTCTTTCTAAGAAGCCCTGTCCTGTATATACGCGTTTTTCAGAGAAAACCATGGAAAATTCCGAATTTCTAGGTTGACAAGCGGGAACCCGGCAATTCCAATTTATCAAGGCCCACGAGCGGCCGAGCGGTTCTGTGCTCAAAGCTGGTAGACCTGAGATGCCAGGTTCGATCCCAGGTCCGTGCTCGTCGGCTTAGTCGTTCGGGGTTTTACGCGGTTTTCTCATAAACTTGCGTAAATATGGGCTAGGACCCCTTAGAAAGTCCGCCATGGAAGGCACTCCCCCTCGGGCCTAGGACCCTAGGGTAGACAATCGGCTCTATTCCCAGACATCAACACTAACACTAATCTATCAGCTTGGAGAGCAGAACCGCTCGGCTACTGAAATAGGCCTTTTAATTAAAAGTCCAAAAAATAGTATTAAGTAATTTCAATTAATTGTAAAATAAATTGTTATTTTTTAATTAGAATATTTTATTGGATGATTTTTTAACTAGCTTTTATTATTATTATTATTATTATTATCGTTCATAGAAAATAAATATTTAATAATATAAAAAAATTTTTAGTAAAGATTTTTCTATTAAAAGCCGAAACAATAATACTAAACAATCTCAATTAATTTAATTTAGTTATTAAATATATATATTAGTTAAATTAGGTTTCTAGATTTTTTATTTATTTATTTTTTTATTTATTTATTTATTTATTTTTTAATCTTTAATGAAAATATTTAGAAATAGATTTTTTAATTAAAAGCTCAAATAGTTCTATTGAACAAATTAATTTTATTATTAAACATTTTGATTTTTAATAAAAGCAATCATTTTTAATTATATTTTTATATTAAATAACTCTTTAATTATTTTTTCTTTATAATCACCCATAGAAAAAAATATTTTTATATTCAGGGATGAGATTTTCAGAAATATAAAATAACTGAAACTGTACGCAAAGGCAAGACAACTAGAATTTCAATGACAAAATCCATTATATTAGAGTAATAAATATTTATTTTAATCTTCAATGTATAAAGAAAGAACAAATACACACCAGAAATATAAAAAATGCTGAAAAAAAAAAAAAAAAAAAAAAAAGCTGAAAAGCTAAATGTACAAAAAAGCTTAAATCAGCAGAAAATCTGAAAAATCTCCTTCCTGTGTATTAAAAGCATTTTAATACAGATTTTTCAATTAAAAGCCTCCGTATATATTTATCTATTTATCCCACTTTTGACTACATTCTAAAGCACGTGCGGAATCATCTGTCAATGTTTATCGCAGTGACGTCACGTGCGCCTGCTCTATTTGAGATACGAGTTACGTGCGCTACGGCCACGGTCTAATCTAATCCCACCTGTCAAGTTGATGCGTTGGGGAAAGGGGTGAATATATTTGTGCGCTTGGAACACGAGATATTGGTGAATGTGAGCTTCAAACACGATTTGACTACTGTGAGCTTCGAGCATGTGAGCTTCGAGCACGGCGCCGCTTATGGCGCCGCTATGGCGCCGCTATGGCTGCCTCAAATAGAGCAGGTGCAAACAGTGATCAGCTGATAGACCTTTAACACAACGGAAGAGTAATGTTTTTGAACAAAATTTTACGTGTATTCACTTTTTTATTAAATTAGAAATTGAAATATTGCAACAGAATGCCTGTAATATCATGAAAAAAAAAAAAAATAAAAAATAAAATAAATAAATAAAATTACTGCTGATACCGATAAAAATGCATTATGGACATCACAGATTAAACTGAAATTCAAATTGACTGAGGGAGAATTGAATCTCATATTGATTCTTGGAAAATAATATCTCTTAGAAAATAATATCTCTCTATAAAAATATTAATCTCTTTTCCCTATAATCCCAAGTAGCACAGGAACGTTCTGTGAACGTCTAATAACGGTTTCAATAGTTCAAACACCGTGTTTCGTGTCAAAAGAACGTTCTAAAACACGTTCAGAAATAGTATTATTTAGAACGTTCTGAAAATGTTTGATTTGTACCATCTATAAAACGTACAATTCTAGTTCTATATAGAACGTTCAAGTGTGACACCGTCATAACACGTTCTGTAACAGTGTAATTATAACGAATATGACAAAATGACTTTTTAGTACTATTGGTTGGGAAACTAGGTTAACCTTTAAAATTTTTGACTTCAGCTTTTGATTTTTTTACACGTTTTGTGGCGTGAGGAATCCGGAAGTCAAAAGGTTGGTATGGTATCTGTTAATGTGTATCGGCACCTATTAGTTGATAGCCCGTTAGTTCATGTACACGATATCTCAAGAACAAATGATTGCAGAGAGATCGGACCAGTTTTAAAATATCAATTATGATATTGATAAGAATCTTATTGAGAGATTTGCAACATTCTAATTTAAAAACTTCGTAAGTTATTCGAAATTTATAATTTTTAGCATGATAGAGAATAGAGCATTTTTTACATTTTCAGTTTAACGTTTTGTTAGCACGTCAGTAAAGAATGCTTCCCAATAATCAGTAGCGGTGAGGTGAAAAAAAATTACAAAATTTTAAACTCATGGAAAAATTTTGTGGATTTTGTATTTCAGGAATCAATGTATGGAATTCGACCAAACTTGTTACAATATTAGATCTTGCCCTAAATTGGAGTTTATTTGAATTTCATTTGGGATATATCGCCCGATAGATTACGGTGCTATGCAATGAAACCCTCCATTTATGGGACGGCTATATCTCAGCTTCTATAGTGTACAAATGTATTAAACATGATATATTGGCATATATCATCATATCCTCTGCTAATACAATTTGGATGTATACATTGTCCAACAGGTGGCGTTGCTAATCTGCAATTTAATCATTTTAACGGAAAGGCAATATTTTAACTCTTGTGATTTAACAATAAATTTTGTGATACACTGAAGTTATAAGTGAAATCGATTTTATGTAAAGCTTTACTGGTCCATTTTGGATGCACATCGGCCAACAGGTGGCGTCGCTATGTTGCAATTTAATCTCATAACAGAAACGAAAAATCTCAACTTCTGTGATTTATAAATATTGTAAATTTGGTAAGTGAAATTAATATTACGTAAAACTCTACAGATTGCCTTTGGGTGCATATCGGACGACAGGTGGCACTGCCACGTTCCAATATTTTCCATTCACAGAAAGGCTATCTATCAGCTTCTGTAATATATATACTCACCAAACCTTCTGCGTGACATACATTTGATATATAATATTGATTCAATTTGGCTGTATAACGAGTAATAGTCAAACAGTTTTTTTTTTATTATTATCATTCATAGGACATTGTTTTTTCCCCTAGGAATAAGTATGCATCATCCCTGGGGGATGGGGGAAGGGTGGATAAAAATTTTCACTATAATTATCTTTCAAAAGAATTCGATATCACCTTTAAAACGAATAATTGAAACATCGTTTTCTGATGATTTAAAACAAATTTACCGTTTTTTTTTTTTTTTTTTTTCATTTGTAATAATAATAATAATAAACCCTTAGAAAAATACATTTTCTAAGATCTTCTATACAGCATAAAAATGATTGTCTTCTGTCATGAAAATCTATGCATTCCCCAGACCCAAAGTTTAGATACAAAAAGCTAATCACGGATGTTATTGAATAAGTAATATAGTGCTTTACGCGAGTTTCAAAGAAAATCACGGGAAAACTCCGAAAACCTAAGTCGACGAGCGTGACCAGGAATCGAAGCCAACACTTCCCGTCTGTAAGGTTCGAGAGTAGGACCTCGCGGTCAATACTCATCGGGAAGTTACAGAATGAGTTTTTTTCTTCTTTTCTTTAAGCATAATTTTAAACTTTTATTATATTTTATTTATGATTCTATTTAAGTTTAAATGTTACTGATAAATTATCAATATTGATAATGTTGTTAAATCGTTACTCTGTTTGATTGTTCTTATTTTATTTTATTTATTTTCACTGAATATTTTATTCCATACTAAAATATACACTAAAACAAAATATGCTTTTCCGTTTAATTCGAGATTTTAAAATGGAAAAATAAAGTGATCTCATAACTTTTTCAAATACTTTATAAAAATTTAAATAATTGTTTAACTCAGCTCCATTTTTCCTTAAAATATTGACACTTTGTATTTCCTACAGCTATAAATGCTTAATAAATTTATGTTTCAAACGTTGAACTTTGAAACATGATTATTCCGGATGTAACAAGGGAAGAGCAGATGAAACTGACATCTGTGGATTGCATTTATTTAATTCTCGCTGACCGAGCAAATTCAAAGGTCTTGGGAATGTCGTGCCGTTATGTGAAGCGGTAATTTTAAAACGTGTAATGTAATCTGTTTTGTTCAGTTTTCGCGTTATAATGACTTGGATAAGCTTTAGAAAAGGTAAAAATGTAATATTTTTAACCTGTAATAGTCTCCATTTTCTAGTTATTAAAGTCTTATTTTAATATCAATTAAACAATCATTTTCATATCTGCGTAAGTTCTTATGCCTATCATTTGATACTTGTAAGTAGCATTGTATCGCAGAAAAAACTGCTCCTGTTACAGAAAACCGCTTAGAAATTATGGATTCATTTTATTAATTCAGTCTTCTGAGATGGAAATTGTTAAATTGACTATTTTTGGTTATTATGCTTCTGAATGAAGTAACATAAAGAATTTAAAAGATGAGAGCTAATTTTAAGTGAATGCCCTTCCAGACTGGTCATTATGTATTTTAAAATGCTAGTTGGAAGGGTGTTTTCTTGGAGAAATTCTTATGAAGAAAGTGAGGAAGGTATGTAATTCTTTTTTTTTTTCTTTTCTTTTTAAATTCTGAAGTATTTATTTAATGTTTATATGATAATATATATACAATCTAGGTTATGCAAATTGCATATTTTTAAAATAATATCCTAAGTTTCACCGACTTACAATTTTAAATATCTCTTTACTATTATTTATTAAATTAAATATATGAAATTGTTTAACTGCATAATAAAACAAAGATTCAATTCAATTTTATTCCACATCTTTATAAAAAAAGATATTCTGCTTAAAAAAAAGGACGATTTACTATATTATTTATTAATACTAATAATATTTACATTTATCAATTATTTAATATGCCATGATCGCATAATTACATCAAATGAGGTAAAAATTGCGTTGACTCAATTTAAAGAAATTTAAACATTTAAAAAATACCAATTACATTGCCATGTGGAATAAATTTAAATACCTGCAAACATCATTGTTGTAAACTGCTGCTGTAAACTGAAAATATGTATGCACACATGCACTGAAATTTAAAAATATGAAGTATGTTAAATATTTTAGAAAAATATTATGATTAAATATATATATATATGTATTTAAGTATTTGGACATTTTAAAAATTTCCTCCTTCTAACTAATTTTTAATTTTTTGTTTCAATTTCTTATTATTATAAATTAACAATATATTCTAAACTCAATTATATATTATTTTAGCGGTGTATTGGTACATTCATTTTTGAAATTATTTTTTATGTTGAAATATTAAAACTTTCTATAAACTTCAGCATTCAAATATATTTATAAACTATCCATGGACTTACAAAGTAGTACCCAGAAATGTTTAGAATATACAGGGTGCAAAGTCGAGAGCAGGCCTTTATTTGGGCAACAATTGGTCTCAAACGTCCTCCAATAAGAAAATGTATTAAAAAAAAAAAATGTAAGAATTCATTATATGACATGTTTAAATTTAAAAAATCAATTTACTAAAAATCACAAAAACTGATAATTTTTATACAATTTTCATGACACTAATAGTGTAAGTTGAGTTCTAACCTAAAAAATATAACACAAAAAGTTTCACTTTTGTGCACCCAAAATTGTCTGAGATAGTTAGTTTCAAAATTTAGGATTATTTCGCATTTTCTCGGGTTTTATTAAAAAGTCAATGAAAAATTCTTTAATAAACCCAGGGAAAATGCAAACAAAGTCCAATTAGGATTTTTAAACCGATCCCTTATTGAAGGCCGAAATATGTTAGAAAAACCAAACTTTAAATATCATGTTCCATTTTGGGAGAATAGAAATGAAACTGTTTGTTAGGATGAGTGTCAGTTTTCTAAATATGATTATAGGGATCTGGGACTATGTAAAAATTTAGTTTTTGCAATTTTGAAAAAATAGATATTTTAAATTTAAACATGTTATACCACAAATGCTCATATTCTTTAAAACATTTTGTAACTGAAACTATATATTTGCGACCAATAGTTGCGGAGATAAAGGTATTCTCGTCACAATGCTTTGCACCCTGTATTAAAAAAAAAAAAAAAAAAAAAAAAAAACACGTATATATATATATATATATATATATATATATATATATATGTATATATATATATATATATATATATGTATGTATAAATGAATTTTTAATCTTAGTTAAAGCCAAGCAACAGATATAAGATCCCTGAAACCACATAGGTCAATGAGAAGAAAATTACAACAAATTTAAATAACCTGGGGAGACTGATTGTGATTTATTGAAACATTTATATTTTATTTATTGATTTTTATTTTATTTAACTTCAGTCTAATCTTAAATTTATTCCTATATTGTTAGTTGCAATTTTAATAATTTTGCCGGTGCGTAAAAACCACATGAAACTCAAATCAAAAGATACAAACAAGCAACGAGGAAATAAAAAATTAAGACAGCATTTTAAACATTTTTTGTAGGAAAAGCTTAGAATGGTAGAAAAAAAAAAAAAAAAAAAAAAAAAAAAAACTCGTCAAGGGTGACCCTTTTCGTCGTTGAGCACCAATATACGATTTCGTTCGTTAGCAGCTATAATAGCAAATTGCTAGCGGGCACCCTATCGTACAAGAAATTAATTGAAGTTAGAAATGAAGAATAAATTGGAATAAATTATTTACTTCAAGAAATCAGAGAATCAAACAGAAAACAACCATGAAAAACAAACATTAATCATAGGATGACGCATTCGGAATCACAAGGATTAAAACAAGCAAAATAAATCAAGAGTTTAGTTGTACATAGCAGATGAAGAATAATGATACAACACAGCAACAGGGATATAAATTACTTTTTTTTAAATTCAAATATTGTTTGAGAAATTTTAACATACTTACTATTCCTTTAATTTCAACGTATATGCATGAAAAATTCCATATTTTATGACTGTAATTCCCAAAAAGTGTCATAACGTGCCTATATCCCTTTAAAAAATTCCTTAAATTTTTGCATTTTTAAAAAATTTCTTTTTTCCCCTAATCTGAAGATAATGGCGTTATAGTATTAATTAAGAAACTTTGAATAAACACCATAAAATGCAAGAACTCGCAACTGCTACAAACAAAGCACGGCTGCTACAAACAAAGCGGCAACGCATTCCACACACTCAACGTGCTTGTTTGCAGCTCTCGTGCCTACAATGTTCGCCTGATGAAGGGTTGTGTCTTCTTTTGACCCGAAACAGTTGGTGCGAGTTCTCGCATTTTATGGTGTTTATTCAAAGTTTTGTAATTAATACTATAACTTCATTATCTACAGATTAGGGAAAAAAAAGAAATTTTTAAAAAATGCAAAAATTTAAGAAATTTTTTAAGGTATAAAGAGACGTTATGACACTTTTTGGGGAAAGCTGTCATAGAATATAGAATTTTTGATGCATATACGTTGAAATTAAAAGAATAGTAAGTATGTTAAAATTTCTCAAACATTATTTGAATTGAAAAAAAAAGTAATTCATATCCCTGTTCATGTGTTGTATCATTATTCGTCATCAGCTATGTAATTTTTACTTCTAAACGCTCGTACTGAGGGGATTTTTTTATAATGACGTCACATTTTTTTTTTTTTTTTTTTTTTTTTTAACTACACTATTTTAGAACGTTTACAGTACGTTTTCTGGAACGTTCTGAAAATGTGTATAACGTTTTGAAAACGTTCTAAAAACGTTTAGAACGTTCTGAGACCGTATACATAGAACGTTCTCAGAACGCTTCTATAACACCGATGGTGATAGTTACACGTTCATTGAACGTTCTCTGAACCGTACTATTGTACGTCTTCAAGATGGACAGATAGACGTCTATAACACGTTCAAAGTGAACGTTCTTAGAACGTGTTTGCAGAACAATTTTTGAACGTTCAGAGAACGTTTCGGTGCTGCTTGGGATGTTACTGTAAGCAAAATACATACTTTAAAATTTGTATTTTCAAGAGTGCGATGGCATTTTATTTATTTTGGCATTTTTTTTTTTTTTTTTTTTTTTTTTTAAATCCTATTTTGATTATACTTTTTATGATTGAGTTTTTTCTCAATTTATGAGAATAATTCATATTCTGTATGTGCTTGCAAAGATTCTGAAGAGTCTGCGTGCTTAAATATTGTTCATTTTAAAATATTATTTTCTATTTTTGCGTAATTTATTCATTTCATTACTTTCGTATTGTTTCAATAATAATAATAATAATAATAATAATAATAATAAAAATAATAATAATAATCGCAACTGGTCCACGTTAGAGAAATATTTCATACACTGTAAAAAAATAACTATTACCAGCTGCAATCTGTGATTTATTTTATCCAATCACAGAGAATTTCTTCCAAGAAATTCTCTGTGATTGGATAAAATAAATCACAGATTGCAGCTGGTAATAGGTTTTTTTTTACAGTGTAGATTGTAAAATGATAATTGCAGTTATTGTTGCATTATTTGTACGTAACATGGTGACGAATGAACTTTTCATAATTTTAGTCTAATTTTATTAAATTAATTATATATTTTTTTAATTAGTTTAAAACTAATTTGGTTAAATCTAATTAAATTAATTCTAAGATAGTGTGCATAAAGATTTTCCACTAAACATTTCAAGGATATTAAAAACTCAATATCTCCAAAATCTATTTAGATTATTGTATACACATTTTTAAAAATAAATATTTCTATTTAAACTCATGAAAATTTCACTGTAGTTGTTGTATATAGAGAAATGCTTACTATTTAAATAATGAATAGAATTTTAGAAGAAAATATTGTATTTTGTTCTGTATACTACTTGATTATTTGTTTAAAATGATAGGGTGTTGGTAGTGTTAGGATTAATAACAATTGTCTGCACTAAGAATATAGCTTTGCAATTGTCTGCCTGTTCAGCAAATTTCGAAGAAAACAATGAAAAAATTTGAAGAGCATGACCTGCGATCGAACCAGACACTTCCTGGAAAAAAAAATTCACTCTATTTGTTGCATATTGAAGAATACTTACAATTTAAATAATAAACAGAATTTTAGATGGAAATGTTGTATTTAGCTCTTTATTTTCCTTGATTATTTGTTTAATATGATGTGGTGTTAGAATTAAGAATAGTTGTCTGCACTAGATATCTGAGGCTGGATGAAATGCCCTAATTGAAGTTTGGGGGGTCTTTCCAAGGGATCCTATCCTGTTATTTGTGCAAGTTTTGGAGAAAATCATGGAAAACTCAAACGCCAGGCCGAAGAATGCCACCTGGAATCTAATCGGCATGTTTTATCTATCAGCTTTGACAGAAGAATCTTTATGCCTATGAATGTGCATAAAAATATTCAAATATTTTCCACTGAACATTTCAAGGATATTAAATTAATATCTTAAAATCTGCCTCAATTTTTTAATTCGATAATACATTTTTTTAAATAAATATTTTTATTTAAAATCATAAAAATTTCGTTCTTTTCGTTGGATGTAAAAATGCTTACTATTTAATTAATCAATAGAATTTTTATTTTGTTCTTTATTTCGCTTGATGGTACTTGTTTTAAATGATGAGGTGTTACGATTAAAAACAACTGGATTTTGGCCAACACTACGGACTTTGGCCAAGGATGAATGCGCTTCGCACTTGTATGTATGGGGAGAATGAGGGGGGTCTTTCTAAGGGGTCCTAGCTAGTATTCATGCGAGTTTCGGAGAAAACTCCGAACAGCACGACCTGGTATCGAACCAGGTACTTCTCGTCTACCAGTCTTAGAGAGAAGAATGTTTAAGACAATGAATGTGCATAAAAGTATTCAAGGATTTTTCACTTAACATTTCAAGGCTAACAGAAAGAAAATTTCATTCTACTTGTCACATATAGAAAAATACTTACTATTTAAATAATAAACAGAATTTTAGATAGAAATGTTGTATTTTCTGCTTTATTCTCCTTGTTTATTTGTTCAAAATGATGTTAAATTAGGATTAGGATCTGGGGCTGGGTGGAATGCCGGAAATGGGAGGGGGCTTTCCAAGGGCTCCTAGCCTGTTAATCATGCGAGTTTCGGAGAAAATCACGGAAAACTCCAAATGCGAGGCCGAAGTGTGCGACTTGGAATCAAACCCGGCTTTTCCCGTTTGTCAGCTTTGAGAAAAGAATTTTTATGACAATGAATGTGCTTAAATATATTCAAAGATTTTCCACTTAACATTTCATGGATATTAAATTAATATCTTAAAATCTGTCTGATTTGTTTTATTTTTAAATTTGATAATTCATTTTTAAAAATAGATATTTCTACTTAAATTTAATTTTTTTTTTTTTTTTTTTTTTTTTTTTTTGTGTGTATAGAAAAATGCTTACTATTTGAATTATCAATATTTTTTTTTATTTTGCTTGATTATTTGTTTAAAATAATATGGTGCTAGGATTAGGAACAATTGTCTGAGCTACGGATTTCGGGCTAAGTTGTATGAGCTTCACACTTGTGTGTGTGTGTGTGGTGGGGTCTTTCCAATGGGTCCTAGCCTCTATTCATGCGAATTTTGGAGAAAAGCACGGAAATCTCCGAACGGCGAAACCGAAGAGCGTGACCTGGGATCAAACCAGGTGCTTCCCGTCTACCAGCTTTTGAGAGAAGAATGTTTAAGACAATGAATGCGCATAAAAGTATTCAAAGATTTTCCCTCTACTTTTTGTATATAGAAAAATACTTACTATTTAAATAGTGAATATAGTTTTAGATGCAAATGTTCAGGGGAATCTTTCCAAAGGGGTCCTAGTCCGTATTGATGCGAGTTTAGGAGCAAACCCCTGGAAACTGTAAATGGCAAAATCGAGGAATGTAACCTTGGATCTAATCAGGCACTTACCGTCTACCAGCTTTTGAGTGAAGAATTTTTATGACAATGAATGTGCATATATGTATTCAAATTGTCCACTTAACATTTCAAGGATATTAGAAAATTTTTTTTCTCCTTGTTGCGTATAGAAAAATGTCTATTTTAATAATGGATAGAATTTTAGACGGGAATGTTGTATTTTGTGCTTTATTCTCTTTGATTATTTGTTTAAAATGATGTTGTATGCATTAGGATTAAGAATAGCTGTCTGCACTAAGGATCTGGGGCTGGGTGATATGCCCTAAATGGGAAGGGGCTTTCCAAGGCTTCCTACCCCTGTATTCATGCAAGTTTCAGAGAAAATCACAGAAAACTCCAAACGCAAGACCGAAGAGTGCGATCTGAGATCGAACCAGGTCTTTCCTATCTACCAAAGAATTTTTACGACAATTAATGTGCATAAAAATATTCAAAGATTTTTCACTTAACATTTCAAGAATATTCTTTCAATATCTTAAAATCTGTCTGTGTTATAGTATTTTTAAATTCGATAGCACATTTTTAAAAATAAATATTTCTATTTAAAATCATAAAAAATTTATTCTGCTTGTTTCATATACAGAAAAACGCTTACTGTTTGAATAATCAATAGAATTTTTATTTTGTTCATTTCTCTTGATTATTTGTCTAAAATTATGTGGTGTTAGGTTTAAGAACAATTGTCTCTGAACTAGGGATCTGGGGCTGAGTGGAATGCGCTTCGCACTTGAGTGTTTAGGCGGGGTTGGGGTCTTTTCAAGGGGTCCTAGCCCATATTCGTGCAAGTTTTAGAGAAAAACATGGAAAAGTCCAAACGTCTTGGCTGACGAACGCGATCTGGGATAGAATCCGATATTTTCCAACAACCAGCTTGGAGAGAAGAATCTAAAATGTATCTTGACACTTATGAACATCTGCATTTAGTGATGTAAAGCACTTGCTTTAGAAGACAATAACCCACAATACAGAGAATATTTTCTTCATTTTGGTAGATTTCTGCTTTCAAAAAGTAAAAAAAAAAAAAATATATATATATATATATATATATAAAGTTTTTTTTCTTTTACAATGGTAAATGGTGGTACATTTTATTATTAAATTTGTTGAATCTTTTTTTTTTTTTTTTTTTCTCCACTAAGAATAAAAAAAACTATCACCAAACAATAAATATGCTTTGATGAAAATGCTAATTGGAATTGGATGCATTGTGTACGCTTCTGACAGTCTATTGCCACTTTTCTGACAATTCAAATTTGACAAATTAATTTGACAAATTAATTTGACAAATTAGATTTATTCCAACCTCTATTAAATTATTTCATTATTTAATGGAGGTTGTTATATGCAAGAAATAAATTTATTGAAATCTACATAATTTATGTAGCTTTCAAATAATCATCATTATTAGTTTGTTTCAATTTTGGAAGCTTTTTTAAAAATAACTTTGTTTTTCAAAAACTGTTTTCTATTCAAAATCAAACTGTTTTGTCTCACTTGTATTTTTTCACAAAATATTTTTTTAAAAACATTTTTTTGTTGACCTAATATAATTAAAAATATACTAAATTTGTGTGTATTTTATTTTCTAGCAATAATGGACAGTACCACTTTGGTTCTACATCAACATTACCCAAGGCAATAAAATGAAATTTCATTTTTTCTGACACTGTAAAAGATATAATGTTTGGACACGATTTTTCCTTTTCAAGAGCTACAAAATATTGGTGCTTACAAGGATCACCCTTGAATTCCAATGGGCATGAGCATATACCCAAGTCAATATTAACTTCATAATCACCCTGTGTATCTGAATTTTTCACAATACAAATTTCTCCATAATTTTCTACAATGCTCAAGTTAATATGTTTTTTCTATCTGGGAAATACTAGAGATTGGTGTATCTACCAGTAAGAACATCTAGTATTCTTTTACTATAATTCTCTGATAGTGATACAGAAATATTATGCCTAATTTAGAAGAAGTACTACATGAATTAAATGGTGCTACAGTATTTAGCAAATTTGATTTACAGAATGGGTATTGGCATATTACACTTGACAAAGAATCGAGTTTACTCACAACGTTTCAAACTAATTTTGGTCGGTATTGCTTCCTACGTCTACCCTTTGGCCTAAATGTGGCTTCTGAAATATTTCAATTGAAGATGAAGCAATCATTTGAAGCTCTTCCTGGACTCATCAATATTGCTGATGATGTAGTAATTTTTGGAAAGGACATAAAAGAACATGATGAAAATGTAAAAATATTTTTACAGAAGTGCAAAGATCTAAAAGTGAAGCTCAATAAAGAAAAAATGGAACTACAATGTCAGGAAATCACTTTTATGGGTCATAAAATATCCAAAGATGGTGTGAAACCAGACTTTAAGAAAATTCAAGCAATTGTAGATTTAAAAGAGCCAAGCAACAAAGAAGAATTAAAGAGGTTCTTGGGAATGTGTAATTATCAAATGAAATTTGTGAAAGACTATGCTACAATTAGTGAGCCATTGTATACTCTTTTAAAGAATGACGTTCCATGGAATTGGACAGCGAGACAAGATGCAGCTCTGAAGAAATTGAAGAATCTACTTACAAAAGCACCGACTTTGAAAATCTTTGATTCTACAAAACCTGTTGAAATAGAGTGTGATTCAAGCAAATTCGGTCTTGGTGCAGTCTTAATGCAAGGTTCTAGCGCAATCGCCTATGCAAGTAGAACACTAAATGCTGCAGAGCGTAACTATGCTCAGATTGAAAAGGAGATGTTAGCTGTCATATGGAGCTTAGAGAAATTTCACCATTATGTATATGGAAGAAAAGTAACAGTGTACAATGACCACAAACCTCTAGAAGCTATAAGAAAAAAACCTTTATATAAAGCACCTAAACGTTTGCAAAATATGTTACTTAGAGCTCAAAGGTATAATTTTGATTTAATCTACAAGCCTGGAACAAAAATTCCTGTTTCAGATACTCTCTCCAGAGCACCATTAGAAACAACAGAACATGACGATAAGGAGATTGATATAGTTTGCAGTATCCATACTTTACCAATTAAAGGTACCTGTTTAGAGAAAATTCAAGATGCATCAATTAAAGATGAGGAAATACTTGCTTTAAAACAGATGATCACAAAAGGATGGCCAAAAGATAGAGTTGATGTTTCTCCGATAATAAGAAGTTATTTTGATTATCGAGATGAATTGGGAATTCAAGATGGTGTTGTAGTAAGAGGAGAAAGAATTGTAATTCCAAAAACAATGAGAAAAGAAATGAAAGATAAAATTCACCTCGGACATCTAGGTATCAATTCATGTTTAAGAAGAGCAAGGGAACTCATATTTTGGCCTGGTATGTCAACAGAAATTAGACAATTCATTAGTGGATGCCATACATGCTTGTCATACAGTGATCATAGACCTCAAGATGCTATAAAGTGGCATGAAGTAGCTGAAAGACCTTGGCAGAAGGTTGGAATTGATTTATTTGTTTTAGAAGGTAGAAATTACTTAGTTACTGTGGACTATTTTAGTCAATTCATAGAAGTAGATTACCTGACAGACACAAAATCTACAACTGTGATAGGAAAAGTCAAACATCATTTTGCAAGGTATGGTATACCAGAAACAGTTGTAACTGGAGGTGATACTCAACTAAGATCTGATGAATTCAACAAATTTTGTGAAGCTTGGGATATTAAACACAAGCAAACCAGTCCTTACAACAGTAAATCAAATGGTCAAGTTGAGTCGGCTGTGAAAATTGTGAAGAAGATTATGAAAAAGAGCCTTTTTGCAAAAGAAGATCCCTACTTAGGTCTTTTAAATTATAGAAATACTCCAATTGAAAATGTTGGGAAAAGTCCAGCGCAACTACTTCTTGGTAAGCGGACAAGAACTCTAGTGCCAACTTCAAGTTCTTTATTCAAGCCGTCTTTCAACTCGTATCCTGAAATCACTCAACGTAAAGAAGATGTAAGACAGAAGAAGTCTGAATGTGATAATAAGAAAAATGCTCTGCCTGAATATAAACAAGGAGATGTAGTGTACATGCAACCTCACAAAAGAAATGAAACCTGGAAGAAAGCTGTAGTTACAAAGACTTTAACACCGAGAAGATTTGAAGTCACTACAGATAATGGACAAACCTATGTGAGAAATAGAATGTTTCTTCGAGGAACGCCTCACCAAAAGAAGATTACAACACATGTACCGGATGTCTCGACTCCAACTAAGACAATTCGAAGGTCAACCAATGAAGTTGTACCAACACCAAATCCAGATGCCGAAGTGAATCAGAAAAATCCTTCTGTACCACAAGAAGTGAACACTGGTGTGATGCAAGAAAGACCTCAATATACCACTAAGTCAGGACGAGTTGTAAAAGTGCCTTCAAGATATAGAGACTAGCACTGTTGACTATTTTTTTATTCTAATATTGGGTTGTATTTTATTTCAGAGATGTTAAAAAAGGGAAAGGGATAAATGTATAATGTGAAAATAATAAGTAAAAAGGGGAAGGATGTTACGTAAAGTATTAGGTTGTGATTTGTGGCAACAGTTTTGTAATAGCTGGAAATAAACAAGAATAGAATTCCATGTTGGTGTAAGAGTTTAAGATTCTCTTTATCCTTTATTTAAAGTATTTTAAGATTATACAACAATATACGAAACACCGATTAAATATTAAACCTCCGTTAGCTTTAAGTGCGTGCATCCGGAAATGAAGATTTCTATTCATCATGGCCGCCCAGGTTCTAAGAAAAAATTGGGGTTGGCCTAACTTTAAAAACTGACAGCCAAGAGCTCCAATCAGTGAATAGTAGAATTCCCCTATTAGTTGAAAAATTATCTTCTTGACTACCTTAATTATTTTGACACTTCCTCTCCTAGGTGTGGGATGACAGAGGTGATAAGAGACAGTTTCCCACCTGTATTCAATTATCTACAAGAACGCCGCTAATAAAATATACAAACTATCGCATCGCTCAGTGAAATATTTTGTGAAACGTAAATCACTAAAATAAATAGATTTAAGATTTAAATTCTAATGTCAAGAAATTTAATCTTATTAAATGAATAAATGAAAATTCTTTACACAAAATGTTTCGGAACAGAAGAAAATATTTTTTTTTTAATTATAAATACATGCATAAAATATATGAATATTATAAAAAAAAAATGTTTATTGAATTATTTATACTACATATATAGTTTCAGACAGTACATAAAATAGCTCTCTCTCTTGTCGAAAGATTCAAACCCACGGTAGTGTGTTTTAAAAAATAGTGGTTGATTTTTTTTTTTTTAAGTTTTAATAGGAAATATGTTTACTCAAAATTTTTTTTAATTCTAACTATTTACTTTCTTTCACGTATACACAGGGTAAAGAAAGTATCCGCGTTTGTAATGATCGATAGATGGCGCTCTCTGAACTGCAGTTGTTAGTAAATATAACAGCCACGTGTATTTATTATTCTTCTTTCTCCGCCATTTCATCATGGAAAGTCGATTGCATAATATGAGGATATGCAGTGGTGTGATAATTTCACCTTAGCCCACCAGAGGGCGAGCATTTCATTACAATCGCGGATTGTTTTTGAGTCAAATTTTCGAAATTGAGTTTTTTTTTTTTTTTTTCTTTATTATATAATTATACGTTTTGAAATCCTCTGAATTGGAAAATGTTTTTAGCGGTTGGTTTGTGTGTGTATCTGTCTGTTATCAGCATATATCAAGAACAAATAATAGCAGAAAGTCCAAACTTGGTATTTTAAATGGGTTTCATATAAATATGCTACACTAAATTTTTTCCTTGAGACAAAGCAAATGGTTCACGTACAGGAATATCCAAGAGAATTCAAATACATGATGTTTATGGGGTTCAAAGTTCAAATAAATTATGTTCTGATAAGTACAATTTAACATCAATAGGCTGATTAAACAAAAGTGAGTAACAATTTTTTTTAATGCATAAAAGCATGTTTTGTGTAGATTGTGGTATGGAAATCATTCATCATTCGTTTACAGAGCTCCAAAGTATTTGGATATATTGAGGCTATACTTGGAAATTGCTGGCATTATAACTAATTTTGTGTTAGAAGTTTTTCAAGTAAGAATAAATTTAAATACACAACATTGTTTATCGACAATATGCAGAGCTATCCAAAATTAAGCTAAACGCTCTTTTGTATTGAATGTAATTGATGGAAGTGCTTTGCTATATTTTATTATGCCGACGAATACTTGCTCACGAAACAAAATTAATTTTTCATATCCATACTGTATGTAAACGAATTACTTTTAGTAGTTTTATTCTCAACTCTAGTTTTTTTTCTTTTTTTTTCATATCACATTTTGAGGTTCCCTGATTATAAAAGTCCATTATTTAGCGGTTGATCTGTATATATATCTGTTATCAGAATAACATAAAAACAGATAACTGCAGGAAATTCAAAAGTGGTATTTTGAAGTTCGTATTAGGTTGCCACTTAAAATTTTGAGCAAGGTTGTCAAGTTTGAAGTCAAATTAATAACAGCCTTGATTATTATTCATTTGTTTATTTTTACAATTATGCATTATAAATAAGTGGGTTTGATGGAGGAGGGGAGTATCCCTCTTACAAAGAAATACATGTGAAATAAAACTGTTCCATATGTTCTAAAAATGTTCCGCAATTTTAGATTTTTTTTAAGTACATTATTTTTATTATCTTATGCTATTGATCTTAAAACTTAATATGCAATATATATATATATATATATATATATATATATATATATAATGAAAACCTTTTTAAAAATTTTCAGTAAATATTCAATATAATTTTCTTTCATTATTTTATTACAATATGACATTTTCCTGTTCCTCCTTTAAAATATTAGTCTGAGTCTAAACAGTTTTAAGATTTAATTAAGTAGAATTACAGTTCAAGGAAAAATTTTATTTATTTATTTATTTATTTTTGGGTCTAATTTTAATGTAATTTTCGAATTTTGATGGAATATAATCCGACACGCGCAGAGCTGCAAATACTTTAATTAAGAAAACGTTAAAAATTAAAAAGTAAAATAATACGTTCTTTTCCTGATATTTTAACTGTGGATCTATGATAAATAACACCCGTGAAGTTGGAATATTTACAAAGCTTTTAGTTTAGAACCTCATCCCCCACCGCCCTTATTATTTCCCAAAATAATTTACATCTCTGCAGAAAGGAAAAGCAATAAATTATAAAACATTTAGGATAACAAAAATAATAATTTCAATAATTTTCTACTTGCAACTTTAAGTAAGACAGGTGACACGCAAGCGCGCCCCATCATCGACTGTCCCAGATACGAGGGTATCCATAAAATCAATCCTATGCAGAGGTCCCCTCCTAGGTGATTCTAAACTGCCCTGTTTTCTGCAATTCTAAATTCTGCTCTTCCAAACTTCACAATTTCATTGCTCCAACGGCACTATTATATATTTCCTAACCCATAGTTTTATTTTTCATTCCTTTATTTAATTATTTTTAACAAATTATTATTATTTTAAAGTTATGTCCAGACATTACAATTTACAATTTTTTAAAGTCATAAAATTAGTTAAATAAAAAAATAATATATTTATGATATTAAAGAAAAAACTTCAAATCAGACTCTTTCTACCGTCTATGTTACTCCCCTCGACGGGGGACTCCCCCCCCCTCCCCCAGTGGGGAAGGCGAGGCTCCTACATACACAATTTTTTTTTCCCCAGTTGACTATCTCTATTACAAAATATATATATATTCGTTTCATTTGGTTTAGTGCAGTCTATAGACGTTAAACTCTACTTACCTGCAATTTCCCCCATAGACGTAATGTATTAGAATTCTCTTGATTGTCCCTGTACACGAACCATTTGCTTGATCTTAACGAAAAGCTTACTGTAGCATCCCAATATGATACACATTTAGAATACCAAGTTTGAACTTTCTGCTATAATTTGTTTTTGAGATATGCTGATAACAGACAGACACACACAGAGACACACAGACCATTTGCTAAAAACACGATTTTCGTATTCAGGGGACCTCAAAACGTGTAAGTATAACAAAATCTCGCGTTCGAAAATTTGACCCAAAAACAATACTTTCTCTACTTTATGGGTAAGAGAAAGTAAAAAAGAGGAGAAGCATTGAAAGTTACAAATACTTCAATTACAAATAATAATAATAAATAATAATGACATGTTAATTTTTTAATACTCTTATTTTTGAACATAATAAGAAACAAAGCTAAGTTACGGTTTAATATTAACAAGACCTAAATCACAACCCCTATCATACTAAAATACTTTGTATGTGCACCGCAATATAACAGACTCTTTCAAACTCTAAAACCTAAAAATACTTTAATTGTAAAAAATATTAGCAAAAAAATTGAAATTTAAGAAATAAAATAGTATATTGATTTCAAAATATTTATATTCATAATCTAAATATTTTGTATCGTGACTGAAATTTGGAATTTTCTTTGAAAAAGGAAAACATAGAATAAAGTTTTATATTCACCTATAATATTAAAAAGGAAAGAATTTTGTTTATAAATTTTAACCTTCATATATATATTGCCCTTCGCACAGATACATTCATTAGTATGATAGATAGTCCCTAATTAGACGAAAAATAAACAGATGAAAAAATTGCCACAACACACAAAAGCCAATTTGGTCAGTATTATATATATATATATGCGCACATTTTAAACTACAAGTATGAATATTGGCAAAAGCATTTGTTAATTACTCTCTGTACATTTGTTTTTATTAAGATATCAAACAGAATAAAACTGTTGTACAAAAAAATAGGAAAAAGAATTCAAAGCTATACACAAATAAACTTTTATTGACAAAAACAACATTACAAAATATCAGACAAATTTAGTAATTTTTAATTTGATTGGTTAATCAATTATTATTTCTGATTTCTATGTGCCTTCTCTCATTTGTCTATTATTCAATCAGATAATATGTTTAATTACACAGGCATACAAAAATGAAGTTTACAAAATTTGATTTGATGATTTCAGCTGACCTTTATGTTTTTTTATATGCTGAAACCGAAAATGCAGCCCATTTTTCTCTATCACGTATTGATTTTTGTCAATACAGGGTGTTTACCGACACGATTTCTTATATATACCAACATAACAACGGGTTTGGTGGTTGGTTGATATGGTTTTAAGTCGCACTAGGGCTTCACAATTTCAACAATAGGCCTCTATGATTAATTAATCATGGAGAAATACTATAAAACTTATTATATAATTATATTGGTGGAAGAGTAATGGAAGAAATTGTACCCAGTTTTGACAAAAATTTATACGTGATAGAGACAAACTGGCTTCACTTTCGGTTTCAGAAAACCAAAAAACATAAATATCAGCCAAAATTATAAAATCAAAATTTTACATGTCGGCCTGTGTTATCTCCCGTGGATAATTTTTAAGTTTAACATCAAATGAGTTTTCAGATACATTTTTCGATGCTGTAACATATTTTATATTGGTATTTGACAAATGAATTTATCGTTTTCTTGCTTTCAGTTGTAATTCTTTCATTATTTACATATACTATATATACATAAATATACACACACAAATAAATATATGATGTAAAATAAGGGCATGACAAGGTACTATAAAAACTGAAAATTAAATAAATAAAAATAAATTGGAAATTAAAAGCCAAATTACATTTTCTGCATTAAATTTGTTGCATTAATTTTCTTACTTAATCAAATAAATTATCACATTTTTCTAATTAAAAAATCAATAACAATGAACGTATTTGCATTTGCAAAACAAAGATATCAAAGGGTAGTATTTAAACTCAGGAAAGTAAAATAAACAAGAACCGAAAACTGAAAACTATGTACACTCCAGGAACAAAATAAAAACGTTCTCTATAATAATAGCCATATTTTTTCAGCGGTTACGCTGATAACTAACATTATAGCTGCAATAAAACATCGAAATAAAAACAGCAAAATTGTACCCATGGCCTTCAAAAAACAAAAAGGTTAATTTGACAGAAAACAAATACCGTCACTTTTGCAACATTGTATTGAGAAAATAGAAAACAAACCTTTATCCATAATTAGAAATAAATAATAAGAAAAGTAAATTAAGAATTTATTTCATGGTTTAGTTTAAATTAACCGAATTTACTTTTTTTTTTTTTTTTTTTCCCCAGGAACAGCTTTAGTATAAGATCTCCTTGACGAATTCGGCAAGTCACGCATAATCATTATAAATAAATCACATAATATCGCAAAAAATTAATAAAACAAAAACAATCATCACGTAATTTTTTCTAAACTGCTCGAAACAGCTTATCTTGTACTTCATTAATGATCATTTGAAACATATTTTATAAAGAAAACTAACTTTTTTCTTCTTTTTTTAATGAATACATTATTCTTATTGTTATTATTAAACATTGACAAAAAAAAAAAAAAAAAAAAAAAAAAAATCAAAGTACGGGCTATGAAAGCTCCTATCTGTTGATGTGAGATTTCATAGCAGCTTCAAGCTTTTTGAAGTGAAAACTTCTTTAGGCGCATTGAGCACTTTTTGGGTGAGCAAAAATCATGGAACTCGCGTCATCGTCAGCGAACACTTTGAAATTATGCAGGCGTTCGTTGCCGTTGTATATATATATGTTTGTATGTATTATCATTACTATTATTATTATTTTATTTTTATTTTTCGCGTGTAAATGAATTTATGCCAAGGACAAAATAAATTAATTTAATTAATTAATAAACCCATAAGTTCAGTTATTTATTTATTATTATTATTTATTTATTTACTTTTATATTTTTAATTAAATATTTAATAATTCTAAAACTATTACAGGGATTTTATTTAATGTCTTTTAATTAATTGAAATAAATTTATTTAAATGCTCAATTCTGAGTCCTTGAGTTGTTTCGCATCTTTTTGCGTTCAGATTTCGTAAAGAGGTAGTCGGATACACAAAATCTTTTTTTTTTTTTTTTTTTTTTTTTTTTTTTTGTAATATATATTAAAAAAATATTAGATTTTTAAGCAAAGAGTTCTCTCTCTCTCTCTCTTTTTTTTTTTAATGCATTTGGACTCTGAAAAAGAAAAATTCTGTGTGGACCCAGAAAGTATGTTTTAACGACACCATTATCCCCCTTCCCCTTTCGACATGAACGATATCATCAATCAATCTTAATAACTTCCCGTAAGTTTCGCGGGGCGTTTCCGATGGGAGGCGGAGAAATCTGCTGAAATTGAGGTTTTTCAATTTAAAAATTAAAGTTTCTTATATTCTCATTAATAGAGATTTAAATAAAACAATTTATAAAAACATTAATAAAAAGCTTGGTTTTCTTGAGAAAGCGACACGCTATACAGATTTCAGATATTGCAATTTGTTGATAAGTTAGAGGCTAGTAAAGCAACACAAGTGTATTTTTCGCATTTTACAGCTTAAAAATAAAGGGTTAAAAATGAAATATAACAGTTTTTGTTTCACGGGTCTTCAGTGTATGGTTGTGAATTTTCTGATTGTGAAAACAAAATTAAAAAAAATTCATTAGGTAATGTGTAATTATATAAACAAATTTCGCCATAGAATAACACAGGCTTTGGATGACCTTGACGATCCGTGATGCACCCCCTTAATCTTCCACCAACACGAAGAATTTCATTTTTGTCTAGAAAAGGATTTAAAGAAAGGAGTTTGTTACTAGCATTCAGGTTTCTTCCAGATTTTAAAGTCTTTATTTCCTCTCCAAATTCATGTCTTTGAACTAACTTCACAATAATTTTAGTTGCTTCATCAAGTTCTTGTATAGTTAAAAAGCCAGTATTTCGCACAGATCGACATTTAGTATTTTTTATAAATCTAAGACACCAAGCTGTAACACGTCTTAATTTAGACCAAGATGAAAACTTATATAATAATTCAAATTCATTATTGCCATGAGCTAAAGAGCAAACAGTAGTTTTCCGTTGTTCTCTCAAAATCTCTTCTTCAGGTATTTTGACTTCATTTTCCGGTAGTGGTGTCGGTAAGTGCTCTTCTTTTAACCAGATTGGTCCCTTTAACCATTCTTCAACAATTCAGTTGCTGTACAACCACGAAATAGCACATCAGCGGGATTTTTAACCCCTGGACAAAATCTCCACTGAGACGGGGCTACTAATCGTTGAATTTCACGCACTCTGTTCTCTACGAAGGGCTTCCAGTTACTAGCACTTCCTTTGACCCAAGAATGGGTAATTTGGGAATCACAGAAGCATAGTATGTTTTTGACGGGAATTGAGAATAGCCGCCCAAGATAATGAGCTAATCGAGCAGCTGTTAAGGCTCCCATCAATTCAAGTCGAGGCAAAGTAAGTTTTTTGAGAGGAGCTACTCTTGTCTTTGACATAATAAATGAAGTTTCACGGGAACAAGGATCACGAAAATAAGCTACTGTACCATATCCCTTCAAACTGGCATCGCAGAAAACACAAATTTGAATAGCTTCAGGAGTTAATTTTTCAAAATTCGTAAAATATTTCCTAGGCACTTCAAAATTTTCTAAATCCTGTATTTCACTATGCCATTTCTTAAATTTTTGTGTTAAAGCATCGGGTAAAGCAGAATCCCAATCAACACCCTGCTCCCATAATTCTTGCATTAGGAATTTAACTCTTATTATAAAAGGGGAAATAAACCCTACAGGGTCATACACCTTTGCTACAGTTTGTAAAACAATCTCTTAGTGATAATTTCATTATCAAACCCTTCTAACAGAGATTGAAAGTCTATTCTTAACGTATCATTATTAGTTGACCACATTATTCCCAATACCTTAGAGATATTTCCCTCATTTATTTCTTCATCAACGTTTATTCCATGTTTTTCCCACAATTTGCTTAATTCGTAAGAATTACTTTTAAATTTTCTTAATGTCATATTGGCATCTTTAAGTATTTTCACAGCACCAGACGATAAAATAAATGCTTCATTTACAGAATTAGCGCCATGAAAGAGATCATCAACATATAAGGAAGTATCAAGCATATTAACAACTTTCTCAAACAAGTCTTTATATCCTTTTATATGATGTTTAATGGTAGCTGAGAGCAAAAAGGGTGATGTTGTAACACCAAAAGTTACACGAGTCATGCGGAAAACCTTTAATAGAGGATTTTTACTATTTATATCCTCAAACCATAGAAACCGTAAAAAGTTTCTATCATTTTCTGCAACCTGTATTTGCAGAAAAGCTTTTTCGATATCACAAACAAAGGCAATTTTATGAAGGCGGAATTTCAAAATAATATCCAAAATATTAGGATTTAAATTGGGGCCTGCAAATAAACATTCATTTAAAGATTTTGCTTCTTTTTCTTTAGAAGAAGCATCAAACACTATTCTGACCTTTGTAGTGGACTTATCTGTTCTTATCATCGGTCTGTGGGGCATATAATATCCACCAGTTTCATTTTTGTTTAATTCACACTCCTCTATTATACCCATTTTCTTTTGTTCCTCAAGAATTTTTTCATATTCATTTTTAAGCCATTCATTTTTAGACAGTTCTGTTCTCAAACCCCAAAGTCTATTTTTGGCTATTTCTATATTGGATTTTAATTCATTTTTATTTTCCTTCCACAAAAATTGAATTTCATATCTTCCCTTAACAAAATTTAAACTTTCATTGAAAGATTTAATAATTTCTGTATCTCTCTGTGACAGAGAATCATTCTTACTGTCACATATTCCAAGTGATTCTAAATCCCAAAAACGCTGCAAATCAAAACTGTCAAATTTATTGACAGATACGAAATGCGAATTAATTACCTCTGTACTATTATTATTCAATTTCCCCACTAGAGTATATCCGAAAATAGTATTAGCAACATATAAATTATCACTAATTTTTTCAATGATACCTCACTGTATTTTCCAAAAATAATCCGCTCCTAGTAATATATTAATTTTGGAATCACTTAATGAATTGTCTGCCAATTTCCAGTTTTTATTTTTAATATAACTTTCAATTTCTGGTTCGCCCCTTGGGCTTTTCAAGGAAGTCGCGGTTATTAAGTCTGTAGCTAATACTTCAACATGAATGAGCCGACGAGGATTTATTTTGCTACGCAGTTCAATATTAAAAACTTCGAATTCCTCTTCTGTACCTTTATTTATGCCAAAGGCAAAAACAGTTAGCTTTTCTTTTCTTACACGGGTTAATTTTTATTCGTGAGCCAATTCTTTAGTAATAAAACTTTTTTCACTTCCGGAATCCAATAAGAGTCTGACAGTTTTTGATCTAGAATTAGATTGTGCTATAACGCAACATGTTTGCAATAACGCTGCCTGATTACTATTTTTCAAATGTGAATTCGATACTATAGTGTTCTCTACTACTTCTGGTTTCAAGTTTTTTGAAAAACAAAATAATTTGTTATGATCTGTTGTTTTACATTTTTCGCAAGGCTGCGATTTCCTCTGCACTGTGATGACAGATGAGATTTTAGAAAGCATTTATAACACCTGCCATCCTTCTTTAATTTTAACCTTTTCTCAACATCAGTTTGATTAGTACATTCAAGAGAAGGATGATCATAATTCTTGCAAAATATGCATATATTTTTTACACCTACATTCAATGAATTCATTTTATTTGAAAATTTTCTGTCATTAATTTCGGCTTTATTTTTATTTACAATTACCGAAGCATTTTTATAATCATACTAAGTGATTTTTCACGTGATTCAAGTTCTATTTTAAGAAAATTAATTAAGTCTGTCACATCAGACTCATCCTTCCTTTTATCACTTTGCCTGTAATATTTAACTACTAGATCGTTTGGCAATAATTTTAATAAAATTGGATTCAGTAAATGACCATATTGGCCTTTTGTCACCCCTAAATTAGATAAACTGCGAATATTTACTTCACAAACGTCATATAGCTTTCGCAACGCAGTTATATTTGATGAACTCCTCACACATTCTAAATTTAGTAATTTATTCATATGAGCATTAATAATAATATCCTTTTGCCCAAAACGTGACTTTAGCATCTCTATGCAATTATCATAATTTTGCTCCGTAAGTGAAAACCCTTCAATAACATTGTACGCTTTGTCAGTTAAAAGCGTTTTCAGGTAAGTAAATTTTTCAATTTTTGTAAGATTTTCATTTAAATGGATTGAATTTTCGAAACAATCGAAAAATTCGTTCCATTTTTCTATTTGGCCACTAAATCGTGGTAAGGACATCTTAGGGAGTCTTATTGCAGAAGTTTTTGTTTGGGTTTCACTGACAGAACAATTTGAACCATTCTCTTCTATATTATTACATCTTTTTAATCTCAACTTAATTTTGCATTTGGCAGAAATTATTTGCTCGACGTATTTATCGCTGGTCGCGATATCTTTTTCATACTCTTTAATATCTACTATTAAATTTTCAATTTCTTCATTTAAATTTTTTAATGCAATTTCTCTTTCACATATCATTTCCTGAATTTCAATAATTTCGTCTGATTTTGTATTTTCTATATCATCTAATAATAAATTCTCTAATTTATTAATTAGTTTTGTAACATTAGAGCGTTCCGTAGAACGCTTAGCTTTTAATTTCTCTATATTCATAGCGAGCAAATAATCAAGTAAAAAAGAAAACAAAATAATTCAAATAATTGAAAATTTCTAATTTGATTTAATTAGTGTTATAAATAGTAATAAAATTTTGCTTACCTGGTTCAATATCCAGGCAGCTTTCGAAATATGATGCATCCACATTTCGAGTAATTATTGTTTTTCAGTTTCGTTTTCACATTTCGTAATCCAAATAAATTAAATATCCAAGTGTAATTTCAATATCGGGATTTCACTTATCCCGAGTTTCGTGCACCATGGAAAAAATACTGCGCCATGAAAAAATTTGTACCATGAAAAAATGCAGAATTATATAATCACAAAACACTTCTTAATCTATAAATCTGTAATTCACGTGTTCAATTTCAGTCATAGAATCTAGTCAGGTTGGGAGAGCTTATATACTTTATTGCAGAAATTAAACACACAAATAAAATTACTATTTGCAGTATTTTAAGGATGAATTCACAATTTAAAATTAAACTGGGAGTTATTCAGGAAAAATATTGTTTCTCCATAAAGGAGCCAAGATCAAGATATGTAAATCATAACTTTTCATGTTCAAAAGAAAAGAAAATACTTCCTGTTTTAGACAGGCCGAAAAACTAAACTAAACAAAAAAAAGTAACATTCTCAAAGAGAGAAAAAATTCACCTCTCATTTGGCAAAGAGCCAACTACCAGTCGGGGGGAAAAGCGTGAATCGAAAGTACGATCCACGCTGAAACAGTACCCTTTCGTGAGATCTAGAACAGAAATAAACTGCGAATTACCAATCAAGTAAATAAGATCATTGGCAATCTTCATGGGGTATGCACCTGGGATGGTATAGCTGTTCAATAAACGAAAATCAACACATAACCTAACAGTTCCATCCTTTTTGGCAACGCAAACGACAGGATGAGCCCATTCGCTGTTACTATGTTCTATTAGCCCAAGTGTAAGCAATTCTTGAATCTGTTGATCCACTTCCTTTTGCATAACTATCGGTATTCTATATGGACGTAGTCTTTTAGGACAGCAATCTCTAGTAACGCGGACACTGTGTCCTTCTACTTTAGCGATTCCGGGTTTAGTGCTGCAAACATTATTATATTTGCATATCACATTTTTCAAACCATTTTTCTTTTCAAAATTTAAATCTAAACTATCAATATGGTCCGCTATTTCTTTAGGGGTTAAGCATCCATTTCCGAATGGTGCATAATGAATATCACCAAAATCTTTATCTTCATCAAATATTAGTCCAACATGGTCAATTCGAGCAACGTATGGTCTGAGCTTATTAAAATGCAGTTCTCTTCTGGACCCATTCTCTAATTCAACTAAGGCTGAATGTGGTCTAGTGATTTCAACAACAGTAGCTGGGCCAATCCAAGTTTTAAGTAATTTATGCGAAGATGAAGGAACTAGTATTAGTACTTTATCACCAACATTAAACTGTTTATCTCTTGCTCTCAAATTATACCGCGAAGTATATCTTTCTTGAGCATCCTGAGCATATTCTAATGCAATTTCATGTGCTTTTCTTAGTTTCTCAACTAGTTCTGATATATATTTTTCAACTGATGCGGAAGCTGAAGTGGGAATTTTCCTCTCACCAGTCCATACGTCTTTCAATAGTGACAATGGTCCAGGAGGCAAACGCCCATAAACTAACTGAAACGGAGAAACACCTGTCGTACTATGAGGAACTTCTCTGTAAGCAAAAAGTAGATATGGAAGATGCAAATCCCAGTTAGATCCATATTGCTGTATATTTTTATTTAACATATCTTTCAATGTTCGATTCCAACGTTCCACTGCACCCATACTTTCTGGATGACCTGGCGTTGCAAATCTCGGAGAAACTCCAAGAAGTTCCACAAATGCTTCACTTAATTTAGCAGTAAAATTAGTACCTTGGTCTGTACATATTACTTTGGGGAACCCTGTCTGTGTAAATATTCTCATCAGATTATTGCAAGTTGTTTTAGCATTGATGTTAGTCACGGGAATAGCTTCAGCCCATCTAGTACATAAGTCAACTGCACAAATCACATATTTATGTCCTCTTCGAGACGGGGGTTCTAAAGGTCCAATACAGTCCAAACTCCAGACTTCAAATGGAATTTCTGGCCTAACGATGGGTTGTATCGGTATACGATCCCTATAGGAAACTGTTCTGCGTAATTGGCAGGTTTTGCAACTTTCACAAAATTTTTTAACGTCTTCTTTGAGACTTGGCCAATAAAATGAATATTTTATTCTTTGCTTTGTTTTCTGTTCGCCTAGATGACCAGCCAATGGTATTTCGTGTGCCATCCTAAGAACTTCTTTTCTTTTGCATGTGGGCAGAACAACTTGATCAACATTTTCTCCACATAAGCATTTTGAATGGACAAGAACTCCATTACTAATTTTAAATAAATTCTTCCCATTTTTTGCATAAAACCAGGATTTCTTTAAATCTTCATCATCTAATTGTAATTTTATAAAATCTTCTTTATTTCCATTGCTTTCATCATCGGTAATCTCAGCATTAAGTTGAAGGGACGTTGAGATCTTTTTCTTTTCATTATGTTCTTCCTGATTTTCTTTTTCAATGCTCTCATTTAATTTTGCAAGTACATGATTCATACATCCATTTAATTCTACATTCTCCATTAAAACTTCATAGGCAGTTGAACAAATTAGCATATCATTCACAAGTTTCTTCGATACTGCACAAGTTACAGGTACATTGCCGTGTTTCCCATCATCTATCTTTAGGTCAAAAATCTTTAGAGCAGCTACTTCTTTTTCACCGAAAGCCGAAATAATTTGGATTGTTCCATCCCCTTCCCCAAAGTCGGTATCGACCAAATCTGCACGTAAGACTGAAATTTGTGCTCCAGTATCCACTATTGCCTTCAAAACTTTTTCTCCACATTTGATATTTACGTATTTCAAGTTATCAATTCCATCTTTAATCGGCATAGAGGTTGACACAGGAATTGACACCTTCGCAGTTACAACTTCGTTCGCTGTCTTTGGCTTCAACCACATTACTTACGGCATTACGAATTGATGTTTTCTTCGAATTCTTGGGACAAACTCTAGATAAATGCCCCACAGACCCACACGTAAAACAAGTAGGTTTAAAACTTGTATTTTGATCAGTTCTTGGAGGAAATGATGTCCTAATTTTCCGAGATGGCTGTTTGTCTTTTTGTTTGTTGCTAAAGTCTTTGAAATCAGGTTTGTAATTACTAGTTGTTCTATGTTTCATATCACCCAAACCGGATTCTTTAGCATTCAATCGTACACTTTCGTACTCATCCAACTTATCAGCTAAAACACCCGGAACAAGTAACTTAGCCCAGTCATCGACGAAATGTTCTCGGATATCACCTGGAACGCGTCTTTTTAACTGATCCGTAATCATAAGATTCTTCAAACCTTCAAAATCATTTACTGCAACTCCTTCAAGCCATTCCTGAAAGTAGCTTGTTATTTCGAAAACAAAGTCTCGCCAAGATCGAGTAGGGTTTCGCTGATGTTTCGCAAATTTTAGTCTGAAATGTTCAGGGCCTAATTTAAATCGTTTTAATAATAAACCTTTGATATAATCATAATCGACAAATTTTTCTTCTGATTCACGAGCTATTAATTGAGTGATTTCTTTTGGCATAAGAGCTAAAAAAGCTGACACCCAGTTACCTTTATCTAGATTAATTCTCTTGGCTTGACGCTCAAACAAAGTCAAAAACAACATATCTCCATCTCTCATTTCAAATTTTGGAACGATTTTTGTTAAATCTTGCATACTACTCTTAGCTTCAGAAATCGGTGCTACTTTAAACTTTTCAGCTTCCAAATGGATTTTTTATAACTCAAATTCATATTCGCGTTTTTGTTTTTCTTGCTGTTCACGTAATTTTTCAATCTCTAGCTCTTGGAATTGCTTTTCAGCATCTTGTTTCTCACGGAGCTTCCTATCTTCGATCATAATCTCGAGCTGATTCTTAGTAAATTCTTCGTCATATTCTTTATCTTTGGTAATTAATTTGGTAAATCGCTTACAGTAATTTCATTCGTGACCTGAAGATTCAACTCCACAGGCAACAATTTCAAATCCTCTTTCTTTGTGCGACTCAAATATGCCATCTTATACACCCTAAATTTTCTGAAGGAGAAACTTAGCAAAATTCCTCAAGGTGGTGCTGATTAAAACACTGTTAAATATTAATGGAAATAAAATTATATACCATATGCAAAACCCATAATTTATACCTAAAGCAATTGATATCTGTATAAATTTCTTTACTTAGCTTATGAATCAAATTGACTTTAAAAATACGTGAATGATATTTTCACACATTAGAAATAATTTAAAACACACTGTCGGGCATATTTACATTTCCTTACGCAATGAAATATAAAATAAAATTCTTTTCTTATTTATCCAATTTATTTTTTATTGAAACCAACACTTTTATTTCATATGAAATGAATAAACAAACATTTCTATCATAAGCTTACCTCAACGTTTGTAAATAAAATAAACAATAAAAAAAAATGTAATCTTTAACACATTTTATATAATTACCATGTGTCATAAGCATACACACAGAAAAGAAAAAAAAATTACTCTTTCTATAAAATAATGAAATGGAACAAAAAAATAAAAATAATAATAACGCAGACGATTTTCGTCAGCATTAGCTATTTCGTTCGAAAACAAACTAATTTATTATGGCTCGTTATTAAATGAAATAAACAAAACACTATTTGTGTAATTTCAGCACTTAATAACTAAAATGAATGAACTCTCATATATATTTCATATTAGGTACATTCATTAAAATATAAATATTCTAAAAAAAAATAGATTTTCCAATTTCAGGAACAAAATACGATATTTACTCTTATTTATTTCATCACACAAAATACTTTTAACTCTTATTTCGGAGAGCAAACAAACAAATATATAGATATGTATATATATCAAACTGAGGGGGAAAATATCAAGATCTACTGTTGTAGATATTTAACAGATAAACAACTCTATATTTTTTGAAGTAAATAAAAAAAAAAAATTACATTGTATTAAAATTAATATTCACTGGCGTGAAATATTAAACCTTTATTCACTGCCGTAAATAAATGTAATTAATACATATACGCTATATTAAAATTAACAATCACTGGCGTGACATTGTATGCTGTTATTTACCAGCATAAAATAAAATACACTTAATACATTCACACTGTATTAAAATTGACATTCACTGGCGTGAACTTTATTCGAATGTATTTGAGAACAAAAACTTAGAACTGGCGTTCTATTATGTATATAATTTTACGTTATAATACCAACAAAAAAAATTTTTTTTAACACAGAATTAGCACTGGCGTGCTTCTTATCGAATATTTATTTTGCACTGGCGTGCTTCTTATCGAATATTTGTTTTGCACTGGCGTGCTTCATATCGAACATATTCCAAAATATTAGAACTGACGTTCTATTTTCATTTTATGTTATAAAAAAAAAAAAAAAAAAACATTTTTTAAAATGTACACTTAAAATATTTGGGCATATACACGAAAGCTCTTACCTTCCCCATTTTCTAGGTATCCTTTTCTATCCTACTAAAAGGCTGCGCCAGTAAAATTCGATCCTGGTCTCTGCTTGATTGGAGACACCATCACTTAAAATTAAATGAATTCAGTCGTGGCTTTGGAATAAAAAAACATCGTGCTTGAAGACGAAAACATTTAATAAGACATTACTAAAAACGCACAAAACATAGATAAACATTTAGAACATAAATAAATAAATTCTCGAATGACTAGAAACATGCCATTTTCTCGTTCCATCCAAGCCCCGTTCTCTCTTCTTTGGCTGTTGCCACCTATCTCCCGTCAAATACCACTTCATGACGTCATGGAACTTTACTAATTGGTATTCGGTTATACGGCCAAACCATTGTTCGTTGCATCTCTATAATGCATAGACCTATGATAAATTAAAAAAAAAAAAAAAAAGATGATACCTTTAACTACCAGATCGAGCAAATATCGAGAGAGAAAAATAGATACCTACAATTCCTTATAGAATTATGTGTAATTTAATTATTTATAGGGAAAAATGCTTAGGGAATATCTACATATTTAAAGCCTGCAATAACTTTAAAATATTATTGTAGATTACAATTTAAAATTTTTTCAATAAAATTATCTAAAAAATAAATATTTAGAAATTATTTAAGTAAAAATTCTTAAATTGCAAATTAGAAGTATTTTGCAACAAATATTTCACTGGCTCTTAATTATTTTAATTATACTTTTATGAAATTTTAGTTCTTTTGGTCAAGTAGATTTTGAGCTACACTTAAAAAACTAATATCACCAAGAGATTTAAGATTGAAAAAAAAAAACATTAAAAAAACTCAAAAGTCCCAATAAGTATAACTGCTAAGCATATTGACTAAATTACATAAAATTTAGTATCCGGTTGTAAAATTTTCTCCAGAATCTAGAAGTCAAAATTGTGTATTCGTTGGAAATATAAATTTTACCATCGTTGCACACTATTCGAAAATCTGACTTCAAAGTATTGTGTTCTCACCAGGTTCTGAGCTACTGAGAAATTTTCAAATGTCTAGCTAGTAGAGAAGTTAGTTAAAAATAGATTTCAAGATTTGTTCCGGACAAAAAAACACACACAAACAAACAAGAATAGAAATTAATAAAAACATGGTAATTAACCTATCATTTAATTCACAAAGTAATAACCTAATACATTTAATATATTTTTAAACCACAATAATGTTTAAAGTGAAGAGGAAAAAATAATTAGAGGGAAAATTTAAAAATTTCCAAAAAATATAAAATATTGATTTATTATTATTATTATTATTATTAATTAGTTTTAAAGAATTTTTAATATATTTAACTGTATTACTATAATTTACCACCTATATATACAAATTTTTATAGCTATAAGACAATTTACAAAAAGATTTCTAATGTTCACTCTCACCACAAGACGATACATTGATATGTTTCCTAACATAAAACTTTTTTCTGGGGAAAAAAAAAGTATATATATGTATATATATATAATGAATGTTAGTTCATATAGTACATTGCAACTTAAAAATATGCATAAAATCATTTAACATTATAGTTTTCATTTCTCACATATGGTTTTTGACTGTTTAAACCAGTTTTTAACATGTCTCGTCAAAAACCAACCCTGTAAGAATATTATTGCAATTTTTAGCCTTTACACTTCGTAGTTATTTCTTGTTAAAATAAACAATTCATAAATCCTCTTAACAAACATTTACAATTAGGAAGTATTTTGAAATGGAATACTCAATGAGCAATATAAAAATCTTCACCTAGCATCTCACTCATGGTATTTATTTGACTAATTTTAAAAATCAATTGACCAGCAGATAATTAAAAAAGTTCATCTATCATTTGTTTTGCTTTAAGTTTTTAATTTTTCATTAATTTTTTTTTTTAAAGTATAAGCATATTAATTTTTTAACTTTCGTGTATAAAAAACTCAAGCCTTTGAAAAATGTATTTTTATACATGCTGTTTTTTTTTTTTTTTTTTTTTTTTCTGAGCTTATGAATGCATTTAAAACTAAAAAATAAATTAAAATAATAATAATAATAAGTTAAACAAAAAATAAAAACTTACTTAAAACAGAACAAACAGTAGAAGAATGTTTTTAATTATCTGCTGGCAAACTGATTTTTGAAATAAGTCAAATACCATGTAACTGACAATGTAAGAATTTCTTTAAATGATAAAAAAACTAGCATTTGGTAAATCACAAAGAAAATGTTTATTATGACAAAATAGATTTTTTTAAATCTGGTCAAAAGTTAGGCATAAAAAATGATGCTTGGGTGTGATTTCATGCTATTTTAGAAAGCTTACGGTTTCCATTTTCATATAACCAGTGTCCGATTTTATATAATACAAATCAATGTTTATATATACAAAAATGAATAAATAATGTTAAAAAACTATCACTTGTTAGGATACAGTCTACCGCTGAAAATAAAAGGTGTTTATTTGGTATGTTAAGAACAAACAAAATTAATGTGAAAAGCAGAAAGGGAGGGCAGCAATTAAATATAGAGTAAAGGCACTTTTCCGATATATATATATATATATATATTGTATATAAAAGTAAATACACTAAAACGTTATTTAATATAATACATATTTTAAAAATCAAACCTGTTGTTTTGCCAATTATGACCCAAAAACATGTCTACATCTGAAGATTAATGAAGCCTATCATGTTTGAAATTATAAAATATTTATTTTAATGTTCTCATTTCATATTATGTAAATTTCATGCATCTTAAATTAAGTCTCAGTGCGTAGGAACTTTTATATTAATTAAGAATAATCTCGCATCTGAGAAGGATTTTAAGAATAAAATTGTCAGTTATGGTTTTAGTAATCCACTACACTGAAAGAATCAAATATAGCATTGAATCTAATTATGTATATACACTAATAAAGTTCTGCATGAAAATATGATGTTTGTCAATTAACTAAATTTTGTGTTTAAAAGACTTTTTTTTTTTTTTTTTTTTTTTTTCAAGATGTGCAAAATTCTTCACATATGTATCAATTATTCTTTCTTACAATTACTCGGTATTCGGCCAACTATTTATAACATTGCTTTAAATTTTATTTAAAAATGTTTTTAGAAATTGCAGAAGTAGGAATTTCATAGTAATTATAAAATAATACATTGGAAAATTGAGAACTAAAAACTTTAAAATATATCCTTAAAGTGTTTGAGATAAAAGAAGGCGGTAAAAACTGATAAAACCCGTTACACCATTTCACAGTAAGTTCTATGCCAACCCTGTGGCAGCTCGTACCACGAAAACGCTCTAGAGTGATCCCTGGCAGCAGGAGTTGTTTATATTTAATCAATGTCTCCGGATATTCCACCTCCTTCCATGACTTAGCGGTAAGATATATCTATATACTTTTATTTTCTTAAAACTCAGAAATAGTTCTTATAAAATGTAATTACCTGTTTCGTCTGTTATGAAGAAAAAAAATGTTGTCAAATATAAACAAACCAGTGTTTCCACTACAGTCGCTTTTTATGCAAAATGCTAGACAGTTATCCAAAATACGATAGTTAAAGAACAAGATCACACATTTATACTAAAGAATTACATTAAACTCTATAATAATAATTAAAAGAAAAAAAAAAAAATCACAGAAAAGTCACAATAGACAATTTGTACGTTTTCTGACTTTATTCTAATAGAAAATGAAAAGGTAAGAAAATAAATACATACATTCTCTTTATTAGAAATCTAATGACTGATTTATAACAATTTTAACATCGCACTATTTACTGTATAGAGAAAACGCAGTATAATATATCGTGACGTCACTCTTTATGACAACAAACGAAAGTAATCTTTGTTTACATTCGATTTCGTGCTTTGCTTTGCTTCTTGAATCAGTAAAATAGGTTTTCTATGTTATAATAATGACTGATATTAAAAAAATTGTAGTATAAATATTGTATTGTACCATTTTGCACTAATATAGCGGCTAACGCTTCTCAAAAGTTATCCTTTAGCGTTCCACAGGATCCTATGAAACGAAAACATTGGACAACCGCCATGAAAAGAAAACATTTGAAAATGATGATAATGATATTGAATGATTATAAGATGAAAAACAAATGCTCAGAAATCACATAAACGATTAATAATTATGAAAGTTAAAACGAATTGCTGCTTACTAACCAGGCTAACAGAATGAAGCTAACATTGAAGCATCATAAAGTGTGACGTCAGCCAGCGCAAGTCCCGTGATTTTTGGTTAATTTTAAAGTTATTTTTAAATTAATGAGAATTTTTTTGCATTTTTAATAAACTTTTTGACATTTATGGACCTAAAACTACCAGAAGAATAGGATTTTGTTCGAATCCCCCATGTGTGCAAATTCCACATTCAAGATGAACTTTTTTTAAAAATATTGTGATTTCGGACAAATTGTGAAAATAGTTTTTCAGTTGCAAATATTTGGTAAGAAATGAAATTATAAACAAACTGTCACTAAACAGTGTGAGCAATCTATTAATGATAAATAGTGCAGTCCTTGAAAGTGGGTTTAATTTTTAAGATGCATTTGTACAATTAACTGCTATGGGGAAAAAAAAAGAAAAAGAAATCTAAGTAAGAAAGCTTTTGATAAGTTTCATTTAGCTTATTTTTGGAATAGCTTTACTATAAGGCGCCCGTCGCTGTTGCTGATGTACATCTCACTAAATGAGTCAATTACTGCAAATCGACACTCTGAATCATAACAAAACATCAAAAACACATTTTAAGAAAATAAATTATTGTTTCACTCTGGTGTTTGTTTTGAAATTCGCTGAAATAAATTATGCATATTTTAAAGATAAATAAAATATTTTAAACAGTAATAGAAATTTAAGCTACTTCACCACAAAAAAAAAAAAAAAAAAAAAAAAAAAATCAGAGAGCTTTCAAGCTTTAACACATAAAATTCAGCATTAAAAATGATGTGTAATATAAAATAACTTAAAGATTTGCCCTAAATTTTCAAAATTACAGCCTTGCATGAATCTGAAAATGCATGAAAATCTGTACAGAAGCAATCACAAAACACACAAAAAATAAATAAAATAACTGGATGACGCTAATTCATCGTGCACGAAATATTAAGACTAAAACAATATCACTGGATACACTGTAAAAAATTTCAGAAACCTTTTTTGCCTTAACTGAAATGTTTCTGAATATTTGCGAGACCAACCGTCAATGACATGTTTCCGATCAGTTGCGAAAAGTTTCCTGTATTTTCAGAGTTGAAAAGCTGAATTGCGTTGACGCATGCGCAAATGATTCTGGCAACACACAGCGCCACACAACACGACCGAGATCGAGACCGGAAAGCGGGAACACGTGCAGCTGCAGCATATGAAATCGGTAAGTGTACTTTTTCCCTAGTTATTTCTTATTATATTATATCTATATGCAAATTTATCATGATATAATTGAAATCGCCCCTTTTATTTCTGTTTAAGTATTGTTATTTGAAATTATTAAAATGATACATTGTTGTAATTATTGTGATAAAAAGTTTAGTACCAAAACTAAATTGTTTATGCATGTCGAAGTAATTCACGAACATGAACCTTGCTTTATACTCAACTGCGATGTTCGAAATTGTAAAAGAACTTTTAAAACTGTTAAATCTCTTAAATGGCACACTAAAAAATATCACAGAAGTGTTACCGCCTTTAGTTCAAAAATGTTCGCACTGTGACCATCACGCTGAAAGCTATGCTAAATTAGTCATTCATTTTCGTATTCATTTTAAGTGCCGCCAGAAATTAAAATGCCCTGTGAGTGGTTGTTGGAAATATTATTCAGTGTATTCTTCGCTTACATCGCATTTCTCAAGGATGCATTCAAAGACAGTGCTGTCAACAATTCCGATTTTGGAGAAAAATCCTCTTCCAGATGATGAAAATCAGGGTAGTGATTATCCTGAAAGTATCTCTGATCCTTTTATAGTTAATTCAGAAAACATTAAACAGAAGTTTAGATCATTTTTATTAAAATTATTTTCGAAATACATGCTTCCTGAATCTGCCATTCAGGAAGTTGTGGATAACACTGCCAGTATTTATAATATGGAATTAGATTTTTTTTCCTTAAAACTAAATGAAATCTTTATTAAACATAATATCGAAGTATCTCCGGATTTTAAAAATGAGTTGTCACATTTTTTTAGAGCATACTGTGAAGATTTTTTAATTGAATTTAAATCTGCTCATTACAGTATTTTAAAACCAGATTTGGGTATGTTGATCCGAAAGAATTTTTTTTAGGACGGAATTCAAAACGGCAAAAACGTAGTTTTCAATATGTGCCTTTACTTGAAAACTTAAAGACTACTTCAACATAAAGACATTTTGGAACATGTATATAACTCACATTCTCATGTTCCCGGCTACTGTGTAGATTTTACTGATGGTATGCACTTTCAAAATAACTCCTTACTTAACTCTTCTTGTGATTCACAGCCCCGTTTATCTCTGATATTTTATTTTGATGAATTTGAAATAGCAAATCCTATTGGAACTCGCAGAAAAATTCATAAAATGGCGGCCTTCTACTATATATTGGCTAATATAGAACCAGAGTCGAGGTCATCTCTTCATGTTACTCAACTTAGTATCTTGTGTCGTGCTACAGATATTAAAGAATTCGGCCTGAACAAAATTTTACAGCCTCTTATACATGACTTAAACAGTTTGTCAAATGAAGGGATCTCTATTCCTGATATAGGTTTGTTTAAAGGTGGTGTTGCCTTCTTTTGTGGAGATAACCTGGGAAGCAATTTTCTTGGTGGCTTTACTGAGAGTTTTTTCCCAAATGTGAAACATGTATGTAGAACTTGTTTGATTGACTGTAATAACATCCAAGAAGAATTTCGCCCATCAAAATTTCTTATAAGGACTGTTGATCATTATGAGAAAACTATTTTGCAGGCCGAAGAGGGTACAAATTTATTTCATGAATGGGGTATTAAGCTTAAGTCACCTTTAATGGATATTCCTAATTTTCATGTGTTAACAGGTCTGCCACCTGATGCTATGCACGATGTGTTAGAGGGTGTGGTTCCGTATGAAGTTGAGACTGTTCTAAATAAATTGATTTCAGAGAAGCATTTTACCTTAAAACATCTTAATCAGAGATACATCATTTTCCTTACGGAAGCACTGATAGAGTAAACAAGCCGGTGGAACAATCTTTAAAAAATGGAATAATTGGCACAGCTGCACAAAATTGGTGTTTCCTCAGATTGTTACCTTTTCTGATTGGTTTTAAAATTCCAGACGATAATCCATACTGGGAATTTTTGATGCATTTAAAGTATATAGTGCAGTTAATTTTTGCCCCTTCCTTTACATTACGCTGTGTAAGCCTGCTACAGTCGGAATTAGTTGACCATCTTAATCGCTTCAAAGAATTATTTCCTACCAAAAGTATAAAACCAAAACAACACTTCATTCTCCATTATCCACAGCATATTTTAAATTTTGGTCCACTAATCAGATATTATTGCTTTCGATTTGAGGCAAAACATTCGTTTTTCAAGCAAGTAGTGGGGCATTTAGAAACCCACCTTTAACTTTAGCTCGCAGGCATCAATTATTGCAAACCTATTACAGCAGCTGTACTTCAAAACGATTTTTAAAAGCAGATATTTTTGTTTCTGGCAGTACCCAGTTGAATTTTAATGTTATTGATGAAAAAATAAAAAGGGCTATTTTTGATAAGCTAAATGAAGCTAGCTCTATAATGCTGGTGTCAAAGGCTGTAGTTAAAGGTACACAATATGAGCTAAAGCAATTGCAGTGAACATAGTTAACTATTCAATAATAATGAAAAAAGAACTGAGGAAATTCTAGAATTTAAAATACAGAAACTTTGTTGTGGATAAATGAAATTTTTTTACAATATCTAGAAAATATATATTCAATGTAGTTGAAAGATAAGAAAGAAAAGTTACTAGATTATATGTTACAAATGTATATAACTGTGGCTTTAAGTCTGATTTAAAGTGTATTTTTCATCAATTACGTTTTCAGGCTTCGCATCTTTTAAGGATGGTTCATTTAAATTCATAAGTTTATTTCACTGGTTCAAATTTTAAGTTTGGTTTTTAATAGCATTTCATGGCACTGAAATTTCTTCACAAAAAGTGCGGGTTTAACAGCAAGAAGGTTTCCCTGGTATGAGAATCTGCTTTTTATAGTCAAACATCTTTCTTAATTTTTAAATGCATTTGATTAAAAATTGTTATATGTGCAAACTGTTTAAGTCACTCTAAAAGAGTTGCCAAGAGAACTTTTTTAAATCGGCAAGGTGACCTGGCATCCGATACTCTGGCTTAGCCTATTTTTTAAAATACAATATAAAGATAAAAACTTAGTCAAAATCTTGGAAAAGTTGGGGAAAGGATATTCAGAAGCTTTATAATATTTTGCTAAAGTTTTATTTTTTTTTCTTTCTGATTTTAACATGTTTGCAAGAAATATTTTGAATCTTGCTTAAACCCCGCATTAGCTTATTTAAAATGAAACATTTCTAGGAACTATGGAGAAAAAATTGGTTAAAGTTTGGACATCAACATCCAAAAAAGCCATCATGTGCAACAGTCTCCATGAAATCTTTGAAAAGGGAGCTTTGAAATTAAATATAACAGATGCTATGTTAACTTAAAGCATTTCTAGAAGATGGTACAGAATTGGATGATGATGACATATATGAAGCTCTGCCTGCTGGTACTGTTGTTTACCTTTTGGATGAAAATGAAAAGGTATTAATTATAATTTTTTTTTTCTTTTTTACATTATTATATTCCTGGTTTCCTTTTTCTAAGTTGAATTTGTTTAAAAAAAAAATTGCATTGCAAATTTTAATTAAGGCAGCTAGAGAACTAAATTTCTTATAAAAATGTAAGTAGTGTCAAAATCAAAGAAACAGACACTGATAAAAGCTTTATACATGTTCCAGTCTTTAGCAGTGTTAACTAAACAATATTATTTAAGAGATTAAATTATGTTCACTAATTTATTAAGTAGTTTAAATTTAGTAAGTAATTATGAATTGAAAAACTTTTTATAAGAAAGACAATCTAATTACGAATTATAAATTTTTTCACAAATATATTTTAATTTAAAAATTGCCAGAATTTTGAGTATTAATGTTTTTAAAGCCATTTAATGATTTAATTTTTAAAAAATTAAATAATAATGTGAGCTGTTTTATGCAACAAATGATTATTTATGTTTTAAAATTTAACAAATATGTATTAATTAATGAGTGAAATGCTCAAACTTGGTTTTCTACATATTTATTTTTTTAAATTATTTTCACTGAATTAAATGCAAATAAAAGTTAGCGATTTCTAAAGCCGTAAGAAATAATATCAATAATAAAAACTATAAGTATTCTATGAAATCATTCTAGTGCTCTGTTTTTGCTGTATAACGTATTAACTTAAGGGAAAAGAAAAGATGATACAATTTGCAGTGTAAGTAGAGGTGGAAGTGGTTCGAAAAAACCGGAAATTTTGGAGAAAAAACCAGTTTTTTCCGAAGGGGTTTATTTCCGCCCGGAAAAATTGAAAATTTTGAAATTTCTAGAATAAAATAACGTGTTTAAAAATTTATAATATTTACATTCCGACGCTTATTTATTTATTTTTTTTTTTTGAAATATTTTTTCATGTTCAGTATCTTACATGAAAACACTGACTCTGATAATGCTCATATTTCAAAAATAAAGCTTTAACCATGTAATCAAATGGTAATCCTGAAATATTTAAGCTTCCAATGACCTCCCTCCCATCACATTCATTTGAAATTACTTATTCTTTTCAAGTTCCTTTATACTTTAGTCTTTTTTCATTTTTTTTAATATATATCCTTAGACTTGTCTATTATTTTAATGTGTTTCGATTTTTTTCACACACACACACATACATATAAATGCACGTAACAGTAAAAAAACAAACAAACAAACAAAGCAACTACAAAGGGCATTCCATAAAAACTGAGAGTTATTTTTTTACGTAGTGGCAACACCGTGGAACTAAAAAATAGAAGTGCAGGCGATTTTTTCAAATTGTTAACTGTACGTTTATAAAAAATTCTAAACGAAGCAGGCGATTTTATTTTCCTGTTTTCGTGCTTGTTCAAAGAACTGTTTTATTTGACCTACAGAAATGCAGATGAGTGATTCAGAGTTAAAAGACGAAATGCGTTGTGCCATAAAATTTTGCTACCGTTTGGGCAAAACAGCTCCAGAAGTAGTTAAGTTAATGAAAGAAGCTTACAAAGACAAATGTTTTGGTGAGTCTACGATTTTTAGATGGCATGGTGATTTAAAGAAAGGCCGTTTGTCTGCAGAACTGGCTCCTAGGCCTGGGCGACCAAAAAGTGTTGGGAATGATCGAAAGGTTAACACTGTGTGGGTAATCCTTCAAGAAAATCGGCAAATGACATGTGAAGAGATAGCGGCATCAACAAACATTTCGAAAACGTCGATATTTCGCATTCTACGCAACAATTTACAGCTTCGCTATGTTTGTTCCAGATGGGTCCCTCATCACCTTACTAAAGAACAAATGAAAACAAGAATTCACCAATGTTGTGAATGGAAACAGATGCTTCAAAATGATCCAAATCTCCTAAAGACTGTAATAACAGGTGATGAAACTTAGGTGCATCATTATGATCCCCTTACCAAGTCCGCAACAAGTGTATGGAAACATACTGATTCTCCGCCTCCGAAAAAAATCCAACAAACCAAATCTGCTGGAAAGGTCATGATGATTATTTTCTTTGATCATAAAGGTGTAATCTATCAGCATGCTGTTCCTCCAAAAACTACTGTGAGTCCCAGGTAGCACAAAAATATTGGCCAATATCCTGCTAATATTGGCCAATATTTTGAATACCTCTGAATGTCAAACACCGAATTTATGATATCTGCTGATATTCACAGATGTAATTCAAAATTATTATTTAAAAAAAGCATTTAACTAAGTTTTTTATATTACTTATAACTTTTTCATGTATAAATAAGTATATTAAAGTATTTAATTTTAGAAGTTTGTCCCTTTTTAAGAAATATAATATTTCTCATCTTCATTTTAAATGTCAGATTTACATTGGCCAATGTAGTAAAAATGATATCATTTGTACGATATTCAGCAATATTTGTTGACATTCGTTGAAATAATATCACTTTGCTGACATCTACAGATATCTCTTGATATTGTTGAAATGATATCATTTTCAGATATTCAGAAATATTTTTTGATATTCGTAAAACAATATTTTCTTATATCTTTAGAATTCTCAAGATATAGAAAAATTATATGTTATTAGTATATGATATTACTAAGTCACGTCAGTATGTCATATGTACGTCATTCACTTTATATCGTTTTATAATGAGATATATCTCTTCTTACTTCTAAATAAAATGTTATATGTAATGACAACAACTTTGTTAAATGCTTTATGTTTCAATAATAATTACGAATTACATCTGTGAATATCAATAGATATTGTAAATTCGAAGTTTGACCAACATTTTTATGTAACACTCTCAGAAAAAAAACTCTCATTTTTGACGATTCAGCAATCCTCGAGCTCTGTTTAGTTAATTTTGACAATAATAATTTCGTCAAAAGATCGTAAGAAATTTGACGAAATGCAAGCACTCAAAAATATGACGAAGAAATCTTCTCCCGTGCTTCTCAATTGGCAATTGGCAACGGCAACGCGAACGCATCTCAGCTCAGATAAAAACAAGTTGTGGATGGTCTGTATTGCTGAGCTAATATATCTTATTAAAAGCTTTGTAAAGTAAAAGGTTTGTCTTTAATAACATTTATATCTATATTTCGTAATTTATGTTGTATTTTCTAATAATATTCGTTTATTTTTGATAATCAATCGGTTTCATTAGGTCTATACATAGGCCTAATAAAACCGATGCTAATACTTCTAAACGTAGTGAAGTAGTCAGTTTTAATCATAGAAATCAATCTTTTAAATATTAAGTGCTTAATTTGTTTGTTTGGTTTTAACCTATTGCTTAGTATAGAGAAGTCAAAATAAGTATTTTAATAATCAGTCAGTTGTTTCCTGTGGTAAAATTTGTATGTTTATTAATCAAAGCAGCAAACTTGTCACGTTTTTTATTGCAGAATGTATAAAGTTAAATGTTTTTATAATTGTTTTAATTTATAAAAGCATAGGCACCAAAAGGTTTAGTTCTTGAAATTCTAAAATGGTGAAGGAATTTCCAAATTAACTTTCTTTAATGCAACACTTTGAAATAGTCGGTAGATCATACTAATATCACTAGGTCGCCACACAGTTACCATCGAAAAAATCTCAGCGAACGAAAACAGAACAAAAAATTCTTTAAATTTTAATTTGTAATTATAACTTGCTTTATATTTATAAATCAACATGTATACAGTATGAATAAAATCGTTTTATTATTAAGTTATAAAATTGCAAAATTCTTCATTATGTAAGAATAGCTTGCATAGACATATTTTGTATGTTTATAATTATTATTTATGAAGTTCTAAAATTTCAAAGTGTTAATTATGAAATGTTAATTATGAATTTTGACATCATATATAAACTTATAAGCTAAGTGTTAAAAACATAGGAATAAAGCAAAATATAACATATGCAGTAAATTAACGAGTTTGAAAATAATTATATTAATCTATACTTATTACACTTATCATTTATCTATAATTTTGTAGCTATTTATTATTAATTGTATAAATATGTATTCCTGTTTACAGCTTGAACTAATAATAATAATAAAAAAAAAAATCTGTACTAGTAAATATTAAATAATTTATACATTTCCTGAAGGAATTTATATTTCTCTTGCCTCATGTTAATTATGAGAATTTAAGAAGCTTAATTACATATTAATTATAAATTAATTGCTGAATAATATAAAAATATTATTATTCTTTTTAATGCACATAAAAATTAATACTTCACAATGAATTTTTAAAAGCCTGAAGTTTTATTTTATATAAATCAAAACGATATTATAGTCTTTCTCAAAAACTTTTAGTCTGTTTACTTTTTTTTAAACATATTTAAAAATGATATCTTATTACAAAAAACTAAATTTTTAAAGTACCACATAACTAAATTTAACATATACTATATTAACTGTTTAATGCTCATTGCTTTCGCAGCGAAATCAAACATTTGCCATAATTTAAGAATTTTTATGTAGCAGTTTTAGCTTTTTTTTTTTTTTTTTTTTTTTTATATCCCCCCCCCCCCTCCTAGTTTTAATCAAATTTTAAACTCTTGCTTCTTTTTTGTCTGTAGGTATCAGCACTATTCCAAAATTTAACAAATAATGCTTCAAAGGAAGCTAAGTGCATAAGTCACTTCAAATTTCTTTGAGTTTGAATTGCTGGTTTGATGATGCACTCATGTCTACTTTTTTTCATTTAATGAAGAGCTGGACTATTATTTTCACCTGAAACAACTTTTACGATATTTTATAGTTGATAATGTTTACTTACAAAGTGTTTTATTAATTAAATTAAATATTATTTGAATTTAATAAAGTTAACTTTTAGATTTTTCAAACCAAACATTTCTCAAAAAAGGAGCAATGTTATTTTTTTATTTTTTAAATATTTATGATCAGCTATGCGTCTAAAAGCCATTTTTAAAATTAGTTTAGTAATTTTAAAAATAAATTAAGTAATGAACATTAAAGGGTTATTTATGCATATATATATAATAGTAAAAATTCTGTCAAAGACAGAATTTAATTTAGTATGGAGGACTATTAATTTCAGTTTGTAAAATTTTTATTTTTAATTTTTACTTTATTTTTTTATCCTATTTTTTGACCATAAAACTGAACCATGTACTTTGTTAAATGACTGAGAGGAAGTGTCGCCACCTAAATTTCATACTTTAGCTAATTTTAAAAAGTTGAATTATTGTGTCGAAAAACTGTTTGCACCACTGGGTTCAGAAAAATTGCCCCTTTCATTTGGTACTGAATTCGTAACGATAGGACTGATATTTTAAATTTATTCTGGTATTACACAGAACTGGTCTACAAAAACTGGCGATGTTTTTACTCAAATTGAAACTACTAGTTCTCCTTATCCTAATACATTTCGTAGTAATATGTGGAAGTATCATAGCATATTTTGAGTGAATATAACTTCATAATGAAATTTGAAAGACTAAAATTTAGTTTTCTATAATCAAAATGTTATAACAATGTGTTTTTCAAAGAACATCAATCAATTTACTTTCAAAATATTTTTATGAACTATATTTTGTTAAACTAAATTTTTATGTAACAAACTATATAAATGTAGGTTTTTGACAAGGAGGTTTTTGACATGATGATTTAAACCATGGTTAAAATCAACAAACACTGTCACATGTTAAAAACCCGCCAAACCCAATTTTAACTTAAATAAATTTAAGATATTTTATAATAATCTTTGGTTTTTTTTTTTGGTTTTTTTTTACGATACTTTTTATATTACCAAATTAAAAACTTAAGTTTTATTATTATCAAACAGTATAAAGTATATTTATTGTATATTTAAAGTATATTATAACAGTATAAAGCTTTAAAAATGGGATGTATCAGTATCGGCATTTTAAAATGTAGAAAAAAGTGAGCTCCCAGAAATCTGCACAGCCTGAGGACGGATCGAGATTCTGCAGGCTTTTAAGTGGTGGCTCATGGGTCAAATTTTACCTTAAAGAATTTGTAGGCCTTCTATTAGTTTTATAAATATTAATTTTATCTCTTTTTTTTTTAATTCATTGTTGTTATTCAGACATTAGTCCTCATTGAATCAAAGCCATACATCTTGAGCATATAAACATGTATTCATTTGTAAACAACAACATTAATTATGTACACTTTAAATGTTTTTATGTATTCCTTTTCTTTTTAATTTTAAATTAAATATATTAAGGCTGATTCCTTCGTTCATTATATAGCATAAATATCTGGAATTTTTGTATAAAAAATCATTAAGACTTGTAGTAAAACTCATTCAGTAGTAGTCAATCATTGAAAATGTCTAAGTGTTTTAGGCAGTTTATGATACCAGTTATAAAAAAGCTTCCTTTATTTTATTTATTTTTAATAGCACTTCCATAAGCTTAAATAAATTAAAATAACACATTAAATTATAAATATATAAATTCAAAATAATAAATAATACAATCTAAATAAATTTTAGCTACATAATCAATTATTACATGTAAATATTTCTTTTTAAATTTTACTTTTAATGCTTCTTTATATAGGTTTTCTTTTGCTATCTTTTTACCATGCCTTTGCCTTCTGTTTCAAAGCTACGAGAAAGATGGCTTCAATTTCAAATATTTTAATGTAAGTATTAAAGGATTTATTATTATTATTATTATTATTTCTTTAACAGGGTTGGCCAATTTTTGCCGAAGTGGAAAAAACCGCCCCGGCAAAAATAGTTTTTGCCACAATTTTTGCCAGTGGCAAAAATTACCAGTATTTCAAACAGGGTTTTAAGGATTTTAATTACACGATTTTAATGTTTAAATCATAATTTTAACAAATTAAAACCAGAGATTTAATTACACTCTTGATCAGCTGATTATTATGTAAATCATTTAAATAATGCATTCTAAAATTTCTTTTAAATGAAATTTTTAACATCAACAATTAACATAACTTTTTTCATTTTTAAAAATATTTAAATTACCTATCTAAAAAATAATCTTCAATAATGAATTACTAGAATATTTGTGTTTTTCAATGTATTACATATTTTTGTTTACAGTGGGGAAAAGTCAAATATTGAGTCAATTATTGACTCAGCTGTTCTAAAATTTGCCAGTCAGTCTATGACAATACTCACAGCAAAACTTAATAATATTTCATAATTGTATAATTAATGCAGGTCATTCACATATTATTTTACATTGAATAAATGAACTATTTAGTTAAAAATGTGAACTAAGGAAATTTTTAAGAAAATAACTATTTTTTGTATAAAAAAAAACTATTTGGAAAAAAAAAAATCCCTCAGAAATAAATATTATTTTTAACAAATATATTGGGAGTGTTTAAGTTTTGGCTTTAAAATACTATTTTTCTATTAATTTTTCAGGACAGAATTCCTTTAAAGAGAATCCATTTGATAAATATCATACTACAGTGAAACTTGAATAATTCGAACTTGTTTCGATAATTCAAATTCTATTTTGGATAATTCAAATTTTTCATACGATTACCTTTAAAATATTTCTGTAAAGTTTGTTCCTGAGATTTTTCTCAGCTAATATATTTTAACAGTCTTTCAAAAGAAAGATAAAGAAATACAACAGAAGCCCCTAAGCTAGTGCATCAGAAGGTATAGTGCATGTACATGAACTTAGAGGTTTTTTTAAATGAAAGTCATGTCTAATGAAGAAGATTCTATTTTTGCATCAAGTCATATGCTATGACACAAAGACTGTACTTAAAGAAAAATAAAAAAATATCTGACAATTTTTTAAAAAGTGTTGAATAATTAAGCTCGTTAATAATATTGATTTAATTGGGGGGGGGGTGTAGCAGTATTCTTAGATATAAAGTTTTTGTGTTAAATCTTTGATCGTAGAGTTTTAATTTTTTTATTTATCTCTTATTTTGACAAAAATTGTATATGTAATTTGAATTTTTGGATATATTGAATTTTTTTCTGGTCCCTTCAACTTCGAATTATCTAAGTTTTACTGTATTTAAACTTTCTTGTTGTAAATTCGAACTTAGTTTGCTTTAGATAGTGTTTATGATGCTTGAATCTTGTTTAACACAAAGATGTTGACATGGAAAGTACCAGTATAGTAGTAAGAATATTTATCACATATGGGAATTTATCTTTCACGGAAAAACATCTTTCAAAAACAGAAATAATTGTTAAATTTTTCAGAAAACATTAAACTTATACTATTCATTCAATACATCAGCAATGTCATCTTTTATACCAAGACAAGGAGGTGGGAGGAAAAACAAAAATGTACATAAAAAAAATATAGTAAATGCATGAAATTTTTTTTGTCAGTCTGCCATAACTGGTCACCAATGGATATTTATAGTCACCCTGGCACCCGGAATTTGTCAGACACTGGTTATATATTATTATTATTAATTATAATTAATTAAAAATACTTTTAAATAAAAAAATCTTCAAACATTTTTTTCATTGAAGTGCCAAAGTGTAAAGGGTGAAAATTGAAAGAGATTGTGTTGTTCTAATTTTATTTTTAAACTTTTCCTCATTTTTTCCAATTTTTTCCTGTTTTTTTCCACTTTTTGCCGCTGTCCTGGCAAAAATGCATTTTTGCCGGCAAAAACCCAACCCTGTTCTTTAATGTCATTCAAGTTTTAATCTAGCTTCTAATCATATTACTTGTTTATTTTTATATTTCATCTGCTTTTTTATTTTTTTAATAGTAGATAAACTTGACTTTTTTTTCCTTATAAAATATGATTCTCTATTATGTACAGTGCTTGTGAAATATGGTTGCCATTGGCGACCAATACATTTTATTGTTTTATGAAAACTTGAATTATTTTATGAAACTGTTTTATGAAAATTTGACCGACGTGAAGGACAGTTTGCAACAGGCCCGATTATTAGTGATCAGTTGCAGTCAGCTGTTGATCGTCATTGTTCATCGGGTGCACACAAATAAATGATGGGGCCCCCTATTAAAATTTGTATTTTGATGTATTGTGTCCCTAGCAGATTTTTTTTTTTTTTTTCTGAATCTTTGAGCTCATCCTTTGAATTGTGTATAAACAAATTTTCACCTCAGTCTGCATATTAGTTATTATAACTACAGACTATTGTAATTGGGCCAAGTTGAATTGCAATCACCCGGTATGTAAACTAAAAAGTAGTGATCTTTAATTTGCAAAAGACTTGGTCTGAAAAAGTGCAGATTTCACAAATTCGATTATTCCAGAATGAGGCTTCAAGGAACGCAACCCAACACAACACCTGCTGCATTGTCAAAAGCTAGCAATTTAACATATTTCAAAAGGTGTGCTAAATGCAATCATGTAAAAATTAGTCTCGTTACTTTTCCTCGAGAAAAAATCAGTCACACACTTGCTTTTCAGGTATCGCTTACCTATGGAAGCAAGTTTAGAAGTAAGCGGTCATTTGGTGTATTTTGCGACCAGATTTTTCATTTCGATGCCTAGAATTCTAATCTTAGGTACCATATTTGTCGCCTGTTTTTTTTCCCCCCTTATCCTATATAATAACTTTCCCAATCACATCAGACAGTTCCATGTAAACAAGTCTATTTCATCGTATTCCTCAATCCTATTACTGGAGTCATAGATAATTGGTGTTAAAATATAGTTCACAAAGACTTTTCAAAGCTATGCTCTCTTGACATCTTGACAAGTAGCTTGGCTGAGATTTCTAAATGAAACTGAATCTTTTGTCTCCGAACAATATGTAAATATATGAAAAGCTGATGTAAGAAATCATATCAGTTAACAATTTGTTGATGATCAAATCAAATTGAGCCGATTCCTAACTGAAAGATTTCTGTCTAGAAGATGGTATTAAATTATGGTGAATGATGTAGCTTCTCAAGGGAAAATGAGTTTGTGATTTTGAAATATGTAAATATTGTCAGTGTAATTATAGTTTTTACATAATCACTTTTTTTTTTGCTCTTTATTTTCTTCTTTTGCACATATTATTAAAAAATATATATATTTTTTTAATATGTATGTTTAATACAGTCAATCTATTTACATTTTTTACATAAATATTTTTTATGCAATCTTGCATATTGCATATATTATTTACAAAGTGATGCCTTTATATATAATAAAAAAAATACCATTTTAACATGTATTCATCGAAAAAGATTGAAAAAAATCTAATGTCCAAATTTTATCTACTAAATATTTTTGCAGTTATTTTTTAAATATATAGTTTTGAATGCATGTTTACGAAAATTTATGACCAATTTTCAGTTATTGCTATACATGTTATATAAAACTTACAAATAAATATTTCTAAATTTTACTACTATAAATGTTTAAAGTAAAAAAAGTTAAGTCCAATTTCATGGAAGTCTAGCTTAACTGAATAGCAACACACATACACACACAAAAAAAAAAAAGTAATTTGGATTGTATTATTTATATTATTATTATTTTATTTATTTTTTTCGTAGTAAAATGTGTTGAGATATGTAAAAATGTCCATCTCTTTAGTCAAAAAAAAAAATTTAAAAACTATATAGTATATATATAAATTTTTCAGCATGTTTAAGCAGTACCTGGGCACGAAATTTCACGAAATGGTCACAAAACTTTACTTATAGTTAAAAATATCTTATCTAAATCCCCCAGTTTTCTTTTTTCCATGTTTTCTATCTCAGCTGTTTTATTCATATAAATAAATTTTAGAATAAAATATTGTTTGACTGAGCGGAGTAATTTTATTCAAGACTGAAACGTATTTTTTTTTTCCCAAATACTTTTTCCAGTCAGTCTGTTTTATTCGCCTGCAATAGATCATTTTATAGTAATAACAAACCTTTATTTTCTGGGGTAATGGGGGGGGGGGTTGGATCATCAAAGGGGGTATGAAAAGTTTAAAGTATCCTGGGCACAAAAATTTGCTAGTCTGACCTTGTATATAAGTGTACCATAAGAGAGAAAAATCAAACCTTTTAAACATAGTAACAAAGAAATTGACTAAACAATTTTTTACATATGCTGACCTGTTAATAAAAATGAAAAAGGCAAAAAAAGAAGTTTTTTCTAAAGTTTTTTTTTTTTTTTTAATAGGAGTTGTTAGTGGGTAAAGATTGGACAAAGATCTCGACAACGTCAAGTGAATGTTTCCAGTAGACTTGTTTTTCACAAGACTGATGATGAAGTGTCGAATTCGAGCACTGATGATAGCAAAGATGATGTTGAGCCTTCCTCAAAGTATGCTTAGAGACAGCCTATAATATATTTACTTTTATATCATTTGTACGTGTTGATACAAAACTCTATGTAAATAAAAAAGGAATTTTTTCTAAAATTAAAAAAAAAAAAAAAAAGTTTTGTATTTTTATTGTTTATATTGTATTTGTAATATTTTTATGTTTTGTTCATATTTTGAAATAAATGCATGCACTTTCAAACTTTTGTTTGTTTATTTTGTATATTAATTAATTTTAATTCAACTTTCAGTAATATTAATTAATTTTAATTCAACTTTCAGTACTTTTTAATTTTAAAGAAAATGTAAAGTTATCTATTTGTGTGCATATTTTGAATGTTTGTGTTATCCATTTCTGCTTATTCAGGCACAACCAATCTCATTTATACCCAAGTTTTGCCTGGCTTCCTTAAAATTTGCTGATGCCCTGCTTTGCTTTAACCATAGATTTTAAATTGAGATTAAATATTTTTAAAAGCATTTCAAATAATTAGGGGGAAAAAAACCCAAAATACTTTTTAAAAAATTTCTATTTTGTGACAAGTATTTTTTTTATTTTTGCGAGTGTAATCTGAGTTGAAATTTCAGGCCCTGATTTAGATCTAGTTTTTGTTTTAAAGAACAGGTAAATAGAATATTGAAAGCATAAATTATTTAATTTGCTGATGCCCTGCTTTGTTTTAACCATAGATTTTAAATTGAGATTAAATATTTTTAAAAGCATTTCAAATAATTAGGGAAAAAAACCCCAAAATACATTTTTAAAAATCCAAAATACTTTTAAAAAAAAAATCTATTTTATGACAAATAATTTTTTTATTTTTGCAAGTGTAATCTGAGTTGAAATTTCAGGCCCTGACTTAGATCTAGTTTTTTGTTTTAAGAAACGGGTAAATAGAATATTGAAAGCATAAATTATTTAATTTAAAAAAAAAAAAAAAAAAAATTATAATTTAATCAAAATATTTTAGAAATTTTTATTTTGATTCAAATGAATAACTAACAAACCTTTTTCATTTAATAGGTTTTCTTTATTTAATTCTTAATTCTCATTTACTTTTATACATTTTAATTTATAGCTTGTATTCAAAATAGACTAAACATACATACAGTATATATGTGTATTTTTGATAGATTGGAGTGGAAGGAGAAAACCTGTGGAAAAAATACCAGCCCGTTAATCAAACCTAGGACTTCTGCTTAACGTGGGAATGCTCTAACCATTGAGCTACCCTGGCTGATAACCAGCTTGGCATTTCTCACGTAATATACATTGGCAAGGTCACAAAGTCTGCAAACACGCAGCTATTTCAAGTGACAAATTGATCATGGCACAACTCCAATAGGCCACAAAATTTTAATTTAGATATTTTATATATCAACCTTGAAAATTCATTTCTGATAGACTGTGGAGTGGAAGGATGATTATTTACACTATCCAAGTGAAAAATACCAGAACCAGAAACTGAACCCAGGTCTTCCGCTTTTTTGGTGATATACATTAGTTTATTTAAGCAGAAGGCTAGGTTCGATTACCGGCTCTGGTATTTTTTTCACATAATTCATATAAAAAATTAGCCTTTCACTCCAATCTACTAGAAATGAATTTTCAAGGATGATGTATAAAATTTCTAAATAAAAATGTATGTGTCTATGAAATAGATTAAAAAAAAAAAATGTATGCATAGTTCATAAAATTTTGTTTTATTCAGTATCACTCTTATGGTATTGTGTATAAATAGCAAATAATGAGGAATTAAGAAGACATCAAAAAGTATTGATACACCAAAATCTAACTTCAGATTTTTGTTCATGATTATAATACTAATGTATATTCTAGAAGCAAAAAGTGGTTCATTAAAGGACCACTTCACTCACCGTCGCCATATAAGCCAAAGCTAATATTATTCTATGGAAAATTTTCTTTATTCATAACTAATTAGCTAATGCATATTTTTAAATTCTGTTTTCACATTAAACGTATTTTTTTCATTTTTACTATTTTATTTCGAAGCTGTAAAATACGAATTTTTAATATGTGAAGTTTTTCATTTTGCAATTTCAAAATAAAATATTAAAAATGAAAAAAATTCGTTTTTAAAAAGGGAGTGTCAATTTAATAGTTGGGAATTTTCTGAATGTAAAAACAGAATTTAAAAATATATATCAGTTAATTAGTTATAAGTAAAGAAAATTTCCCATAGAATAACATTGCATCGGGCTTCCAACGAGGGTAAGTGAAGAGGGCCATTAAGGTTGCACATGAAATTCCATGTTTCATCCTTCCTATGTTATTGTATGGGATTTTTGTTGCTTAGTTTTATAACGATCTGTCATTGAAAAATGAAGTTTTTTGAACTTTCAGTTCTTTGAACTTTTTTTTTTTTAGCTTAATGAGCTAAAAAAAATTTAAATCAATTGATTAAAAAAAAAAAAAATGCTCATTGATTATGTTCAAAGAGTAATATTTGTTAGTTATAGAATATTACTCAATTCAATAATTATTGAATATTAAACAGAATATGAAAAGCTTTATTTTTCAATGAGAGATCCTCATCAAACTAAGCAACAAAAGCTCCATTGAATAATATGTGGAAATGGTTGAAACTGACTGACATACGGCCATTAATTCTGATGTTCTGAAATGTTAGAAGAAAAAATCATTCAAATCAAAAATAATTTCTCTGAATATATATTCAGATTTCCCAATATTGATATACTTTTTTTGGTGGTATACAGTCGGCAGCAAAAGTATTCAAGCATTAGCCAATAATTCCAATATCGAAAAAGTACACTTAATACTGTTTTGTTAAATAAATCCTTGTCGGGTCATGTTCTTAGACTGACTAAGAACATAACTCGACATCAGTTTATTTAACAAGGCAGTATGAAGTGTACTTTTTTTTCACAGGGATTATTGCTAGTGCTCGGATACTTTTGCTGCCGACTTTTTATCACCAAAAAATATATATCAATACTGGGAAACAATATTCACGAATCTACGAAATTGATATTGAAAAGTATCAAAAAATGTTATTCAGAAATATTTGAAAAAAATATTTTAGAATATCATGAAGTAATATTCAAAGACCTCAAAAATAGATATAGCTGAATATCTAAAAATATTATTCAGAAATATTTGAAAAAAATATTTCTAAATATCCAGAAGCAATATTTGAAAATCTCAAAAATTAATATAGCCAAATATTTAAAAATGTTATTAAGAAATATTAGAAAAGGGTATTGAGAAATATCTTGAAACAATATTCGAAAATCTATAAAATAGATATTGCTAAATATTTAAAAAAAATATTCAGGAATAACAAAATATAATATCAGGCAATATCTGAAAATGTTATTTAATAATGTCAAAATATAATATTCACAGATGTCTGTAAATATTGGCCAACATTAATAAATGTCAAAAAATAATATTCCTGGATATCTTTTAGGGGGGGTTCATTTTACGTTGGCCAATATCAAATTTTTATATTGGCCGATATTTTTGTGTTACCTGGGGTGGTGAATATTATGTTTCAGTTTTGAAAATTTTGCGACAACACATATCGTGAAAGCGTCATGAACTGGTAGGGAATTAGACATTATATCACGATATTGCTCGCCCGCATGTCGCTACTTCTGTTCAGCAATGTCTTAGTAGATGCAATATTAAAATCATGCCACATACCCCTTACAGTCCAGATCTCACACCATGCGATTTCTGGCTGTTTCCGACGTTGAAGAAGAAGCTCCGTGGCAGAAAATTTAATACAGATTCTGAAGTTATTTCAGCAGTGGAGGGTTCTTTGAAGCAGCTTCCAGAAAAGGGCTTCTCTACTTGTTTTGAAAAGTGGGTTGGACGATGGGACCGTTGCATATCATCTGGCGGAAGGTATTTTGAAAAAGAATGATGTATTTTTGCTGTAAATACATTTCTTGATTTTTTATGATTTTGCTCTCAGTTTTTATGGAATGCCCTTTGTACTTTCTATCAAAAAATTTATTTCGCAATTTATAAAAATTACATGTGCAAAAATCTACTTAATTTATGTCCTTTACATCTCAGTTAATAAGTTTTATATAATATAAAATAATAATAATAATAAAATGTTGTTCTAAATTTCTGAAGTTCAATTAACTTTAAATTTTATCTTGTGATTAATTTCATTTTAAGTGAAAATCTGTATTAACAGTCCAGCATCAGGTCCAGTGTCCAGTAAATCGGTAAGCCTGACATGTAATCAAGTTTAGGTCTAGTTGACTAAATTTTTTCTCTTGCATATTAAGTTCGGTTCATGTTAACTGATTTATTTTTCTTATGGGTCAGATTGACTGAGTTTTATTCCTGGGGGCTGGGCTGTCCGATTTATTTTTCTTGTGGGTCGGGTTCGGATTAGGCTGACTGAATTTTTTCCCTGCGGTTAGGTTTAAGTTTCCATTTTTTTTTTTTTTTTTTTTTTTAATATAAACGTTCCGTAGGAGGGGCCTAGCATAGCTAGAATCGCTCGACACCACTCCTGGAGTGGTGAGCGGCCCCTCCTCCCTGTTAATGAGTCGGGTCAACTTATGACATATTTCAAAAAATTTTATCATAATAAACAGAAATTTGTTTGATATAATTATAAACGTGCTACATATTCCTATGATTAAAGATACATGCACACAAATTATTGCATACATATTGCAGAAAGGCAATAAACAAAGAAAAATCATATATATATATATATATAAATATATATACTAAACTAAAGCATATTTTTGTACTCTTGAAGTACATAACACAAATAAATGGTTAAAAATTATTCATCTATTTTTTAGATTTTTAAGTTTATAACTTAGTGTATCAATTCCATTAAAAAAAAAAAATAAATAAATGATTTACTAACTCTGTAACAATAAAAATTAATTTTATTTTATAACTTTAAAAAGTTTTGCACGATTTTCAGACGAATCATTAAATTTAATTTAGTTTTCGGGTTTCGGATATGAAAAAATCAGGTTCGGGTCAGATAAAATATTTTTGTTGTTGTTAGTTTGATTCCAATCTAAATTCATTTTATCAATGCTGCTGGGAGATGAACATTCCATAGGAATGCACATCCAATGTAAAATTAATGGTTGAAAGATGATTTGACTAGTTTTTGGTGTTTTGTACAAGGAAAGGTACTGGCAGTTTTGAAACAGAAAGGCTCATTTTTTAATAGTAAAAGCTTTCTGTATGTTTCTGTTAAGAAAAAATAATATGGATTGCATGCATTTTTAAATATTTAAAACTTCATATTTTCTAAAATATTATAACTATTAAAAAACCCTTTTTTAATCTGTAAAAATTCAATTTTTTTCAATTTTTCCAATGTTTTTAGAAAAAAACTGGTTTTTTTTTCCACTGCCTCAAAATTTCCGGAAATTTTACGTCTCTAAGTGTAAGCATCTATGATTCTCCAATAATTGTACAGAAAGTAAATAATTGTGTATGGAATATTCTTTTATTAAAATGATTACAAAAACAAAATTAAGGCTACTTTTACTTCTATGAATTTTATCTAATTTTACAGATTTAGTTAAGTAAGTGCCAAAGTCAATACCCGCCATTTTTTTTTTTTTTTTTTGGGGGGGGGGGGATTTTAAGTCCTAAAATTCTCAATTTATATTGAATTTTTTCTTCAAATTTCAATTTTTGTTTCTTTAAAAAATTGTAATTTTGTATTAAAGGTGTATTTTCTTGTCAGTCATATATTCCATCTTGAAATGAAAGAAAAATATTTGTATGTTTCAATTTGTCTTACAATGTATACACACCATCTAGAAATGATTTAAAAAGACAACCTTGCCTTTGTTGGTGTGACATTTTCTTTTGTATTCATATCTTTCAGTTAATTATGCTAACTATTTAAATTTATTTGCATTTCAAATTTCAAAAATTTCATTTTTTTACTTTAGTTAATTCAGATTTTTTTGGGGACTACACAAGATGTTGACACCCCCCCCCCCCCCCCCAAATAATTAAGTTTAGTTTCTTTAGTGGGCAAACATTTTAATGCCTGCATACAATTGATTTTACATTATATTAAGTAAGTAGTGTTGAATTATAATAAAGAACATATAGTTGAAATTATTTGTCATACATTCGTCCCCATTTAATCGGGTAACAGATAATCGAATACCCCACTTAACCAAATAACATTCATCAGAACCACACTCATAGGATCAATGTTAATTTCCCCCGGATATTCGAATACCTGCTTAATTGAATACTACAATTGGTTGGAACCATCAATATTCGTTTAAGCGGGAACGACAGTACTTTGACAAGGTTCAAAGTTACTCCTATGCTAGTGCTGACTCTAGACCAGAGGTGGCAAAAACCATGATTTAGAAATTTAATATTTTTAGTTGTCTTTTTGTGGTTTTTCATAATTTTTGACTGTTATTTAAATCTAGGTGTTTTTTAGCTCATGAACAAGCTTAACCATGATTTAAATTTTGATTTTTTAACTCATTTTATAATTTAATCATAATTTTCTATCAACATAAGCACATTTAAATTTTTTGTCATAGACAGTATAGAAAATTTATAATATATATATCACACCTGGAAGTGGCAAAAACCATGATTTAGGAATAAAATTTTTTTGGTGTTTGATTGTTATTTTAATATATTTATTTTTTTAAGCTTATGAGCATGCTTAAAACAAGATGGGAATTTTATTGTTTTAACCAGGGTTTTGGACCCGCCCACAACCCCCACCCCCACCCCACCCCAAAAAAAAACACGTTTTTTTTTTTTTTTTTTTTTTTTTTATTTACTCACTTTAAAAAAACGTTTTTTAAACATAATCATTTTTTTTTTTTTTTTTTTTTTTTTTTTAAGTTATTTATTATATTCTAAATGACATTATTATATACTAATTTGATATTATGTAATTATTTTTTCACCTTCAGTTTATGAAAAATCCCTTTCACTGCAACCAATAATACCTTAAGAAAACCTTTTCTAATACAATTTGCAATATCTATAAAATTTGATTTGAGAAGGAATATGTGTACGCAGCGCGTGTATACCTTCACACGTGCACGTGCAGCTCGCATGTGTGTGCTGCCGAAGGCAGTGGGGACCCGGTTTGAGCTTTTACCCGATCAGAAAGGATTTTATTTTTTATTTTTTAAGGGGGCACGAAGGGTGAGGGAAGGAATACGTGTGCACAGCGTGTGTAACCCTTAACTTGTGCATGTGCAGCATGCACGGGACTGCGCTGCCGAGGGACCCGGTGTGAGTTTTTATCCGATCAGAAATGATTTTTTTTAGGGGGTACGAAGGGTCAGGGAAGGAATACGCGCACGCACGGGTTGCGCTGCCGAAAACAGTGGGGACCCGGTGCGACTTTTTACCCGATCAGAAATGAATTTTTTTTAATTTCTTTTCTTAAGACTAAAAGTTACTGTTAGTGATTCATTTAAAAATACTGACCTGCTAGTGGGTGAAGCTCGCCAGTCTTTTATTAAAGCATGTTGGCTGTTTTCTTTACACAATGATATTTATATTCCTTCCTATTTGCCTATGATTTTGAGTTTCACAACAGCTCACAGGGATCATGTAGCATAAAAACTAGTATTTTAAGCAAAATTCTAAAAATTAACTCATTTAAACCATAAACAGTGGGTCTTATGTGCATGCACAGTAATTTCACTACTGCAAATTTTGCTAAGGGACAGTCGGAAAAAATGCTAATTCTGCTGTGTGACTGTTGGGAGAAAAAGCTAATTTTTGCTGAGGGATCATTGAGAAAAATACACGATTTTTGATAAGTGGCCATTGGGAAAACATAATTTTTGGCGAAGGACATGTAAAAAAAAACTTTTTTTTTTTGAGAAACCAGGGTTAGAAAAAAAACCCAACCCATGTGCTTTTTTATTTCGAGGTTTTTTATAAAAAAAAAATCTAGTTTTGACTGGGTTGATTGTTATATAATTAAGTTGTTTTAAGATTACTTTTAAATAATCAATCTTAACTAAAGAAAAGCATAATAATGAAATTACTGAACATGCTCTGTATATAGACTAAAACAGGGCACGAAATTTCTGCTCGCCAGCTCGCAGTTGGCGAGTGGAATTTTTACTGTGGCGAGTAAAAATTTGGTCTAGTTATAGATACAATTCTTACACAATACGGTAACAGAAAACTTTTTTTTTAATAGATTTAAATATGGTAAAATCTTGCCATCTTATAACCTCATATTGAACCTCTCCTCTTTAGATTCTCGGAGACCCGAGACTGTGTGTGCGCTGCCCGAGATCGCCCCAATCTGGAAAAGGAAAATTGCTTATTGCATACATAAGTTTTGATATCTTCGGCAGTTTCGTTTCTTACTCTGTTATTTCTCCAAGCAGAGCGAGAATAGGCGAGTAGAAAGCCTCTTTGTCTGTCGCCCACTGTCCGAGAAAAGAGATATGCGATATTGTCACATGAAAATGAGCCCGAGCCCTTTTAAAAATACTGCCTATGTATACTTTGTTGAATAATAATTAAAAAAGGAAAGAAAAACCAGTTCAGTATCAGTTTTCCAATTTTTTACTGAAATGCCAATGATTTGCGCTTGTAATGATTTGTCAGCAATGATTTTATCGAAAAAGTTATTCCGAAATGTCTATTTCAAATGACAACAATGAACAAGTTATATACATCGACATTCTGACTAATTACAAAAATAAAATAGGCGAAAAAGACATTTCTAATATAAAACGTTCAGTAAATAAATAGATAAGAAAGCTTAATATTTCACAATAAAAATGTTTTTACTGGATATTGTTCGACAAAGATTTTTTTTTCCTCTTTTTTTTCTCTTTAATGACTCTTACCATGTATGTTATTAGATATTTTAATCCTTTTCAAATCTCAAATACAATACATTATAATGATTTTTAATTATAGATGATTATGATACATGATGATATACAATACTTTTCTAATATATATAATTTTAGACATATTTGTAAAAGCATTTTAAATAGTTAGGAAAAATAAAAAACCTAAAATGCGTAAAAAAGGAAAAAGTGGCAAGCCTATTTCGTAAAGAGTAAAACTTTTTTTTTTTTTTGGCGAGTGTAATATGAGTTGAAATTTCGAGCCCTGGACTAAAATATGTAAAACAGTAATTTTTAGATAAGAAAAAAAAAAATTATTAATATACATGATTTATTTTAATGTCAATAAGGAAATTTCTAGAAGCAGAAAATTTTTTCGAGATTAAGAATACAGTCGACTCTGTGAAATCCGCACTGTACTTTTGAATGCAAATGAAAATCTTACTTGAAGTTAAGGTTGCAAAAAGTAAATTAAGTTGAAATTTTCATTTCTTTATTAGTTCTTAAAAGGAATGGTTAATAATTTAAGATTCCTAATGCATTTTGATTCTTTAAGAGAAAAGTTTTTATGGTAAAAAAGTTAAAAAAAAAAAAGCTAATACAAATTACTCTTCTTTCTTTCTTTAAAATCTGTTTAATTATTTGTTTTAAATTTATTTTTATTACTTCATAATTCTTTTTTAATATTTAACTTTAGTAGGATAAATATTGTTAATTTAGATGTAGCTTTATTTCAAGTATGATTACTATTGTTGCACTGTATTTTATTTTTGTTTTAACTTTTTTATACATTTACTTACATTGTAATAGTATATTTAACATTTTAAAACAGTTTTGTAATATAGTTAAACATTAGATTTTATACTAATAATATAAGTTTATCATCCGATTGAGAGAGTCAAACAAACAATGATCTATAATCCACAAAAGTCTGTGTTCCAACCTCTGCGGATTTCACTGAGTTGACTGTACGGATTTCTGTCCCAGATGTCATTTCATTGATGGCAAATTCATTGTTTGTTTGTCACGCAGTACTGCAAGTAGTGGACATTTTGAACTCACTGAGATGTCTTTCTGAAGTCTGTTTACAGAGAAACAGTTTATTCATTTTTAAAACTCTGTATGGCATATGGCTCTGCCATCTGTTATAAACTTTTGACACGCCATTAGATATAAAAAACTTATGCAACTAATTTTGAAACTTCTGTAACTTTTTTTTTTTTTTTTTGAAATCATTTTTGAAAAAAGAAAAAAATGAATAGTAACCTATGATTTCTTAACAGAAATAGATTTAGAAAAGCTTTAAATACATGAAATCAAAATTTCTGTTCAAAACATTATTTTTTTAGTTATGATTAAAAAAACCACCCATATTGTTGTAATCTATTTTGAAACAAAAAATTAACATTAGTGGTTCCAAACTTTAAGCCTGCATAAATCCTGAACTACTTGATTAAAGGACTTGGAATTTTGGCTCCTAGTTAAAAAAAAAATTCAGAAGTTAGTGTTTGTATTAAAAAATTTCAAGTTTGGTGCAATATTTGTATGTAGATGGTATGACAGGATAGTACATCGATGTATCATGAAACACTGGTTTAATTTTAGCATCATAAAATCGCTTTTAATTTTAATATTTCTTACCAGTCGATAAATTACGATACATCAAACTTGATCGGCGTAAAACATCACACTGTTATTATCAAAACCAAGGTCGTACATCAATGCAAGGCATCAAACTGCTATTTTCAAAACCGGTGTCTTACGTCAATGTTAGGGATCAAACTGCTATTTGCAAAACATATTTTGCCGAACAAAAATATGACAAACGCTTTAAAAAGTGAAAAAATAAAAAACTTTTTTTGGAATTAAAAGATTTGACAACATATTCTGTACACTTATACCACGTATTTGGATAATTACTGACGAGAGTTCAAAAGAAGATAAAAGTCTTAACCATATTATTTTATTGTGAGTTCAGAGAAGACTACTCGCATTTGCATAGCTTGATGTTTTTTAGATAGAAGTGGGCATGTTACAATTTTTATTCAAGCTCCTCTCAATTTTTATATAGACAAAATTATAGGCATATTAAAGAAAAATTCTTATTAATCGGCAAGAACTTTTCATAACTTGATACAATTTGTATGGTTGGATGAATTTCATCAACATGGAGTAGACACTTAAAATTTTATCCAATCCTCCCTTATTTAACAGTGAAAAATGTTATAAGCCCAAATGCTTATAACTTTTCAACAAATCAGGTGTGGTGCCAACGGGGGGTCCGGGTTCAACAGCCAAGTGTTAGAAATTAATCAGTTTCATCGCATAAAGTATTTGATTGAGTCACCATTGGGGAACTATTATACTTTTCCTGTTATTAGTGAGGAAGATTGTGTAGAGTTCAGCAATACATACTTCATGCTAAGTTAGCCTAATTTTGATAGCTTATTTTTTTCATTAAAAAATAGTACGTTTGTGCTACTGTACCTCTAAATAAAATCAAGATATAAAAAAGGCTTGATTTTACATCATGTTTCCCCATCTGACCCTACCTAAAAAGTTTTTGAACATAAGTCATTTTTTTTTTATTATTATTATGACAGTTCAGATTAATCAGTTTTACAAACAATCCTAATTTTTATTTTTCAAAAAACTGTTACCAGTGATCCTTGAAACTATTTTGTGTACTTTTGGCATTTTAATTATTATTATTATTATTTATTCATTTATTTTTTTTCAAATGAACATTCAATATATTTTTAAATTGTAATTTGCTCAGCTTACATGTTTAAATGCAATTTACTTAATATAATAATTATATTTAAACGCAATCACCTCTCACTAATCTGAACTGTCCTGTCTATGCGAATGTCATAAGGTCCCGTCGTGAAGAACAGGAAAATATTGCTATACATCTCTCACTTATAAGTGACAGTTTGAAAGTCTCTCTCAGTTATACGTGGAAATCGTTAGTGCAATTTACCAACTTTGTGTTAAGTGCTAAACTTTTTTTTGCATTTAAAAATCTTTCTGCCGGTGTCAAGGTCAAAAAATGGTTTCTATAATCGAACAAAGTGGAAAAGAGGATGTAACAATTCGACCGCCCCCCACCCCCTTCTCCTCATTTCTTCTCTCTTTATTTTTTAATCAAGCCACTTGCATATTAACCTTTCCACCTTGTCTTTGTTAGGCTGCTTAGCTGAAAAATAAATTTGCCGCTCAAGTTTTTTTTTTTTTTTTTTTTTTTCAGTAATATTGTGAAACTGTCCCACCTTATGTTACTGCTTTAACATAGCTGAACACTGAGATGATACCTTCAAAATGCTGGTGTAGCTTAAATAAAATGACACATTTTAATGCATTAGATTTAGAAAAGGTCTTTTTGCAAAAGGAACCTAAGCTAAAACAAACCAGCATTGATTTTTTTTCTTCTTTTAAATACACAGTGATTTTATACACCTTTTTATTTTATAAAAAGTTATTAAGCATAATTCTAATATTGTTAAATGTATTTCTTTCCCATAATGTTTATAAAGAATTTACTCATAACATGCTCTTAGTTATGCGCAATATTAAATCGGTCCCTTCAAATGCGTATAAGTGAGAGATGACTACTAATATACAATGTTAAATTTTGCCTCTTCTGAAATTTTTGCATGCAGGAATGTGTTCATTAAATAAATGTATCTGTGCTTATTTGAGATAAGTTAATATCGACTGTTTTATTATGCTTTTAAGTTATTGATTCTTTATTTTAGAAACCTTGGGAAGTTTCTACTAATAACTCCTTTAGTTCTGAGAGCATGTCTTTGGAAGCTCCGTTTACAGGAGCGGATTCTTTTGAGATTTTACAGAAAAGTGACCAGCTGACATCGCCTTCTCCAGAAAAGGGTAATTGTTTTTAATTGTGCAGTATTAGGTATACCAATTTATTCATTTGTTCTTTTCTATATTTGAATACCTTTGCTATTTTTGTGTTTCCTTTGATGTGAAAGTAGATGTGTGTATGGAGTGCTACTCCATACACACATCTGTGTTTATGGAGTAGTGGATCTGATTGTAGTGTAGATGTGTCTATGGAGTTCTACGGTTTTAGGCTTGAAATACTGTTGTCTCTCATAATAAACAAATTTTTATTAGTTTTCTGTAGTAACTAGTTTCATTTCTTTAATCATAAAGGGTGGTTCTCATAATAAGTAGGTAACAGAAGACAAAACCAAATTGAAACCCGTTGATCACTATCAAGCACCTGTGCTTTGTTCTTGCATAGCTGGCAAGTTTTACTGCCCGGGAGTAAAATTTACTCTTTTTTGACATTTTTTACACTTTTACTCCTAGATCACTGTTTTTACTCTTTTTCTACTATTTCAACATTTTTCTACCGATTTTTACTTTCTTCTATATGTAATATAGAGAAAGTATTGGATTCATGAAAATTTTCGACCTCTGTTTTTTGATGGATTTATACGTTTTGGGATGTCCAGAACATGAATTGACAGTTTTTAAAAAAATGTCTGTCTGTCTGTATCACTTTTTTGTGGATGCTGTATCTCACGAACCAATGAATAAAATTTAACGAAAGTTGGTATTTAGTTGCACCCTGACATAAATTGGTGCTGAATAGATTTGGGGATCAATCGCTCAACAGGTGGCACTGTGATCGCATTTTATGCAAACTTTTAACATGGCAGTATAGGACAAAATTTCGTATAAATGTGCATAATGAGAGTTATTTTAAACTTGTGATTGTAAAATTAATATGAATTATTGATAATAGTAGTAGTTAACTAGGAAAATATTTTGTGCATGTGGGGGCATTGGTTGCCCCCCTGGGGGGGAGTAAATTTTCAAGATGGATATCTTTCGAAAGGTTTCATTGATAATAGTAGTAGTTAACTAGGAAAAAAATTTTGTGCATGTGGGGGCATCATTTCAAGATGGGTATCTTTCGAAAGACCTCATCAATACGTTTAAAATGAATGGTTGAACTAGAAATCTGTGATAATTTAAAACAAAGTTATCGATTTTTTTTTACTTTTAACGAAAAAAAAAAAACTAGGGAGGAGGGTGTCTGCATTTTTTTTTTTTTTTTTTTTTTTTTTTTTGTGAGCTGTTTTATTTTTTGGAATTCTTGCAGGTTGGCAGGTATGTTCTTGTCGTCAAAGGAAAGCTAATTAAAAACTGCTAGGGCTCTGTTGAGGGAGGGGGGGGGATAATTCTGTCGTAAAATGTTAGAGCATCTCCCTGTAGCTTTTTAAACTGTTTCTATCATGAGAAATCAGAATTGTCCTGTAATATTTGTAATTATTCAAACCTTTTTTTCTCTTTCTAGGTTTAAAATTGTTTGCTCCATGGCCTACAGATTTTATAATTCCTACAACGGTGTTTTCTGAATCTTTGGAAAATGAAGCTGTCATAGGGAATTTATCTTGGTCAAGCAAGAGTGAGCTTTTAAAAATAATAGCAGAAGTATTCAAGTACACATCGAACCCATCTCTTTTCCAACGAGACATAGTTGCTAGGCAACTGATCAAACAATATCTTAACTTAAAAAGCAACATAGGAGGAGGACACGAAGGGTGGTCTAAAAAAATTTATGACAGTGAAAAATGAAGCTAGGAAAAGAAGCATCTTCAGTCATAAAAGAAAAATTTTTAGTAAGAAAGACCAAAGAGATGAGAATTTACAGTATTCACCAAAAGTGCAGAAAACATTGCCTTGTGAACCTATAGCAGGTTCAACAGCCAATCTAGAAGCAAAAGAGAAGATGTTAGTTGAGATGGGGAAAATGCCTGGCAGTAGGTGTTTAAAAACACTTCGTGAAGGATTGAAAGTTACTTATAAAAAGCGTAGAAGTGCCACCAATGCAAATATCCTTATGGGTGATTTAAAAACAATGTTCCCAGCCCTTTTCACCATTTTAGGAATTAATTACGATTTCCAAGTTCTTTACAATATAGACTTGGAGAAAAGCATGCTTACATCATTACATGCATGTAGCTCTGCTGTAGAAGAATATGCCAAAACGAAGAAAAAAGGTCAAAAATTGTTGAACATGTCCATTTCTGAAAATATTAACAGTAAAGTAATTCTCACTATATTGCTGATTCCAGAAATTCTTAGGGAAGATTCAGATTTTCTATATAAGAAGTTTCCTTCGGAAAGTAACATGCAAGATTTAATTGATAACACCCCATTTATGCATAGTTGGTGACCCATTTTGTACGTCAGAAGTATACGTTGTTGCTGAAAGGAAAAACTGAATTGAATGCTGTGATTTTATCGAAGGGATTGTTGCGTTAATAGGATTGTACTTCGTTGCAAATATTGAATATCCCAAAGAGGCAATGGCAACTTTGAAATTTTTCCAATCTTACATTTTGAAGTTGCCATGTAAAAATTTGCCTGGAAAATTAATTACGTTTTGTAAAGCATTATCTTAATTGCTTGATTATCTTAATGTGCTCTTCCCACTTGACGTCAGAGGTCACATGATAGAGGAAAAACAAATAGCAGACAAATCTTGTTTATCTATAGCGATTGCTGAAATAACGTATTTTCTATTCTTATTTTTGATCAATCGTATTTAATCAGTGTTATTTTTTCATACATCATTTTTAATCCATTTTATATCATTATTCATCATCTTTTGTTTTCTGTATACATTTACAATCATTTAGTTTAAATTTGTTATTGATGTTCATGAAGAACATGTTAAATACTCTGATTTTTGGTACTTAAATCAGTAACAGTGCAACATCGTACTGCGTAAATCTATTTAGACCAGTAACTAAGTTAATTAACTTGTTGTAACACCTTTAATTAAATGAAAACATTTTAAAATTTCAAATTATAATCCATAAACTTTCCGCAAGAACAAGCTATTATTTATTGTTAGATCAGTTAATGTAACAGTTACACATAGAGCATTCAAAAATCGATTCTTACAGTTGAAAATAAATAAACACAAAATGTTTTTTTAAAATTATTAATTTACAAATAAAACTATTATACTGTTTACAAATGCACAATATTACTTTTATCTTATTTTATATTAAATATTAACATTTTTGTTCTCAAGAACAATATTTATTTGAATTCGATTCTCAGAATTCGATTATTCGTTTTCTTCTATCACGTGATTGAGCAGACGACGGTGGGAAAAGCCCATTGATTCAAATTATCCAATTATTCAAATTATCCAACTATGCATAAATGGGGTGTTACATGAGTATCAACATGAATCGACTTTTACTAAATATAAATATAGGGATTGGGAGACTATAAAATTTAGGTTTTATACAGTCAAAATTGTGTTGTGGGATTTTTTTTTTTTTCTTTTCGGCTGAAGTCATGTTTACTGCAATGTATGTCGTACATCCAATTTATTTCTGTATTGTTACCAATTTTTTTTTTTTTTCTTTTCATTTTTTAACTGTTATTGTCGACCTCACCTTTTTATAATAAATTTTGTATAATTGTTATGTATATTCTTTGTAAATTTGTGTTGTAAAACATACAAGTAATAAACCTGTACGTTTTTATTATTTTTTTTTTTTCTGTATGCTATTTTTAATACACCAATAAATTTAGTAATTTTTTTTGTCCTTTTCAAGGTATTCAGTTGAAAATTTTTATATAAATAATCATTAATAGAATTTCTTTTAATAATTTAATTTCTTTTTATTATAGTTGAATATTGATTTTTAAAATACCATATATCAGTTCAGTTTCATTTTAAAGAATTTAACTATACTGAAATTCACTTCAAATAATTTAAGCCTATAGGCAGTAATGTATAAGAATTCTTTTTTGTATTCCTCTAAATGAACTATATGTCGTATACTTGTGAAAATTAAGAGTTCCTGCGGCAGTGACCTATAAGATTTTTACCAAGTTTGAGCTCAATTGAATAGAGCATTTAGGTACTATCGTAAAACTCTAAAAAAGTAAAATATGAAATCGAGAAGCCTCAAAACGTATAGATATACCAAAATCTCAAATAAAGAAATTAAAAACATGCAATTTTTTTTTGTATGGAAGAGTGTTATTATTTCATAAATTTTTGATAATTTACTCTTGTATTACTTAACTTGTACACTTTACAATGTGTGATATGTACCCGGTGTTTCAATTTGTTTAAGTAGCTGATCTCTTTTAAAGTATTATTGGCATTAGTATTAACTCCTTCATGAGCGCCTTTTACAGAATTAATCTTTTGTCATGTTTTTCAAAACAGAATTTTTTGCCTAGTTGAATCTAGAAAATGTCCCAATTAAAAAGGAAAAAAGACAAAATTTACAATAAAAGATATTTTGTGGGAATAATCAAGGATTCTGAGCACATTAAGTGTGACACTTGTCCTGAAGGGGTCAAACTTCCTATTACAAGCATATTTTTAATTAGGAAAATTTTCATGGAATTTCTGTGTAAAATAAAAATTTCATTGATGCAGCTTATCAGTTTCATTAGTTAAACTTATTGTGGAGTGTACCTGTTTTACCATCAGAGATGCCAACTTCTAATGAGAAAAAAGCAGGAGATTTTTTTAACAGAAACCAAGAGACTTTTTCCAACACGAAAGTTTATAAGAAAAATGAGTAAAGTCAAAATAGACAGATTTGTTCATTCTGCTCCTAATATAAAACAATAAGGATCTTTTTTTTTTTTTTTTTTTTTAAGAAAAGGTAATAAAGAAATGAAAATATCAGCTATATTCTAATGAAATTTGAATTCTTTAAGTTTCAATAATTATGGTATTTAAAAAAAAAAATCTTTTAATAATAAGACATTTTTTATTATGCAAAAATTAGTTTCAAGGCATTGTATAGTAATTCACATTCAAACTGAACTTGATAAATTGCAGGGCAAGATAAATTTCAATTTTCTTTCAAATTTTTTTACTCAGTCCCACAAATTTTAAGCATAAATTATGCTAAGAGGGATAGATAAAAATTACATCAGAAAAGCAGGAGAAAAGAGTGGAAAATCAGGAGCATGGAAAAGCAAGCAAATATCAGGAGACTCCTGCCAAAAGCACAGTGTGGCAGCAATCAAGGAAATCATGAAAAAATCAGGGTACTTTATCAATCTGGAAAAATCAGGGAATTTTGTAAAAACACACCCCAAAATCATGAAAAGTTTTATTATTGCCCTGCAAGCATGACTGAAAGATCGCCAAACAGGTTCTATTTTAACCCCTTAACTGACCTGGGCATATATATGCTACGGCAAAAGTGATTAATCTAGGGATTATACATAATTACTGGTGATTATGCATACTCCCCACTAAATTTTGGGGAATATGATTAATTATTCATTATTTATCACATTTACCGGTTATCTTAGCAGTGCTGCAGCACAAATTTTTGCATATTTTTCAGATACATGCACTTTAAAATAGGGGTATCTAGTGATTTTTTCTTTCTTTTTTTTTTTTTTTTCTTTTCATGTACGCAAAGTGTACAGACGTACGTAATACTGGCTGCTGCAGTGCAAAATTTTACATATTTTTGAATTTCATGCATTTAGAGATATGGGTATCCAGTGATTTTTTTTTTTCATGTATGCAAAGTGTACAGATGTGAGTGGTTGCTGCTGTACTAAAATTTACTTAAAATGCATGAAATAAAAAAAAGCAAAGTTTTCTACTGCAGCTGCCAGTATCACTCACACCTATACGCTTTGCGTACAAGAAAACAAAACAAACAAAAATAATCACTGGATACCCCTATCTCAAAATGCATAAATCTAATAAAATAAACAAAATTTTGTACTGCAGCAGTCAGTAATGCACACGTCTGTACGCTTTCAATAAAAAAAAAAAAAATACTGAACACTTCCGTTTCAAAATGAATGAATCAAAATTTATCACATTCCCCATTATGCATTGGGGACTTTATAAAAAAAACCGGTAAATGTGGTAAATATTAAATAATGTATCACATTCCCCAAAATTTAGTGGGGATTATGTATAATCACTGGTAATTATGCATAATCTCTGGTCAGTTTTACTGTAATATATATTCCGAAGTACGATCCTTTGTATTTTACTGCTACCAGTGAAACTACTCACACAGCTTGGCAGTGCAGTAAAATAACTTTGAAAGTGAATCTTGACAGTGTCTTCAAAACATTTGCTCATTTTAGAGTTGAAACATAATAGTAACACTTTGAAGCAAATCTCCTAAATTATCTTCGGCAGGTAAGGGGTTAACCATGATTGCACAGGATTGGCTACATTTTGTTGAATCTCACCTAGTTAACATAGAATAAATAAATAAATATTTTTGGTGCAAATTTTAATTTCTCCGAAATTTTGAATTTTTCATTTCACTTTCTTTTTTGTACGTGAACAAAGAGGAAAATAATAGAGATTGAGATATATTTTACCATCGGTATAGTGTTTTGAATTGCAGTAGTTTAGCGAGCATGTTACACAAAATTCTAGAAATTTGTCAAGATTAGTCATGGAAAAATCAGGAAACTCTTTTTCTGAATTTCTGTAGCCTCCCTGAAGCAGGAGACTTGGCATGTCTGTATCATTTATTTGCCTAAATTAGACCAAAAAAATAATTTGAAGCTACATTCATGTCCAAAATTATCTTTTCTGAAAACTATAATTTTATGAGTTCCTGTGGAATGATACATAACATCCTAAAACCTAAATGTAAAAGGAAATAAGAAAGAAAAACCCTGCAAATGACGCATATATTATAAAACACTTTCCTGCAATTAAGAAAAGTAGTTTAGCACATTGCTCTCATATTTTAATACTTTTGATGCCCCATGTAATTATATATCATTCCACACAATTTCATAAAATTATAGTTTTCAGTTTCTGAGTAATCTGTGATTGTATGCATTTAAAGATAATTTTGGATGTGGAGCTTTTAATTAAGGGTAATACATGAAACTTTTTTTTTAATTGTTGGAAAGTGTTAATAATCTATGCATCATGACATGGTTTTTCTCGCTTGTTTCCCTTTAGGCTTTATGATGTGTATCATTCCACTAAAATTCATAAAATTGTTGTTTTCAGTTTCCAAGAAATTTGCAATTTTGGACAGGAGTGTAAGTGAAATTACAATCTTTAAAGGGCAACTTTAGATAGATCCTAAAAAATTACCAATAGAGAGATATAACCCATTCAAATTCCAGGAATTACACAATTTTGGGTTTCCAAATTATTTTCTATATTTTGATACTTCTGTGCTGAAATGCATTTTTTTTTTTTTTTTTTTGTTTAACCCTTGTTTAAAAAACTAATTAAAATGAATTTTAAGGTAATTGACACTAAAATCCAAAACTTCAAATTGATTTAATTTTTGAAACATTATAAAAAATGAAGAGGTAATTTAGTTTCTTGGTGTATAAGAAATAATAAGATGCCTTAATTAAGAACAGCTAACTAAATTTAGTTAGCTATTCTAATATAATTATTTTGATTTTTCATTATTATTAGCATTGTGCTTCTGAAAAGCCAATTTTTCTATACTTGTTTACTAATTAGAGAGCCAGAGTAATGCCCCCAGTCATTGAACATCCTCCAAGTAAACTGTATGCTAAAATTATTTTCAGAATGGATTAGATAGTCAAATCTAATGGAAATAAGTGCTTTTGATTAACACTGTAACTTTATTATATACGGAAAGAAAACTGTTGTAAAATATACAAGTTAGCACCACCAGTTTTTGGTGGTGCTTATTGCTTGTATTGAGGGATACAAGTTTTCAAGACTGTAAGGGAAGGTTAAGAAACATTACCTAATTAAAATAAGCGTTCTAAAATACATTAAAACGTTTCCAGATATTTCAAAAGCATTGCTGAAATAATAAAAATTGTTTCTGTAAATGACAAACTCTTTGAAAAAGTTTCTAAAATACTGGGAAATTTTTCTGATTATATCGCAAAAATTTCTGAAATACAACAAAATGCTTCTGAATATAACAGAAACATACAAAAAAGGTTTTAAAGTTCTCAAAAATGTTTCTGGATGTAACAGAAACGTTTCAAAATGTTTTTTAAAACAATCAAAAATGTTTCTGAATATGTCAGAAACATTTCAAAAATTTTTTGAAATACTCAAAATTGTTTCTGAATATAACAGAAACATACAAAAAAAGGTTTTAAAGTTCTCAAAAATGTTTCTGGATGTAACAGAAACGTTTCAAAATGTTTTTTAAAACAATCAAAAATGTTTCTGAATATGTCAGAAACATTTCAAATTTTTTTTTGGAATACTCAAAATTGTTTCTGAATATAACAGAAACATACAAAAAAAGCTTTTAAAGTTCTCAAAAATGTTTCTGGGTGTAACAGAAACGTTTCAAAATGTTTTTTAAAACAATCAAAAATGTTTCTGAATTTGTCAGAAACATTTCAAAATTTTTTTTGAAATACTCAAAATTGTTTCTGAATAGTACAGAAAGAGGATGCGAAAATACTCAGAAATGTTTCTGAACATTACAGAAAGAGGTTTCCAAAATACTCAGAAACGTTTCTGAATATTACAAAGAAAGGTTTCCAATATACTCAGAAACATTTTTGAAAATTACATGCACCGTAGCTGCCCCATATATTCAGAAACGTTTCTGAATTTTTTTTACAGTGTACCCCTAAGTCGTAGCACATGAATCAGAAAATGCATAAAAAATCTGTACTACAGTGGTCACTATCCCGATATCAAAAAAAAAAAAAAAAAAAAAAACATCACTGGATACTCCTAATTCATGGCACATGAATAAGAAAATGCATGAAAATCTATACTGCATCAATTACTAGAATACACTTTTCCCCCCTAAATAATTCCATTTATTAAAAAGTAAAATAAAATAAAATACACTCAAAAAATTAATTTTTATATCTCAAAAAGGCATTAAAAAGAAAAATCATTCAGCTGGGCCGCATTACGATAAACAGACGCACGCGGCTGGCGCAAAAAGAAAAACAAAGTTCCAAGACAGTTAAATGAAGTTCCGATACAAAAGGTTGGCGAAACATCATGAATCACCAATGGGTACTCTATATTAAAGCTTAGCCTTATTTTCTTTTTACTGCTTGTGCTGCATTATATTTAGAGTAGAGTACAGTATAAGCTTGATACAGGGTTGCCACTCAAACAGGAGAATGAAATTACCTGACTTTTCAAAGGTTTTCCAGGTATATTCTAAAAAAATTCTATCCTAACCCTATATTGAGCATTGATTGTGTTGAGGGCAAAAGAATTAAGCTCCCACTTGTAAACACAAAATTTACATATGACAAAAGTTGCATATAATGTTTTTTTTTTTTTTTTTTTCCCTGACATTTATAGTCAATTTTCAAATTCCCTGACTATTCCAGGTTCTCCAGGTAGTGTGGCAACCCTACTGATATAAGGTAGTTTTCATACTACCTTAGCTATATTCCTCAAAAACATTATAAATGATTATTATGATACACAACTAAGACATTCAAATTCATTTAAAATTTAACAATATTCAGTTATAATGTATAAATACAGTGCATACAACATTCCCCAATTATCCCATTACATTAGACTTGTGATGTATCTAATTAAGGCCAGTGGCGGCTCGTGAATGACGTTTTAAGGGTGCTGCATCGAAGCGTCTAGAAAAAGTACATGGAATGGAATCTTTATTCGTCTTATTGGCGGACTCTTTTATTTTGAGAATCAACGTAATACATCAACACTTCAATAGCCAATCAGAAGAAAAAGCTTTCCATACTAATAAATTGTTTTTAGTCAGTAGCTTGCAGCCCACCCAATACGTCATTCACCAGCCGCCACTGAAAGGCTGTACATCAGTCAGATAGCTCCCTTTCTCCCTTCCCATGTTATCATATATATGATGTTGCTTCGTTTTACAAGGCTGTATCATTCAAAAATAAAGTTTTTCGGATTCTGTTTTTTGAAAAGAATACTACAGCTATTTTATTCCAATAAATAAATTTTGGCCTCTAATCGACGTATCTCTTAGTATATCGATTAGTTAGGATCTCTAATCAAAACATTTAAATTTATTTTTCCAAAAATTGCTAAGCTAAACGGTGACATATTACCAATAATAACAAGAAAATTGAGTAACATTTTGCGAAAAAAGCGACTGTAAATAATGAAAACAATAACATAACAATACTTTCGGGTCATCAGACGAAGCCTATAATTACATCTACGTAAAATTAAGTTTAAAAATATAAGCAAGTTTTAAGAAAATAAAATTATAAAATACTTACTACTAAATCATGGAAAGAATTTCGATATCCAATCAACAAATTAAACAAACACCGCGGAATTATACAGTGCAAGCAATTAGCTTAGCGTCTACAGGATGTACACATCCGGATGATGTACGCATGCGCTCCAAAGACCATGGACCATGGTATAAATTCGTGCGCATGAGGGATTTAAACGCTTTCGCTTTAAATTTTTTTTTAATTCATTATGAATAATGATGAGATAGAATATCTATAATTACAAAATACTTCGCTTATTTTAAATATTATCTAAATATTTTTTTGACGAAATGAGAAATCTTAAAATTAAAAATATTTTCTTCATATCAAAAATTTATTGACTGCAATTCACGTTGGTCAGCCAACCGACGTGCCTTGAAAGTAAGAACCGAATTACGACATTTTCGCCGAATAAACGCATGCATTTCGGCATAGTAATATAGTTCTATTTTTAAAGCAACTTTTACAAAAAACAAGAGTTTTCCTGAAAAAAACAAAAACGTTACTAGATTTAGAAAGATCCCATTAACAACATATAATAATTAAATTAAAATCGTTCGTGCGGTTTTAGAGATATTTTTTCATGAATTTAGTCCATTATAACCTTACACCCCACATTTTCCCTTTTTAGCTTTAAATTGAGATTCAGATCTCAAAACATACTGCATGTAGAAATGTAAAATTTTCAGGATAGATTAAGACCGAAGATAAAAGACTATTTTGAAAAGATCAGAACAAAATATGGATTATTTGCTGAGATATTAAGAGTCGGCTTTTACAAATCTCTTTGATGTCAAACTAGCCGTATATATGAGTTCGCAGCTTTCCGTCCGTTTGTCCATCCGCTTGCGTCACTCGAAAAACTGCCGTTTTTCATGATATTATGTGTATATAGAGAGTTTTAAGGTAAATTTAAGAAAAAATTGAAAGTTTTTACAGAATTTTTTTTTTTTTTTTTTTTTTTTTTTATAAAGGCTAAAAAAATGTATATTAATCTGAAAAAAAAAAAAAAAAAAATATATATATATATATAATAATGCAGTGTTGCATCATACACTTTTCATAAATTATTTGATTTAAATAATAGTACTTTTTGAATAATATATTTTAAGATTTTTTTAAATGAGGAAGAGCTGGTAATAATTACAAAAATTAAGATACAATACTAGGGCTGATTGATACTAATTTAAATATCTTAAAACTTATGGCAATACTTGCAACTAATTTCTAAAGTAACATCCAAGAAAGAAACATTTCGGTTAAAACTTAAAATGGTTATAATTATTTTTAAAAGTAATATAAATTATATATATAAAAAAAAATCTAAATGTTCAAAACCAACTAAATTTAAAATATTTTTTTACTGTACCATTGTACAACACTTATTTTTTTTAAGTTTTTTGAAAAATAATTCAAACAATCTTTAAGGCTGCTTTCTAATAAAAACTCACAATTTTTTGAGGTGACATAAAGGCTGTTTTCAATGATTGAAAAAAATAAAAAAATGTAGATATCACTTTTAAAGAGTAGAAAATAGAATAATGTTTGATGTCTTAAGATTTTATTTATTTATTTATTTATTTTTTAATTATCTTCTAGTATAGCTTCGTACCATTTTAATTTGTGAACTCTTAATAATTGAGATATTATTTTTGTAGTAATAAAGAAATGTATATACAGCAGAGAGTCAAAAATCTGCACAGCTCGCGACCAGAGGTTGTGGAGATTTGGCAGATTTTAGAGCCCATAAAAAATCATTTTCAATTTGAATAATAAAAGCAGAATATTAACCAAATTAAACATATACTAGTGAATAAAACACAATTTCACTTGTATATTAAATTATTACATATATAAGAATAACACTGAACATTAAATATGTATATAAAGAAAACAATAAATTAAATTGAAAAAATATTCGTCAAATTTAGACAAAATCTGTTCACATGCAGTTTGTTTTAAACTACACTTGAACATGCACACATACATCATTGAGATTTCTTCTTCTTTTTTTTTGTCTATTGTAAATAGTTATCAATTCTTATTTTGTAACACAAATTTATTTTTCAAAGTATTTAACTGAATTCTTCCGTAAACTTATCAGATAGCATTTTAAAAAATTAATTTATTGTTTCCCTCATTGATATGATCATCATAATTTTATTTGGATTAATTTAATATATTGTTGATAATTTCTTTATCAGAAACTTGGTTCTTGCAGTTTTTCATATTTTTGTTGTAATCATAAAATGCAAGCACGAAGTCTGCATTCAGGATCTTTTACAAAAATTCTGATTTCCAGTTTTGTAACTTAAATTTCATTGTTTGTATCTGAAAAGCTGTACGAATTTCGGACTTTGGGGGATTTTAGATCGGCAGATTTCTGGCTCTCTACAGTATATATATATTTTCTTTCTTTTTTTTTTTTAAGTACGTCAAAGTTGGAAATTTAGTTGATGATTTTCATCCCTTTTTTGTGATGCGAAAGTTTACAAATTCGAGTTTTGAGAAGTATTGTATTTAGAGAAAAAATTAAAACTTATTTCCCGTTTTAGGCACTTCAATGCAGAATTGCCACGCTACCTGGAAAACCTGGAATAGTGAGGGAATTTGAAAATTGACCATGAAAGTCAGGGAAAAGTCAAGGAATTTTAATATTTTAGCCAGAATCTGGAAAAGTCAGGGAATTTCATACAATGATTGCCAAAAACTAAATTAATTTTTCCTCCAACGTAGAGTCATTTTTCTTGTTTTTTTTTTTTTTCCTTAGCTTTTGCGATTAAAAAAAAAAAAAAAAGACCTCTTAGAAAGACCCCCGCATGGAGGGCAATCTGTCCTTAGGTCAAAGTAATATGTAACTTTTGTGTTTTCAAGTCGTGCCATAATTATTTTGCGCAACCAATGCACAATATATGGCTAGACTGGAATTTTCTTAGGACACGTCTGGAAAACTTGGAAAAGTCAGGGAATTTCATTCTGCTATTTGAGTGGTAACCCTGTCAGTGGTAATGCCAGCAAAATGCATACATTTTCATCAAAAATTAGTTCTGTGAATCTGTTGAAAATTTTACATTATTTACCACAATGATATCCATTTAAGAACAGCTTTAAGAATGCTTCTCACCATTTCCCACCAATTTCAGAATACCGTGTTAACGAGTGGGTAAAAGTAACATAATCTTCCATTTTAACATCCATGTAGCATAAAATTTACTTATAGTAATTCCATTTTAACATCCTTGTAGCATAAAATTTACTTATAGTAATATTAGCATAAAAATTGAATGGTTAACTGTTCACTAATCAAAATAAGAATTCATTTGTAGCACAACATTCTAAGAAATCACGATTAGAAGCTTTGCAGGTGCCATCTATATAAAATAAACAGATTTAAATATTTACATTCCATTATAAGTACCACTCCTTGCATCCCTTTTTATTTTTTGAATATATATAAATGAAAATTGATATAACTTTCAAAAATACCCAGTTTTGTGGTATTCGCCCAGGCCTTAGGTAAATACCCTAAATTTGGCTAGGATAAACAAAATTAAAAGCAACTGCTGGTTAAAAAGTAATGTTATAATAGCAAAAAGTAACAGATGATAGGAAAGTTCTGCTATAATAGCAAAAATTAAAAGCAACTGATGGTAGAAAAGTAATGCTAGAATAGCAATAAAAAAAGCATCTATTGGATGTGAATTACTGCTAGAATAGCCAATAGTGCAAGCAAGTGGTGGTCTTGATTGCTGCTAGGCCAGCAACTTATTCAAGCAACACAAGCTGGATTATGTATGCTGGACAAGCAATAAAAGTGAGCCAATACACACCATGGCATGCTGGTAATTCTGGTGGAACTAGCAAATATGAATGCTAGTTTTTATGCTATTTTACTTGCTGGGATACAGCATTTAAAGTTAGTCTAGCAAACAAATGCCAGCATGAAAAGCTGGATTATGTATGCTGGACAAGCAATAAAAGTGGGCCAAAATACACCATGACAAGCTGGTAATTCTGATAGAACCAGCAAATATTAATGCTAGTTTTATGCTATTTTACTTGCTGGGATACAGCGTCTAATGCTAGTCCACCAAACAGATACCAGCATGAAAAGCTGGATTATGTATGCTGGACAAGAAATAAAAGTGGGCCAAAACACACCATGACAAGCTGGTAATTCTGGTAGAACCAGCAAATATTAATGCTAGTTTTATGCTATTTTACTTGCTGGGATACAGCGTCTAATGCTAGTCCACCAAACAAATACCAGCATGAAAAGCTGGATTATGTATGCTGGACAAGCAATAAAAGTGGGCCCAAAACACACCATGACAAGCTGGTAATTCTGGTGCACCCAGCAAATATTAATGCTAGTTTTATGCTATTTTACTTGTTGGGATACATTATTTAATGCTAGTCTGGCAAAGAAAAAAAGCATCTGTTGGTTGTGAATTTCTGCTAGAATAGCAAAAAGTGCAAGCAAGTAGTGGTCGTGATGGCTGCTAGACCAGCAAAATATTCAAGCTACACAAGCTGGAATATATATGCTGGACAAGCGTATAAAGTGTGCCAAAACACACCATGACTTGCTGATAGTTCTGGTGGAACTAGCAAATATTTATGGTAGTTTTATGCTATTTTACTAGCTGGGATGAAGCATGTAGTTCTTGCCTAGCAAATAAATACCAGCATGAATTTCGACTTGGGTACCCATAAGGAAGAGAAAGTATTGTTTTTGGGTCAAATTTTCGAGCGCGAGATTTTGTTTTATTTACACGTTTTGAGGTCTCCTGAATACGAAAATAATGTTTAAGCAAATGGTCTGTGTATGTGTCTGTCTGTTATCAGCATATCTCAAAAAAAAAATTATGGCAGAAAGTTCAAACTTGGTATTCTAAATGTGTATCATATAGGGATGCTACAGTAAGCTTTTCGTTAAGATCAAGCAAATGGTTCGTGTACAGGGACAATCAAGAGAATTCTAATACATTACGTCTATGGGGGAAATTGCAGGTAAGTAGAGTTTAACGTCTATAGACTGCACTAAACCAAATGTAACAAATATATATTTTTTGTAATAGAGATAGTTAACTGGGGAAAAAAATCGTGTATGTAGGAGCCTCGACTCCTTCCCCCTGGGGGGGGGGAAGTTCACCGTCGAGGGGAGTAAATTTTCATGATGGGTATCTTTCAAAAGAGCTCGCCAATACCTTTAAAACGAATGATTGAGATATCGATCTGCGGTAATTTAAAACAAAGTTATCGATTTTTTTTTTTACTTTTAACGAAAAAAAAAAAAAAACTTTGAAAAGAAATCGTATATACATTTTTTTTTTAAATATTGAGAATAAAATGGACATTTTTTGGATATTTGGTGTCATACTACTTATCTAATATGGAGATCGTCTGCATTATCATAAAAGATAATTTTTTTAAATAATAATTTCAATAAATTATATTTTAAAAACAGAATTATTTTTTAAAAACCGAATTAAATTCTATATAAATGTCGGTGCATTAATGAAACGGAAGGTTGAGGGGGGTCCCCCTCATAAAGAACTAATTATCATATAAAACTCTTCAGAAGCCTAATATGAATTGTTTAACACATGTTTACATATCAGTACTCGTTATCTTACCTCTTAATCTGCAACCTGTATTTATAGTATTAAATTAATGAGTAAGAGAAAGTCGTGTGAGTGACACACCAGATTATTAATATGATTTTTTTAATAGCATCTAAGGTGCTTACCTGTAAAACGGTCCATGGCATGGGGTACCTACATGGGAGACCACAAGCACAAGTAAAATTTAAAAAGTGTATTAAAGTAGTTTTTTTTTTTTTTTTTTTTTTTTTTTTTTAATATAATATGTAGAATGTATTACATTTGCTTACTCCTGGGTTCATTTCATACGTATAATGTAATATTAATGAATATTAAAATTAGAAATGGTAGAAAAAAATGTTTGTGTGTCAATGGAAGTCCGTGGTCTTCTTTTGAAGTTGTAACGTCTGAAAGACTCATCATTATAAGAATTTGAAAATGTACAGGAGATTTACAAATACTCTCAGAAAAGATGAAGATATCTTGATTAAGTTTTTTTTATCCATGAATCTCAGAAAAACAGATTCTTTAACATTTATTTCTGAAATTAAGTCAACAAAATGTACAACTATCTTTTTTTGTCAAAAATTTGCTTAAAATCTATTTATACACTTTTTTTTTTTTTTTTTTTTCATTAGAATTAACATTAGCATATTGATGTAAAATTATATCCTCATCACTCTATTCTGTTTAACATGAACACACATATTTTCAGAAACTTTCGAACTTTAAATATATAATAGATCTTAAGAACTTTCGTTGGTTGGTTGTAGGATTTTAAAGCTGATTGACTGCGCTAAGGTCCAAGGCATATAGGTGGAATGCCCTCCGAGGGGTTCTTTCCGAGGTTTGACCCCCTATAAATATGGGGGATAGTAGTCCCATATTTAAAGGAATCGTGTAAATACGGGGTATACTAGCCCATATTTACGCGAGTTTCGAAGAAAACTCAGGAGAACTTCTAACGACTAGGACGAGAAGCGCGACATGGAATCGAACCCGGCACCTCTTATCTCCCAGCTGAGAGCGGAGAACCCCTCGGCCACAGGTGGGCAAGGTTAACTTTAGAATTTTCATGGATATTATATGGATAATACCTCAAAATATAACTTATATTATATAAATCAGTTTATGAATTCCACAAGGAACTAAATATGTTATATAAGGAACTAAATTAAAATTCTAGTACGTAAAACACAGATAATTATTCAACAAATCTTTTAAAGGATAAAATATTACATAAAATATTATTAATTTAATATGAATGAAGATTTGTTTATAATTATATTGGTAATTTTTAATATAATTATAAATATATTAATAATTACAAATCTAGCTATAAATTTCATGTATAATATTACAAAATTTCTTATATATTAAAAATTAAAACCCCACAATTTTAAATATTTTCACAATATATAAGAATAATAAACTAATGAGTAAAAAAAACTAGTGTGAAACACACTACTTCCATTACCCACTATTACGCATAGTATATGCACTTTTTGGAGATAATGTTGTCAGAAGTCATAGAATTGACTTAATGAAATATATTCCTAAAAATTGTCTAGTAAGAAAAAGTTAATACACGTGTGAAGACATATAAATCAGTTTACATAGAAAGTTAAAAAAAAAAAAAAAAAAAAAATTTTTTTTTTTTTTTTTAAACACTAGTTTCCAAGATCTAAAACTGATCTATCTGATCAGGCTGACTATTAATCTTCCTGTAATAACCACATAAAGCATGAGAAAGCTAAAATGGGTTTATGGAACAATTTTCAAGACAATCATTAGAGCCGTTTTTGAAATACCAGCTTTTACCAAAACTTGACATGATGAATTGTTGATCGGAAAACAACAATTACATACAAAAAGTTATTTAAAAGAGAGTTAATATGGCAAGTTTTAAAAAAATACATGCAGCCGTTTTGAAAGAAACGCACTTGCAGGACCTAAAATTCAGCTATTTCTGCTGGACGCCTATCAATTTTCCTGAACTAAATAACTATATTATTCGATAGACCATCTGATAGAGTGTTTTTCAGTAATTTTGAAGAAAACTGTTAGAACCGTTTTTGAGATACGGTCTTACGGTTTTCTCCTACTTCCGGTTTTCCAAATTTCACCAAAATTTGGAAATTTCATCTGTACAACAGACGTGACTCAATTCTAAAGTTTCGTAGTTCTATCATTATTAGTTTCGGAGATATAATAGTCCGAAAATTCCCCCACACACGTACGCACACACACACTGACCAATTGCCAAAAACCACCTTTTTGGACTCAGGGGACCTTAAAACATGTAAATCAAGTGAAATATCGGTATCGAATTTTTGAACCGAATACAATACTTCCATTACCTACTGTAGTTAGCTAATGGAAGTAAAAATATATTAGTAAGCAAGTCACATAAAAAAAAAAAAAAGGAAGAAAGAAAAAGAAATGAATTATATAATAATATAGAGTAATTTAAATTATACAACTATACGAAAATCTAAAAAGTCGGTTTACAATGTTGCAATATTTTCATTGCACAGTATATTTTCAGAAAGTGAAAAAAAAAAAAAAAAAAGCATTATGCTGAGAGCAACACAATTCCATTTGTAGATAAGGTAGGGGGGAGCTCTTGTGTGAAAAACAGGTTTTCCCTGAAAATCTTTCTCTGTATGGTTTGAAAGACTCCCTCTTCACTGAAGGATCATTAATCACTTCCTTCAAGACGTTCGGGATGAAAGGGGTGGTTCTACGTAAAAATGCAAAACTTTTAGCAAATTTTTATACTTCGGTTCTGTTTTATTAATGCGCATTTAAACTTTTTTTATTTTCTTAAGAATTAATAATAACCTCGATCATTTAAAAATAGCTACGTATTTTAAGCTACTCGATTCAATAATTTGTTAATTTCTTAAGACCAATGAAGAAAATCAAGTGAAATTTCTCATATCTCAGCTTAAAAATAAAATCAATTTTTAAAAACATATGGCCAATTTAACAGTTGTGAATTTTCTGAATATAAAAACGGAATTTAAAAATATGCATTTGTTAATGAGTTATAAGGGGGCGAATTTTCCTATAGGATTACGTTGGCTTTGCTTTTCGGCGACGGTGACTGAAGTAGCCTCTTAAACACAAACTAAAACTTCAATCCCTTCCGCTATGATAATTGGCATATTGGCAAACGCAAAACAAAATGTGAAGCCTCGAAGAGAAGACATGATTATTATAGGTTTCTTATTATAGCCAACACAAAATTTAACGTAACAAGTAAGTTATAATTGTTTTAATTTTGATTTTATTTCTTCTCTTTTTTAATTCTGTCAATATAAGTTTGATAAGGGTCTGCACTTCATTTCGAATTATGAATATTAAAATTTACAACATAGTAATTATTTCCTCCCAAAATAAAACTATTAAACCACAACTTTTTAAAACTAATTTATTTAAAAATTGATTTAAAATACTATTACTTACTGAAAAAAAAAATGTATTAATTTTTAACTCTAAAAAATATGTCATTCAATATTATGGCTTTCCTTAAGAATACTTAATATGAAATTTTTATGCATATTTTAGCATTTCATTACTTTTTTGTTGTTTTTGTTGTTTCTTTCAATTTCAAGTTTCCTTTATATATTTTATATGTCACTATTATATTTTTATTTTGTTCGCTTTTTCAGATAATTTCGTTGTAGTTTATCACATAAAATGTGTTAATAAAGTTTTTTTTTTTTTTTTTTTTGGTAAAATTAATATATTTGCTAAATTTGTACAGATATATGCATGCTGCAAAATATAATTTAATAAAGCATTGGAAAACTGTCATTTTAATTTTCATTCATTCTAAAAATTATTAAAGCAGTTTTAATTATTTGAAATACTTCTTAAATAATGCTTCTGAATTATCTAATTTAATATTTCTTTAGCGAATTAAAAATTAGTGCATAACTTTTTTTTTTAAATAGTAATAGTTGTTATTAAAACTTTTTTTTCCTTTAATTTAAATGGTTAAATATTTTTATTTTGAAAAGAAATCGTTACTATATTACAATTCTAACATTCATTTATAAAATAGAATTTATTGAAAGCTATTAAAGCTATTATATTTCATATTAAAAATGCATAACATCTTCAATCTTATATTGACAGAATGAAAAAGTTGAAATAAATAAAAAAAAAAATAAAACAAATATAACTTTAAAAGACATAAAAATTAAAACACATACAGATTAATATAAGTAAAGAAAGAAAATGAAAGAAAACTATTTCTTTTTTTCGCGAATGAAAAATTCAAATTCAACACAGCGTGCTGTAAAATTACAACACCAGAGATCTTATTTTTACTTTAACGAACGCCTAGTAGGTAAGGTAATGTGCAGATAGATAATCTAGATAATTCGCAGATTACCTAGGTAATTTGAGAAATGAAACAATTTTTCTCACTTTAACGGATAGCCCTAGATAATGTGCAGATTACCTACCTGATCTGCAGATTAACTGATTTCTGCACTTTAGCGTAACATATATATATAACAACAGGAGATTTGGCGTTGGAATATTAAAACCCGAATTAACTACCACGTCAGAAACGCCAAAGAAAAATATTTGAGATGCATACAGCTGTTTCGGTAGCCTTAAGCGTAACCTTTTGGCACTGAAGACGGTACGCTTAAGACTACCGAAACAGCTGTATGCATCTCAAATATTTTTCGTTGGCGTTTCTGACGTAGTAGTTTATTCGGGTTTTAATATATATATATATATATATATATATATATATAGCTCTTTAATTAAAAAATAAATTATAAATATAGATTTTTTTTTTGTTTTTTTTAAATAGGTGATATATTTTAACCAATTTTAACTGAATCATGTAAATGAAATTCACTGGTGCTTTAATACATAATTTTAGTAGTACTTTAATAATTTTTAACCTACTGTGACATTACTAAGCTTCTGTTTCAATCAAAATCGGGTGATCCTAAAGTCACAGAAAAAAATAAAGTTATTATTTAAAAAGTATTCAAAGTTAATAAATCTTAAAAAAAAAAATTAATAAATAAATAAATAAATGTTAGCGGGTTAAACTAGTTTTACAGGCGCACACATTTTCCCCAAACCTCTGCAAGACTATATGATCAGAACAAAAAAGTTAAATGAAAAATATTTATATTATGAAATTTAAAAATAATTTATATATTTATGAACCATATTTATGTCATATATATAGAGGGTGATTCAAAAAATCGCAGACAAAATGATATTGCAGATCAGACAAGGATAAAAAATTGCATAGGAACAGAGGGTCGCAAACGCCTGTAGAAGGCGCTAGAGCCACGAGAAGGCGTTTCAATACAAACACGAGCTGAGTAAATGGATATTGTCTTCATTCGAGTTCTGGATGCGTTGGGCGTAACATGGCTAGTTACACGCACCGCAAAATTGCTGACATGCCTTTAATTTACGGTATGACCAACTGCATTGGACGAGCAGTCTTGCGAATGTATCGTGAGAAATATCCTGGTATAAAGGTGCCTAGACGCTCATTCTTTGCCAGTCTGCATCGACGATTGTGTGAAACCGGCTCGTTCGACGTGCACAAGCCGGATGCTTGTCGCCAATGAATAACTCCGACAGTTGATGTTGAAGAAAGAGTTGTCCAACAACTCCAGCGTAATCCTTCAATGAGTACACGAGTTGTATCCCGAAAGACCCATATCCCCGAAGCTAACGTCTGGCGCGTCGTACATGACGAAAGACTACATCTTTATCATTTACAGCGCGTCCAGGCACTGGTTGGTTGGTTGGGTTTTACGTCGCACTGGTGCTGCGCAGATGGGCAATTGGCGACGGTCTGGGACTCACCCCTAGAGATGGTCCGGAGACATGCCATCGCAATTTTGATCCTCCACGGAAGGGATGGCTCTCCCGCTTCGGTGACCCCCAGAGATATAATTTTCGTCCAGGCACTGGAACCAGGAGAATACAACAATCGTATGGATTTTGCGTTTTGGTTTTTGCAAGAAAGTGCTGTCAACCGAAACTTCGCAGCAAGTGTTCTCTTTACGGATGAGGCTGCGTTCTCATTAGAATGTGTGATGAACTTTCACAACCTGCATACGTGGGCGGATGAAAACCCGGTGCTTCATGTACGCATGGAGCACAACGAAAATTTTCCGTTAACATATGGGCTGGCATTGTAAGAGACTGTTTACTTGGTCCGTACATTCTCCTAGAAAGGTTTAACGGTCCCATTTATCAAACATTCTTGCAAGAGGTTCTACCAGAAAGGCTGAATGATGTTCCGATGCCTATTCGTCAACGCATTGGATTGAAACACGACGGAGGTCCTGCACATTTCAACACAGATGTCAGAGCACATCTGCAGGCTACTTTTGACTCTACTACTGGCGGCTGGATTGGTTGCGGTGGACCAATGGCCACCACGATCACCAGATCTATCTCCCTTGGATTTTTCCTTAAAGTGATTTTTAAAAGGTCTTGTGTATGAAACACTTGTTGTAATGCTGGAAGACTTGGTAGGAAGAATCGTTGTGGCAGCAGGATGTGTTCGAGACACACCTGGTATCCAGTGCTTCCAGATTGTGGGAAATTTCCCTCAAAGTGGGAAATTTCGATGCGATTTTAGATATTGAGGGAAAAAGGGAAATTTTTTCACAAAAAGGGAAATATTACTTTGTCAGTTTTTAAAGTATTTTTGTTAGATTTTTTTCCTCCAACTCAAACTGACCGAACTAATTTCTATATACGCTGAGATCTTAAAAGCTAAACAGTGCAATTTCTTCATCTTTTGTAATAATAATCTGAAATATTCTGAAAAAAAAAAAATAAATAAATAAATATATATATATATATATTGATTTAGTTCTATTCGTTAGTCATTCAAAGCATTCCCTGATTTTCTCAGAAATACGCGCGAATATTTATTAAGAATCCTTCGAAAGATATGAAGGTCAATTTACCCAAGCTTAGGTCCAATCCAATGCATAGGGTTTTTAGCCATCTCTTAATTGAATAACATACATTTTTAATATTGAACTTTAGTAATCATTTGCTGTTATTATTATTTTTTTTTCTATTGAATAATATGAAGTTTGTGATTAAAAAAGAATAGTACTTAATTAAAAGACCGCTAGACGCCCTGAAATTGTGTATAATTATTCACCTTAACTCTTAGACAATACCATATCCAGTGCAAATCTTCAAAGCCTTGCATGTTGAGCAATTGAGGGAAATTTTATGCCAAAAAGGGAAATTTTTTAGCGAAATGTGGAAAATTTTAAAATTTCGATCTGGCAGCACTGCTGGTATCTTTGAGAAGGTGCGGCGTTCTATGCAACGTAGAGGCAAGGAGTGTCTCGATGCATCTGGCAAAAACTTTGAGCATCTCCTGTAGGCTGAACATTTGGCTTGCATAAGTTGCATGTGTGTGAGTAATTATCAATAAAATGATCTGTGATGGTTTTGTTTCTTCTCTTTGTGTTGTGTATTATTTTAGACGCCCTGTAGCGGCTCTGGATCGCAGTTGCGACCCTCTGTTCCTATGCGATTTTTGATCCTTGTTGTATGACTGATCTACCATGTCATTTTGTCCAAGTTTTTTTGAATCATCCTGTATATTAATTTTAAAATAAAATAGTTAGGAATAGTAATGTGTGTGTAAAAACTTTTCGGTGTCTCTGTACACAAACTAATAATGGTATTTACAATAGGGAGTATTCGATTGTGAACTTGAATAACATATATCAATTTTAGGAATCCCATTATTATTTTCATAAATAGAGCGCGGATAGACAAACAGACCGGCTGAAATCAGAACATTTTTCAACTTTTTTGGAAAGTGTTAAAAACCCAATGAAACCTCCCGTTTTTATTATAAATCTATTTATTTAAATTCTGCTCAAGATTATTCCATTAAATGCATAGCTTACATGTTTATTTAATATTTACAAATAAGTTTTTCTATGTACTGACCCAAGCTACACTAAGTTAAGAACAAAATTTTAAATATGAAAATCATTTAATTTTGGATATGGATTTTCCATAATCTTATTAGTAGTTAAAAATAATTTAGAAATTGTACAATGGTAAATTAGATAATTTGTAATAATGTATTCATGTCCACAAAAATGTTTTAACAAAATATATAACAAATACATATTTTGACACAACAAATTAGTAGGCATAATTAAAATTCATGCACTATATTAAATTATTTAAGATATGAAATACATTTCACTAATTTCTAAGAATATTATTCTTAAAAATATATAATTGCTGAATTACTATTATCATATATAAAGATCATAATAAAATAATAAATCTTACCTTGTCTATTAATCGGTTGTTTCCATGCAGTTTACCTAATTTCATCCCGCGGTAATTAATGAAAAGATATTTTATTTACATTTTCGGAAAAATTATATCCACGGTCACTTGTGACTTACACAGTGGAACACAACATATAACCATATTTAAAAAAGTAAAACTTGGAACCTATAGGCTAATATCAATTTAAAAATACATTTAATTTCAGCATTTGTTCATATTCAATCTGTAGCAAAATACGGGCAGGCTTTGAATTTGGTGCAGGCTCGCGATTGTCCACTACAAATAAAATTGGCTTCACCTTTCAGAGGCAAATGAACACGCCTTATAGCTCAAGTGCGTCATGGTTAGGATAATCTACCAAAGAATGGCGTTGCTACAGTTCTCTATAATTTTCAAATGTAACTTACTTGTAAAAATTGAGGACAATTACATACACATCCAAACTTTTCTGCGAAGCACTATAAATCAACTCATGACCAAAAGTTTAGGAATCGCTGCTCTAGACCATTGTTTACACACACATATTTTGTCTAGGATGTAAGTCCGTAGATGACTTTTTAGGTTATATCCATGGCTTGTATAACGTAAATTGATATACCCCATGACTTTTCTCCCTTTTAACCTGAACGAAAGCGAAGATGATTTTTAAAACTATTCATTTGAGGAAATGAATCTGAACATACTTCATACATGTACAGTTTTCCTCAGGCACGAATGTCAAAATATTTTAGATGACTTAATTCAGAAAATGTTTTAAAAAATTCTTCACACACTATGGCTTTTCTCCTGTATGAATTCTAAGATGTCTCTTTTGATCAGTTAGTCGAGAAAATCCTTTAGAACATTCTTCACACGCACGTGTCTTCCTCCTGCATTAACGCAAAGATGTCTTCTGAAACATTTGCCGGAAAATCTTTCAGAACATTCTTTACACACATATGGCTTTTCTCCTCTATGAATGCAAAGATGTCTCATTAAACTAATTTTAGTGGAAAATGATTTAAATCATTCTTCACAAACATATGTTTTTTTTTTCTGTGTGGACGTGAAGATGTCTACTAAGACAAGATTTGTCGGAAAATCTTTTAGAACATACTTCGAACACGTATGGTTTTTCTCCTGTATGTACGCGAAGATGTCTTCTAAGACGAGATTTGTCAGAAAATCCTTTAGAACATACTTCACACACATATGGTTTTTCTCCTGTATGTACGCGAAGATGTACCATTAATTGGCTCTTACGAGAAAATCCTTTAGAACATTCTTCACAGACATACGGCTTTTCTCCTGTATGAACGCGAAAATGTGCAATTAATGCCCTCTTATGAGAAAATTCTTTACAACATTCTTCACAGGCATACGGCTTTTCTCCTGTATGAACGCGAGAATGTACCATCAAATGGCTCTTATGAGAAAATCTTTTAGAACATTCTTCACAGGTATACGGCTTTTCTCCTGTATGAATGCGAAAATGTGCCACTAAATGGCTCTTATTAGGAAATCCTTTAAAACATTCTTCACAGACATACGGCTTTTCTCCCGTATGAACGCGAAGATGACTTCTAAGCGAAAATTTGTCGGAAAACCTTTTAGAACATTCTTCACACAAATATGGTTTTTCTCCTGTATGAACGCGAAGATGTGTCATTAAATGGCTCTTCTGAGAAAATTCTTTGGAACATTCTTCACACACGTATGGTTTTTCTCCTGTATGAATGCGCAGATGTGCCATTAAACTGTTCTTCTGAGAAAATCCTTTAGAACATTCTTCGCAGACATATGGCTTTTCTCCGGTATGCACTCGATGATGTATCATTAAGTTTCCCTTATTAGAAAATGCTTTAGAACATTCTTTACACACATATGGTTTTTCCCCTGTATGCACGCGAAAATGTGCCATAAAACTGCTCTTATGAGAAAGTCCTTTAGAACATTCTTCACACACATATGGTTTTTCTCCTGTATGCATGCAAAGATTTTCCATTAAATTGCTCTCACGAGAAATTCCTGATAGATATATTGCTTTTCTGCGGAATGAATGTGAAGATGTTTTCTCTTTTTCCTTTAGAATATTCGTCACACGCATAGAGTTTTTCTCCTCTATGAACGCGAAGATGTGGAAATTAAATGGCTCTTATGACAAAAGTCCTTTAGAATATTCTTCAGAGACATACGGCTTTTCTCCTGTATTAACGCGATGTTCCATTGAATGGCTGTGGAGAAAATTCTTTACAATATTCTTCACAGACATACGGCTTTTCTTCGGTATAAATGCTAAAAATTTTCTTAAATTGCTCCTCAAAGAAAATCCTTTAGAACATTCTTCGTACGCGTGGGTTTATTTCTGTACGACAGGAAAAATGTCTTTTTAATTTATCCTTTGCAGAAAGTTTTTTTAACATTCTTTACAGGCATGAGGTTTTTTACTCCTGTGAGCAGGTGTTTGATGAGATTATTTTTAATAGAAAATCTTGTAAAGCATTCTCTACACACGTACCTCGCACAGTCGGGCTAAGGCTCCTATATATACGAGCTGGCGCATCCGACATTTTTTTGCCTTAGGGTTGCCGCATGTACCCAGCGTGATAAACAAACGGCATCCATTGTTTCTACCGTCTTGCTCGTAATTTTAGTGAAATAAACTGCAATATGGGAGGTTGTTCAGCAATAAACTGCTGTAAACACTCCAGAAAAGGATACAAAATGTTTAGGTTTCCTTCGGATAATGCAAGAAGGAGAAAATGGGCTGCGAATTGTCGTCCAGATTCTTGGATCCCGGGACCTAATGCACAGCTTTGCATAGTAAGTTTTATTGTTATTCCCTTATACTTTTCTTTGCATTTCTGACATTTATAAAGTAGAAAATTTAAAAAAAAGTATTATTTAAATCTAAATATGTATTTTAATAACCATAAATTATTTTAAGAAAAGCTTTTTTACTGTGTGTTTTAGAGTCTTGGCGACGTTTTTTTGGTTCGCCAAAGTTGTCTTGTTTCCGTGTCCTGATAGTATTAGGTCGTTGAAAAAACTTTCCAATTTTAATTGGTACGCTCTTTTTTTTTTTCCCCCCTTTCAAATGTTATGAATTATTTAAGAAACAGATTACTTGTGTTGCTTATCATTTTTGGTCGATTTTATTTTTAGATGAAAATTTCTTAAAACCACCAGTTGAAGCGATAAAATCGCCAAGCGGAAATGCTGTCCTCTTACGAGGCAAAAAAATGGCGGTGATGCGCCGGCCTATTATTTATTTAAGGGGCTCTAAGTCGGGCGTCTGATCTCTATGTCTATACTAATATGGATGGCGGATCCCGTGCTACCGAAATGAAGCCTACATGGAGGAATTTTAGGGTGTAGTTTAGTCCAGATTGGCGACTATATCGCTTCTTTTTATGTTGTTTTTACTCTGTTTTAACTGAGCTGGCGAAATTATATCATCATTCATTATTTTGAATTTTGATTTACTCTGTGTTGTTTTCGCTTAGGCTAATGTTGATTTTTATATTATTTATGCTTGAATACTTCATATTTTACGATTAGAAAGTAATAAACAAACTATGCCGTCTTGTAGGGCATTCAACTGCACCACAGACTAAGGAAATACTTAGACCCGGTCAGACGGCTTTCTTGAATGAGGAAAAGTGAAGTAACTGTAAGGCGCTTAGAGCGACCGGCGGCCATATTGCTACAAGCAAGAAACCAGTAACATTGCAATCTGTATATGTAAAAACGAATGCATGTCTGTCTGTTTATCCTTCATCCATTACAACACCATTCATCCGATCGCCATGAAACTTTGTGAAATTGTCGAATACACTCCCGCGAAGATTTCTGGCATAATTTTTTTTTAATATCGCCCCCCCTCAGGGAGAAGGGGGGGGCAAGAACGGGATTAAAGCATATTTTTTACTTTCTTCTATATGTAATATAGTATTGGATTCGCGAAAATTTTCGACCTCCGTTTTTTGATGGATTTACATGTTTTGGGATGTCCAGAACACGAATTAATAGTTTTTAGAAAATGTCTGTCTGTCTGTCAGTCTGTCTGTCTGTTTGTATCATTTTTTTGTGGACGCTGCATCTCACGAACCAAAAATAATATGAGTTGCAAAATTAATATGAGTTATTGATAATAGTAATAGTTAACTAGGAAAAAAATTTTGTGCATGTAGGGGCATCGGTTCCCCCCCCCCTGGGGGGGAAGTACCCCCCCGGGGAAGTAAATTTTCAAGATGGGTATCTTTCGAAAGGTCTCGTTGATAATAGTAATAGTTAACTGGGAAAAAAATTTTGTGCATGTGGGGGCATCGGTTCCCCCCCACTGGGGGGGGGGAAGTACCCCCCCGGGGGGGGCAAAGTTTCAAGATGGGTATCTTTCGAAAGGTCTCGTCAATACCTTTAAAACGAATGGTTGAACCATAAATCTGTGATAATTTAAAACAAAGTTATCGATTTTTTTTACTTTTAACAAAAAAAAACAGTTTTTTTTTTTTTTTTTTAACGAAATTTAACCAAACTTGGTATTTAGTTGGTCTCCGACATAAACTGGTGCTAATTACATTTGGGGATCAATCGCTCAACAGGTGACGCTGTGATCTCATTTTTTCTAAATTTGTAACATGGCAGTATAGGACAAAATGTCGTATAAATGTACATAATGAGAGTTATTTTTAACTTGTGATTGTAAAATTAATATGAGTTATTGATAATAGTAATAGTTAACTAGGAAAAAATTTCTGTGCATGTGGGGACATCGCTACCCCCCTGGGGGGAAGTACCTCCCCACACCAGGGGGAGGGGTAAATTTTGAAGATGGGTATCTTTCGAAAGATCTCGTCAATACCTTTAAAATGAATGTTGAACTATAAATCTGTGATTATTTAAAACTAAGTTATCGATATTTTTTACTTTTAACAAAAAAAAAAAATCGTATTTTTTATTTTTATTTTTTTATTGTTACTATTTGAATATGTATTGCTTTTAACAAAAAAAAAAAAAAAAAAAAAAAAAAGAAAAAAATCAAAAATCGGACTTTTTTTAAAAATATTGTTACTTATTGAATATGTATAGGAAAATATAGAAGAAAATCTTGTGGTGGCCACAACATACTAGTTCACATTTGTTTTATTTCTCAATGAAAAAAATAAATATCCAATATTCTATTCAGCGACGTAATGGTTAATCTGCAACGCTTGTCTGGCAAATGTCTACCACACCTCATAACGCTAAAATAAATATGGAAATTTTTTGTTGATCAAGTATATTTACTGAAACTTACCTGTGAAACGTAATTCCCGGAACCTTCTTAGATGGTCTATTGGTGCAACCATAGGCTGCACAAGCCATTTTTCACGATTTATAGCCTCCTTTACAATTAATATAGAATAATACCAATACGATTGTATGAAAAACGCATTAATGTTTTGCTTATACCAATGTGGCGGCTCGGTTACAGTTGAGACTTCACTTTTAGAACCGCCTTGCCCGGTCTAAGTATTTCCTTAGTCTGTGAACTGCACACACAAGCATGTAAATAGGAAAAATTCTGAAAACAGTTCATACGTGAGGAGCAAACATTCAAACCGTGTTTTCTCCAAAAAAAAAAAAAAAAAAAAAAATGAGTTCGTGATTTTTCTGTGAACTCAACATTAAATATCACAAAATTATACTATTATTTAAAAAAAAAAAAAAAAAAAAAAAAAAAAAAAAAAAATTATCACATTACAAACGCTCTTATAAAGTTGGGCTGAGTTCAGCAGTCGCTTCCCGGGAAGCCCGGTCTCCCCGGGATCTCCCCAAACCGTTCAGCGATGTCATCACGTGACCATTTGTGGGTAACCCAAGGCGTTCAGCGCACCAGTCTGGGGAGCACGGGATGTTCCCATTTTACCCAGACATTTTTTACGGGAACTTGGAAGATTTTCTGGGGAGTTGGTCTCGTGACGTGTAACGCGCATGCGTGTGTGCTTGTTTGTCAACAGAATCATAATTATTTTGCATTGTGTGCTTTTTTTATTGGAAATTTTATTAATGCAATTAACTTTGATTAATTTCGGCAGACTATAAAAGTATATTACATTACATTTTAAGAAAAGTAATAAAATATTTTCATAATATAAAACTCGTACAGTAAATAATTAATACGTATTTTCTCTGTTTTTAAGAAAGCAGTGTTTTTCTCATCTTCATCACATGATTTAAATGAGCTATGTTTTAACGTGTTTATTTTTTAAAACACATTTCCACTCCGCATAATATTTACATTGATTACATGAATATTTTTTCGTTATCATACTTGCCAACTATGCGAAACTTCACTAAATTTTTAAGTTTTCAGTGATTTTCGCTTTTGCCGGAAAAAAAAAAAAATCTTGCGTCTCAATAGACAGCATTATTTTTAAATAATAATTACTAGATTTTTATTTAATTATTAAACTTTATTTATACATTTTTTTTTTTAAACAATTTAAGCCATGGATTAAACTATTAAAAACTGGCATATGTCGAAAACCTGCCAAAGTTATTAGACTGAAGCCAATCAATATTATGTAAAAACCTGAAAATGCCATATATAGAATCACCCTTATATTGATCCTATGTTGGTAGATATGTTAAGTTATTAAATGCATTTGAGATCTTTAGTTTACTTGTGTCCCACTGTTTGTACTAATTTGAAGAATTTTATGTTTGAATTTAGTTGTAAATGTTTAAAAATTTTTGATAAGTTAAATAAAGAAAAATAGATTGTTAAATTACATGTCATTCTTTAGATTAATTTCAAAGTATTGCTATATTGAATGATGTTTTACACAAAGTCCTTACTGTTATACTTAAATGCCACAGTTAGTTAACTAGTATAGCAATTTACTTTTTCTTACGATGTGAGAAACACATTTTTTTTTTTTTTTTTTTTTTTAATCCAGTGAATAAAGTATGAGTATTATGATATATACTTTTCCATGTTTTTATGATAATAAAATTATTTATTTATTTATTTATTTTTTTTGTGTGTGTGTGTGTGTGCTCAGTTATTTATAATTTACAAAAAGCAGCAAATTTTTTAAAACAATTTATTAGTGAGGAAAAAAGAAAGTGTTTCTTGAAATTATCCTGTTAGTTGAATGCCTGTTAACAAAGAGTTAACCGTATTTATTTATTTTTTTTATCATTGTAACTTAAAAAAATATACGTTTTCTTTTAAATTCATTTTTTATGCCCTTTTTTTTAACAGGGCAATACATGTCAATTTCTTATATTTGCTGATTTTTACTGTTTACAGTTTTGTCTGAAGGAAATAGTAAGATCTGTCATACTTAAAAAAAAAGAAAAAACTAAATCTTTCCAGACAGGAAAAAATAAAAATAAAAGAGTATCATTACCTTGTGCTGTGAACTGCCTAGAATTTTACAGAATCTTAAGAAATTACAAATACTTAAAGAAGAAAAGTCTAAGTCAAAAATAAGATTTGTTTAGGAGAGATTAAAATATTACAAATTAAAGAGATTACAAAAAAATTTTCAACAACCTGAAAACTGACCCGATCCCGCAGTAGAGAATTTTTGTGACCCACACCTGCTTTCTTTATATCCAAACCCAAAAACTATAAGACCATTAATAATTCATCTAAAAATCATGAAAAACTTTTTTCAAGGATAAAATAAGGTAAAATTGTATTTATTGTCACACAGTTGGTAAATTATTTTTAAAAGAATTAAAAATGTAATTGTAATAAGTTAAAAATCTGAAAAGTGGATTAATCCTTTGCATGCGGGGCTTTTTTACAGTAAATAATTTTAGTACTTATTTCCACTTGTTTTAAAAAAGCAGTGTTTTTTACCATCTTCATTTGAGCTATGTGTTAACGATGAGCAATCTCGGACGTTATTTTAAGTTAGTATTTTTTTTTTTAAACACATTTCCCCTCTGCATATCATTTAAATTGATTACAGGAATATTTTTTCGTAATTATATCATACTTGCCAACTATGCAAAACTTTTATTTTGGGATTATCATCTACTGCTCCTTATTCTCATATATTTGTCCCTCCCTCCCCCCCCCTTTTTTTTTTTTTTTTTTTTTGGAGCATTTTAAAGTTATACGTGTATTTTATCAAAAACTTCTATAAATTTTTAATTTTATAGTTACTTTCACTTTTGTTGGAAAAAAAAAAAAATCTTGTGAGTCAATAGACAGATTTATTTTAAAATATCAATTAGTACATTTTCATTCAATTGCTAAACTTTATTTATGCATAAAGATTTTTAACGATTTAAATCATGGATTAAATTATTAAAAACTCGCATATGTCTAAAGCCTGTCAATATTATTAAACTAAAGTCAACTGATATTATGTAAACCTGAAAATACCATATATAGAATCACCCTTATTTTGATCCTTCAATGTTGATAGATTAGTTGATAGATAGATGTTGATAGACAGATTACTTGTGTCTTATTGTTTCTACTAATCTGAAGGATTTTGTTGTGTTTGAATATAGTTGTAAATGTTTACAATTTTCAGGTCTAGTTAAAAATGGGCGATAAGCGTACCAAATGTAGTGGTCTTTTTCTCGCCAAATCGCATATGAGGAAAACAACACAACCTCCTGTTGGCATCGTTAAAATCTGAAATTATATATTAACAATCTATACCAGGGTGTCTACTGACTTGACAGAAAAAAAATTCATGACCTCAAAAAAATTTTCATGACCTTTTTTATCGACATATCCAACTGTAGATTTTCATAGAAGATAATTTTTTTAAAGATACAAATGAGTATACTAGGTTTATAATCATGTTTATATATTTACGCTACTAAATAATAGTAATCTGAAAATCGACATGAACTCATAATAGAGAATTTTAATGACCCACACCCGAATCAAAACCTAAAATGAAAATTAATGATTCATCTAAAAATCTTGAAATTTAAGTTATAAAGTAAATTTTTATTGCTATAAAACTGGTAAATGCTTTAAAATGTAATTACTAATGCACCAAGTTAAAAGTTTTAAAATCTGAAAAATGGATAAACAATATTTTTTAACCATTTAGGTGTGTTGTGTACTTCAAGTGTTAAAAAATGTGCTTCAAGTTTAGTAATAAGTACAAAACTATGAATAAACACCATAAAATGCAATAAACTCGCAACAATTGCTTCGGGTTGAAAAAAAAACACGACCATTCATCAGGCGAACAAAGTGGGCACGAGAGCTACAAGCAAAGCGACAATGCACCAAATGATGCGTTGCCGAATTGTGTTTTTGCCCGTTAATGAAATTATTTTGAAAGATATTCTCAAGTCGACCCGACTCGTAGAAAAAAAAAATTCAATCAACTCAATCCGAACTGCAAGAGAAAAAAATTGTTCAACCCGACCAGTAAAATTGGGTTACCTGAACCAATACGTGACTCAAACCGACGGTCAAATTTCATGACCTATTGCTGAAATTCATGACTTTCATAACCCATTGTTGATTTCATGACCTAGTAGACACCCTGTATACTAATATTATAAATGTGAAAGTTTGGATGTTTGTTACTCAATCACGCCACAATGGCTAAATGGATCTGGATGAAATTTGGTACAGAGATAGATAATAGTCTAGAATAGGACATGGGCTACTATCTTTACAGAAATTCCTCCCACATTCTCCCCTGAGGGGGGGGGCAAAAGACAAAAACATGTTTGTCCAGGTATCACTCAAGAATGGCTGGACGGAATTCCAACAGTGCCTCGCAGGAGGGTGGGGGGCAAAAAAAAAAAAAATGCATTTATAGGCATAACTAGGCTCCCAATTGCTTCACAGTAAAGAAATTACACACGGGGAGACTAGACATGAGTACAAATGACACATTATCTGTGATTTATAATTTTTTGATTTTTAATGCAAGGGAGGGGGAAAATCACTTTTTGGCAGGAAATATTGGAAATTCCTGATTTTGAGTAGAACTCTACCAAAGATATTGAAAAAAGGCTATGCAACTTCCTTAGGATATTTCCAATTTTTTTTTTTTTTTTGGTGGGGGTGTTACGGGGGGCAAACTCGAGACACCTCTTTTAGTGCTAAATTCATTATGAATAATCTATGGAAATTGCGGTCACGGATTTTGGTGCTTGGATTGTTCATACACCATAATGGACACCTAAAGTAACGAATTTATCAAAATTACCCCCATTCCCCCCCCCAAAGGGGGACAGAAGGCAAAAGCACCTTTGTAAACATATCTCAGCTCCAAATTACTTCACAGTGAAGAAATTGCATAAGGGGAGACTACACATTAGTACAATTAAAACATTATCAGCGATTTAGGAAATTCCGAATTTTAAGAGGAGGTATAGGAAAAATCCGTTTTTGGCGGGAAATTTTGCAAATTCTGGATTTTTGAGTAAAACTCTCCAAAGAATGGAACAAAGATGTAAAAAACAGCCATGCGACTTCTTTAGGATATTTCCAAAACACGTTTTTAATTTTTTGTCACCTGCCATTTTTTTTGGTTGGGGGGGGGGTATGGTATGTGTTACAAAGCGCAAATTTGAGACTCCCTTTTTAGTGCTAAATTTGTCCTGGGAAATTCATGAGAGCTGCGGTCATGAAGTTTGGTGCTTGAATTTTTTTATGTATCCGAGAACTAAAGAAACGGGATTTATCGAAATACCCCCACTTCTCCCCTGGAGGGCAGGAAGAAAAAAACGTTTGTAAGCATAACGCGGCCCAAAATTGCTTCATGGTGAAGAAATTGTACATGGTGAGATTAAAATTGAGTATAAATAAAACAAATACCATTTTTTTAATTCTTGATTCTTAAAAAAGAGAGGGGGAAATTCGGTTTTTGGGGGGGAAATTTCAGAAATTCCGGATTTTTTAGTAGAGCTTTACTAAAGATTTTACAAAGGTAATTCCAAAGACACATTTTCTTTTTTTGTGATTTACAGGGGGGGGGGGGGGGTTACAAAGTAGCAAATTCAAGACCATAACCCCCTCCCCCCTTTTAGCAGTAAATTTGTCTTTGGAAATCTATGGGATCTGTGGTAACGAAATTTGGTGCGTAAATTGTTTATATGTATCTGACACTTATTGTAATGGGATTTTATGAATTTCCCCCCTCCCCTTACCCACTTGAGGATGAGGGGGCTATAAACACGTGTAAAAATACATTTTTACGTTTGAATTTGCCTTAAATTATCTTAGAATGGCGAACTTTGGTGTGTGGATGTTTATTAGGTGTACGCAATATGTACTTTGTCGAGATTTCGCAAAACTTTGAACTTAGCCACTAGGGAAGGGGAAGTAAGAATCGGGAAAGTTGCTGCCGAAAGCAGTGGGAACATGGACTCCTCACGTTGCGAGCGCGAAAAATCTCTACCGAACACAACGGGAACTCAGGTTAATTAATAACGATATGGAATTTTGACAACTCATTTTAATATTGTGTCCAGCGAAGCGGGCAAAGCTTGCTATTTTCTCTATAAATAAATGGCTAAGAGATTTTTGACTCTGTCTGTGTGTTGATGCAAGTTGCTACCAGATTCTCATACTTTAGTTAATTTTAAAAAATCTAATAGTCCGATCGATAAGTTAATTAAACCGACGGATTCAGAAAAAATGCCCCTCTTATTTGTAACGAAACTTTCATTAGATTTTTTTTAATTAATTAAAACGTGAAAATAATAACCTGGTAAAAGCTTTTAAAATGGACATTTAAATTTTTAATTGTTGCCAAAAAAAAAATTATTATTATTTATTTATTTTTTTCAACATAAAATGAAATATGCTTTCACGCAAAAATTTTTTTAAATAAATTTGCTCTTGCACATGGCGTAAAAAAATATTACCTCAATTTTAGATTTTTTCCCCTTTTGTTTAAATAGTATGTATTTGACACGGATGAATCGCACTTGGCATAAAAGCTAATTCAGCATTAAATTAAAGATCATTACTTATTGATAATCCTGGGTAATTTTTAAATTTTGATGCTAAAATAGATCGGACATTTTTCGCCAAGGACTCCACTCTCGTAAAAGCCACTTTAAGCCAAGCGTTTTGAAACTGTCATCTGATAAGCACCCAAATGGAAGCACACTGGTAAGCTATTGTCACAGGCAATAGGGACATATACCTGAGAAAGAGTGGGTCGCTGCCAAAGGCAGCGGGAAACCAAAGCAGGCTTTAAAGCAATTTCATGTCTTTAAATTTTATTTTTGTTTATAAAACGATACAGAAAAAGAGTTTTCTTTAAATATAGTGACCAGCGAAGCAAGAAAAGCCTTCGTTGATTCACTACCTTCATTGATTTCATTAATTAAAAAATGGATTCGTTAACAAACTTCGATCTCTTGGCACGCAGGCAGCATCAGGCCGAATTTTGTACATATCGAGTTTGATTTTGAAATTTTTCCCACATTCGGAAATCGGTACATTCCCGAACCGGTGCTTTGCTAGTAGTCGATAAAGATTTATAGCATTTTCTTTCTAATTGGATGTTATAGTTTCATAATTTTTAGTAAAATTATTAAAAATTGTATTGAAGATGATTTTTCTTGTTTTCTATGTTTGTTTCTGATCAAACTGCTTTTTTCCAACATGTTTTGTTGATTATTTAGATCACTGAAAAGCTTGCTATCTTATGCCACCAATGGGCTATTATAACTGCGGTACAATATTAACAATTTAAAAAAAAAAAAGCACCAAGTGGACCAACAGACTAATTTTCCCTTATAAATGTGAATTGCACTATTAGATTGCATGCTTGCGACATTATAAAAGAAGTGAAAGATTCATCATATTTCCGAAGACACATTTTAGGCTCAGGAAATAGAAGCTCTTGTGAAAATATTAGTTTTTTTTTTTTTTTTTCAATTGTATTTACAGTTGAACACATTTCTTTAGTTTTTATTAGTACTTTATACTGGAAGTGCTTAAGCAAATGAACGAAAAGTCACATTTTTCGGTTCATATTGGTATTTATATACGTTTATTCCTTTTTTACATTAAAGTAAACTTGTTAATTGCAGTTGTATTAGCCAAACTTCACAATACATTTCAGATTTTATAGATTCTGTTGTTTTAAAAAATGCGAGTTGGATCTTTTTTTTTTTTTACAGTTTAAAGTAGTATTTATCATTTTTTTCTTTATGGATGATCAAGTTTTCATTGGTATTTGGTGTTTTAAGATTAAAGGCAACTGAGTACTCGAGAATCCCAGGCCTGATCAAGTTTACATTATATAACTACATTTAAAGTTTAAATTGCAAAATTTTATAATGTGATAAACATGCTAAGAAAAAGATATAATATCTGTTGTCCTTAGTGAAAAAGAAGAGATCACAAATTTATTTAACAAACATACTTGATTCCTCTGAAAAATCCTGATTATTTTGATAAGGTATATTAAGGGAACAATCAGTAATATGAAACAATATTTTGCCCAATATATACCATGAAAATATACACATGTATGTCATGTATGTTTTCGATTCCCAAGGACAACATATCAAATCTATGCTTATGCTAAAAACAAAGTATAAATGCATAAAGCATAAATCACTACATTCTCTGAGACTTTTAATTTTTTCTTTTATTTTTGGTTTTATTCAATGATTGAAAAATTTTCTCCACACACACAAATTTTTAAATGTTAATTTACAATTAATAGTCACTCCACTACATACACAGCATCACTTCATAAGAATGTAATATTTCTTAATCAGGATACCATTTATTATATTTCATAAACCAAAGTACTTACTTACTTAAAACAATCAATTTTAAATACATTATAAAATAGATAACATTCTAAAAAATTGAACACAATTTTATTTTTTGAATAAGGCGCAATAAAACATATACGTGATGAAAAGTATCCGGTTTTAATTCAATCTTTTCAATGTAAACTTGATCATCCATAAAATTTAGTTGTACTTTAAATTCCAACATAAAAACATTAGCATGTACATATTATAGGAAATTACATTTTTTTCAAACGATAGTAATACATAAAACCAAATTAACATGCGAAGTATGAATCTGTTAAATATGATATTCATTACGAAGTCACACTAGTACAACTGCAGAATTAACAAGTGCTATTTAATCTAATGCAAAATACAAAAAAGAAACCTGTATAAATAATACCAACATAAACCGAAAAATGTGATTTAACCGCTCAAATACTTCTCAGTGTAAAATAATTTAAACTAAAGAAAAGAATTCGTCTGAAAATACGATTTAAAAAACATACCATGCTTTTAACAACAGCTTCTGTTTCACGATTTAGTATGAAATATCTCCTGAAATTTGTTTAATCATCCATTTCTTTTATAATTTTCATATGATATCTTATTCTTGGAAGATAATTCTTTTTATTTAAGCTATTTATTATTTGTGATTCTTCTTTTTGGAATCTTTTAAAATATACACAAAATATTGACGATATCCGCCATGTTTGTTATTGTTTGGTTGATTGAGTGAACTCCCCAAAGGCGTTCAGCAAATCTTCTCCCCACACAACTTCCCGGGTGAAATTCGTGACGTCATTTTTGAGGAGCCCGGGGAGAATGGGGAGCAACGCTGAACTTACCCTTGGGGTTTCAATCAAACAGTGTTTCCTCCAGAACCTGTTTTCAGTCAAACTGTGATTTCTCCAGCCGACCAGTCATTACTGTTGTTTATGGTCGCGTGACTCGTACATGTACAAGTTTTTTATGTTTGTTTATTTTGTTAGTTCTATCTTGTTTTTTTCCTTTTAGAAGAGTGTTTTTTTTTTTTTTTTTTTCCAAATGGAAGAATTAATAGGTGGTGTATTAGTGAGTACTTCTAATTATGGAACAAGAAAAATACAGACGATTGGTGGGAAAAGAAAAGAAGCGATAAAGAAACAATATTCAGCATCTTCCGATAACGATTATGCTCCATGCAAACATTCAAGGCTGGGATTGCGGTGCCTCGTTCTCAAGTCTTATCTTAAATGTTACGAACTTTCGTAGATGGGCTTGGTTAAGAACGAGCTTAACTTGGTTTATTTATTGATAACATATACATCAGATTTGTATGCTTGACTTGTAGTCCGCTTGTAAATCTTCGTCAGATTATTACAGATAGCACATGACAGAATTACAATACAAAGAAATGGAAAAACAACCAGGGCCAGCACGGGAATCGAACCCGCTTCTCCTATCTTAACTTGGTATTGTGGTGCCTCAAGCGTAAGTCCTCCGCGTGTCCTCGTAAGAGAAAGCCAGCCAGCCAGCCAGCCAATGGGAGACGAATAGCGAGCTATCCCATACAACCAAAAGGATCCATTGGATGTCCTACAAACATCATACATATCCTACAACTGGCATATCCGGTAAGTGTCATAAAAAAGCAACCAGAGAATGCCTAATGCAAGATACTCGTAGGATCCTGGGTGCATATAATCGAATGCTACAACGTAGATCTTCGTAGCATCAGATCCTGCATTCTCATTCGTTAAAAGATAGCACGTGACTAACGCTAAAATGACTACAACCCTAAACGGATTCAGCTACTTTTCGCCAAAGAGCATGAGAGGCATTGTTTTGATTTGATTGTATACTTGTTGATCTTGTTGTTGTTATGAGTATCACATAATATAGAATTTTTTTTTTCTACTTACTTCTTTTATCTCTATATTATCAGTGTGCTTGTAGTTAAATGCCGTAATTTTATTTTACTCATTTTATTCAATATTATTACTTCAAACTATATAGCTTGCTTAAATATAAAACTTTTATTTTCAATCTTTATTAGGAGCTAAGCCTAAATCTTACGTGATAATCTGAAGTTTTTTCTGAATCAAAATTTATAAAACTAATAATGCCCTGGATGGTTTTATTTTTTACAAAATATAAAACACTGATTTTCATGTAAAATTGACAACAAGGTTTCTTTATTTAAAATAGTTCTTCTTATATGAACTTAAAATTTTTATTGAATGAATATTATCTGTATGATTTGTTTCCTTTCATTATTAATATTATTTATTATTAACTCCCCCCCCCCCCGATTTTTTAAAAATCGTATATTGGTAAAATATTAAAAGTAAGAATATATTTTCGATTTATACATTAATATAAAATTATGTAATGTTTACTCATATGCATTATAATTATAATCAGACAAACTCGTTTCTAATTATAATTTTCTTATAGTCTTCCGGAAATATGTTAGTAACATTTTAGAACTTCTAAAATATAATGGAAAAACCTTTTTTATTTGTAAGATAATTATAATTACGCAAAATGTATTTTAGTTTGAATCTAGTGTCACTTAGAAAGCAGAAACATTAAAAATTTTTGTATACTAATTGCTGGATAAGTAAACAAATATTTAACTCAAAAATTTTCTTAATAAATAAATTTCTTTACTGCTTCCCATGATGTTTTGAACTTTTATAAGCATAATTCCAATTTATCTTAATTGAATATATATATATATATATTTCCCTCATATATATTTTATTTGTATTTATTCGTTATTTTAATGTTGTCATCAAAATTCACAGTGCTAATATGTTAGTTAAGTATTTAAAAAAAAAAAGTTGTAGATACATGGAGAAATTATTAATTTTATTTATTTTTTTCCAAAATGTTATTAATTATTGCACAATGCGTATTTTATGTATATTGCAACTTTAATTAGCAGGAAAGTTATGTATATTCTTTTTAATCAAGAAACTTTTTTTTCCTGAAACATGCGTATTTTTAATTGTAGTTTGGCTGTTAACTTGATATTAAACATCACTTGTACTGAAAAAAAAAAAGGGAGGGGGGATTTTATATATTATTTTATTTTTTCACAAATATATTTCATTTTTTGCAAAAATAAATAAAAATTTCACAAAAATGTTTTGTTTTTCATAAAAAGAGGGACACAATTAAAACCTGAATCAACCTCTGGCACGCCAAAGCTTCACCTACAGCTTTATATGAAATTGCAAGTTTACTCACTTTATGTTAAAAACAGTACTTCTGGAATTTGCCCCCACATTCAGATGTCCGCTGTTAAGGATCCTTAACTAAAGATCTTTAAAAAGATGCATTTTCATTGGTCAATCAAAATGTAAACAATCTTTATTTCCGACTTTCCTTAAAATAGAAATTCAGATGTCCGTTTAAAGATCTTTAACTTTAAGGATCCTTAAATTCTTAAGGATAGCTCTACACCTCTCCTTAAACTTAAAGATCGGCAGCCATCTTGTTTTTCTGTGTGTGATGATTTTGCATTATTTTTATCATTTTTTTTCGAATAAAGTAAGTAATAAAGTATTTTTCTCAAGTCCTTACTTATATTGTCCTTCTGTATGAGATATAGATGCATTTGTACTGCCTTATTAATAAAACAATTTTGATTTTTTTCGTATGCACTGCGAACGCGAACAAGGCTTATCTCGCATGGCTTATCTATAGTTAAAAGTAAATAGTTGTCATTCCGTTCAAAAACGATTTCATTTTTCATTTCTTTCAATGGGCTACCGGTACCGTATAATAGGATGAAACCGTATGGTTATTTAAATAGTAAATTTCATAATAACAGGCTCATTATTATAAGATATCGCTTCAGTTAAGATACTGATGCAATAACATTGTTTACGTTTAATCGGTTTCATGAAAGTTTGAAATATAGAAAGTATTCATTTGACTGTAGGTACCGTTTACTTATTGTTATTAAGGAGCATTGTTATTTAAATAGTCATTTCCATAATAACATGCTCATTATTATAAGACATTGCTTCAGTTAAGATCCTGATGCAAAAAGATTATTATAGTTTACGTTTAATCTGTTTCATGGAAGTATGAAATATAGAAAGTATTCATTTGACTGTAGCTACTGTTTACTTATTATTAAATAACGTGGTTATTTAAATAGTCAATTTCATAATATGCTCATTATTATAAGGTATTGCTTCAGTTAAGATCCTATGATACAATATTATTACTGTTTACGTTTAATCTTCCATCTTTTGTAATGTATAAATTTAATGTGTGACTGATTTTATTGAGTGATATTTCTGCAGTGAATAACCACATGAAAAGTTTTTTTTTTTTTTTTTTTGAGAAAAGATAAAAAGACCTGAAAACATTTCAATTTTTAACTATCATGATAATGGTAGTAAGTTTATATTTGTTAAAAGAAGTATACTTTCCCACACCATGCAGATTTTCACTTAAAATTTTTGAATTTATATATACAATTATTCAAAATTTTGTTATGTTCATATTGAACAAGAATTAAATAAATGCTATTTTCAGATATGTTTCTGATTCCAAAATAAGTGAAGTGCGGGTTATTAAATTACAGATACGAAAATTTTATATCTTTTATGAAAACACTTATTCATAAGATTTATTATAAATTTGTAAGATATACGTGAATATATTTTTATGTAGTTATCTATGATAAATATTTTTATTACCTATACTATGAATTTCATGACTGTAAAAATTTTTAAGCATAATTTCATTTGTATAGTTAATAATAAAAATTTATACTAACACTCATTTAAGACATTCTCAGAAGAAATAAATAGAATTTTTAAAAATAATATTCATATCACATATGACGGTATGGAAAAGAAACTGATTATTAGAATAGAAGAAGATGCTACCTGAGCCAGAGGAAGTCGAGAATATCATCAGTCACGCTAGCTGGTAGAATTTTGCAATGTATTAAATTTTATTACTTTATGCCTTGCAAGATGACTACTTGCTGGCTTTAAAATGAAGAATGTGCTGTCCTTAAAACAGAGATGGTAATCAAGAGCTAATTAAGGTATGTACTCCATTCGGCATTTTTAAAATATGTAATTAATTATATAAGTTTCATCACATAAGTTGTGCTTTTTATTTTTAGTTATTCATAGATTTATTTAGGGACCTGTGTGCATACTTAAAGTCTCTTTATTACCTAGTATACTTTCTATTTTAAATTTTGTAATTACTGTATGTATGAATATCTGAATAACTTTCATACGTGGAGGAAGCGAAATTCAACTTGGACATTCATGCTAGCTAGTATAAATTTGGAAGGCATGTAATGTTTTACTACCATGCCATCCAAGATGACTACTTGCTGGCATTTAAAAGAAGAATGTTCAGAATTCGATGTTGATGAAAATTAAAATAAATAAAGGTATGTATTCTGCATTTTTATAAAATTATGTAATTATAAAAGCTGGCTCACATGTTCTGAATTATTCTTTTTATTTTTGCTTTGCATATTTAAAATATAACTTACTCTGTGTATTAGTTATTTCAATTTAAAATTCATGTGTGTATATATACTATATATATTTAACAGGTGTGTTATGTATTGCAATAACATAAGAATGTAATTGTCAAAGGAAAAAAAATATATATATATTCATGATTTTGTTTTGTTGTTGATTGTGAAGAATTTCTTCTCAGTACAAACCTAATGCTACATCCAAACAAAAATACTAAATAAAAGATAAAGATTTTAAAATATTCGGTAAAACCTTTAATAAAGAAAAAAAATATATATATACGCATATGTATGTACTACATTATTATTATTATTTCTAAAGCTATTTTTCATAAAAGGTTAAAAGTGAGTATTTTAACATATTTTTATTTTCTCTTACCCATAGGGTCGAGAAAGTATTGTTTTAGGGTCAAATTTTCAAACGTGAGTTTTTGTTATATTTACATGTTCTCAGGTGCCCTGAATACGAAAATCATGTTTTTAGCGAATGGTTTGTGTGTCTGTTATCAGCATATCTCAAGAACAAATAGTAGCAGAAATTCCAAACTCGGTATTCTAAATGTGCATCATATAGGGATGCTGCAGTAAGCTTTTTGTTGAGATGAAGCAAATGGTTCATGTACAGGGACACTCAAAAGTATTCAAATACATTATGTCTATGGGGGAAATTGCAGGTAAGTAGAGTTTAACATCTATAGACTGCACTAAACCAAATGAAACAAATATATATATTTTTTGTTATTAAGATATTCAACTGTGAAAATTTTTTTGTGTATGTAGGAGCGGGGAGAAGCCCCCTCCCCTTGAGGGGAGTAAATTTTCATGATGGGTATCTTTCAAAAGAGCTCGCCAATACCTTTAAAACGAATGGTTGAACCATCGATCTGCGATAATCTATAATAATAAAAGGAAAGGTTTGTCTGTCTGTCTGTTCTTCTATACGTTCAGCCCCTATTGAACGCATAAGTACAAGAATTGACATACGGATGCTGTGGAGCCTTTCCAAGGTCCTCCTGAAAACAGAATTTAAAAACTTTAATTGGTTGTGGATATATTAATTAAAATGTCGACTCATGTCTAATCAAAAGAAAAAGTGGGAAATAAATTAGAAATATTAGTCTGATCGTTAAAAATTTAGTATCAAATGAAAGGGGCAATTTTTCTGAATCTTAGAGTGCAAGCGGCTTATCGGTACAACAATTAGATTTTTTAAAATTAACTAAAGTATGAATTTTTTGTGGCAACATCATTTCAAATGTCAGACTACTGTCTGAGATGAAAAAGGAAATGATTGTAACCGATTAAGATTTCATGTGTTTTATAGTGGGGGGGGGGGGGGGAATTGCAATTTTCAAATTTTTATTCACGTTACATTTGAAATAATATTCGACCTAGACAGCGTATTATAAAGCTACTGTTCAGTTTTCTTGAAAATGTGTGAATAAACAAAAAAATTACATTTTTATTGGGAATTATATTTATCACGACTCATGTGACCAAAACACAATGTAAGATTAAGTTTTGTTTTAAATTTTCAGTATTTTAAATTGAGATATACTGTTGAAATTTCATAATATTTGATTTTAACGCCCGATAATTCAATTGTGAATATTTTTGGAAGTGTAGAATTATTAGGAAGGGCTTGAGGAGGGGAAGGGGCAAAAAAAGAAAAATGAGTTACAGCGTTTGAAATTGGTATTATTAGGTTTTAAGGCAAGATAAATCGATTGCGGATATTTTCAAGTGTAAAATTATTAGAAGGGACGGAAAGGGGGGGGAGGCAAAAATGTATAAACATGAGTTTAACTCGCTCTGATCCGGAACAAAATTCAAGTTTCTGTTGTTTGGCTGGTGCTGCCATCTTTCACCAGCTTATGGAGCTAGAAGTCGTACTTCCTCCCTATCAGGCGCTCCTAATAACGGAAGATGAAACCCTCATGCCTTAAAATAAGTCCGGTAGTGCTCGGAATTTCCGAGTGGCACACGACAACAACAACAGGAACGGTTGTTTCAGAGAAAATTACGGAAAATCCAGAATGCTTTTATTCTTTTATATTTTGCAGAGTTTCGAATTCTGATACTCCGTTCACATTTCATACTACGGATTTTTAACAGTATTTAGCCCAGAATTACGTAAGTTTTGGAGAAAACCACAAAAAAGCCAGACATAAATCGTTTTATCATTTTTGTATCTCAGCTTCTAATTCGCATAATTTCAAAAATAATATGTCATTTTAAAACTTATTTGAATTGAATTTCAAGAGTAGATGCCACAAATCTCTGTCGCCTTAAATTAATCGACTACCATATGTAATGGAATTTGAGATTTCACATGATTTACATGTTTTAAGGTGTCCTGATTAGGTTTTCTTTTGTATCTCAGCTACTAATTAAAATAATTTCATAAGTAATACACCATTTGAAAGCTTTGTTTATTTGGAATCGAACAGTAGATTACAGAAATTTCTACCGCCAGATGGCGCTGTAATATTTTAAAATTTCAATATTTCAGATTCTAATTATGATTACATTTTTTTTAATACATCATTCAAAAGATATTTTAAAGTACATTTATATTATCGAAAGTGGAATTCGAGATTTCACCCCATTTACATGTTTTGAGGTTTCCTGATTAGGTTTTATTTTGCATCTCAGCTAATTGAGTTACACCGTTCAAAATTGGTATATGTATGTTAATTAGGAGGGGCTGAAAGTGTGGGGAAGAAATAGGCATGCACCATGCGCATATCTCCTAACTTCTGCGCGCTCAGCACGCATGGGTCTGCGCTGCCAAAGGCAGTGGGGAACCCGGTGTGAGTTTTTTTTTTTTTTTTTTTTTTTTTTTTTTTTAGGGGAACGAAGGGTCAGGGAAGGAATACACGCAAGCAGCACGTGTATTCCTTAACTTGTGCACGGGACTGCGCTGCCGAAGGCAGTGGGGACCGGGAGCGACTTTTTACCCAATCAGAAATGATTTTTTTTTTATTTCTTTTCTTAACACTAAAAGTTACTGTTAGTGATTCATTACTTTTAGTGATTCATTTGAAAATACTGACCCGCTAGTACACAATAATAACCAATAAATGCACCTAAATCATGGTTCATGATTTAAAAAATCTTACATATAATACGAAGTGCAGAAAATGCATGAAAAATCTATACTGCAGCAATGACTATCATGTCTCCCTTTCCCGTCTTTTTTTTCTTTTTAATACAATTAAAAAACATAAAATACACTGAAAAAATAAAGTTCCTTAAAAAAACATTTAAAACACTAAAATCTTATTTACAGATACTATGATGATGGTTTCAAAAAAGAAACAGAAGCGAAAATAAAAGCCACCTAAAACAATTAATTATCCTCAGCCAAATGGCAGATTTTTGATTAATTTAATTAAAAATTGCCTCTGTTACGAAAGCAAAACCAATAAGCTCCCGCTAAGCGGCTAAACTAATGAGATGGAAGTGCCGATAGGGTTACACAAGGAGAAGGAAGGAGAACAAATTCTCGCGACCGCCCGATGGGTTTGCCAGGTACAGTGCGTTACCGCCAGTTTGGGGGCTCTGGATTCTGGGATGAAACCAAAAAGACATTATTGATGATTTTGCTTGTTTTCAACATATTTAGTTAATTTTTTTGGTTTGCCAAAAAAGGATAATATCTTATATATGCAGTAAAAGAGACTCCAGATATAACACAGAATTTTGCCATTGTGGCGAGTTTTTGAAAATATGAACAAAACAACAATGAACTAAATTTTTTCCAGAGCTTTTAAAATGTTTAATAACAGGTATTTGTGTAGTATTTACATCCAATGCTTAAAATATTTTTGTTAATATCTATGGAATTTCATGATTTTTGAAGAAAACTATTTTTAAAAATTGTCTTTTGTGTTGAATTTGTCCTTTAAGCAAACAGGAAAAGTCCTATCCCACACCATGTTAAATTCATTAACTTTATATACCTTTCTCTAAGAATTAGTGAAAAATAGTCATAAATTTTTCATGGCAGTCAGAATAGCATGTTTTAGATGTACTTTAATAATAGACCATTCTTTTTCTTGTGAAACTAAAAAATTATTAATAATTACTTATTGAAAATCACTTTTGAATTAACATTTTTGGTAAAATTTCACTGCCTAAAATAAATAATTCTTAAGAAATCATCAAACCCCTGGTTAAGATACAATATAACCTAATGTAAGTGTCAGTAAAAATCTGTTCTAAAGTTTCATAGATATTTAAAAAATAAGAACATGAAGCTGAAAAATCCTGTGTTTGATAAAAACTCATTTAATGATTTAATTGACAATAGTAAGTTATGAAGTGTACTTAGAAAAAAAAAAAAAAAATTAACATTCATTTTATATACATAAACATGTGTGATACATCATTGGAAAGATAATAAGTTTAAACTATTAAATGATACAAAAACAAATATATATATCTCTTCCCCTTTGAATTGTTTTGGGTACGGGTTTGTTTTGTTTGTTGGAAAAGATAAAACCATGTTTTAGAAACATTTTTTTGTTTTAAGAAGAAAAACGCAGACGCATATAAACAATTTGCATAATAAACTATCATACAACAGCTCGCTACTAAGTATATTTTTAGAGTTTTTTCTTCAATAAATTTTCAATAATATTCAAATGCATATTTTATCCCCAAAATATCCTACATTTATAATTAAAACAAAACATATATAAAATAATTTATTAAAGTATTATTTAACGAAGTTGTTTTAAAATCAAGGTAATCTGAATACATTATAAATTATCTATAATTTCAGATAAATAGATGTTTGTAACAAAATGTATCAACAGAAAAAATATTAAAATTTTTCTTCTGAAATCTAAATTTACGATCTGTAAATTGTAAATAATAACAACAAACTTATTCAAATTCGAGATTTATTCGTATTATTCGATATGTGTATGATGCGATTCTGTATTCTGATTGGCTTATCAGTCGTATAATCGATATTAGAGCCCGAAGATTGCCGAAGATAAAATCGGAAGTAAAGAAAGCCGAGATTGCCCGAAATCGTGACGTAGCCGTTAAGGATCTTTATTCTCGACCGGTCTGAATTGCATTTTAAGGAAAAATCTTTAACTTTGAGTTAAAGATCTTTAGTTAAGGATCCTTAACAGCGGACATCTGAATATGGGGGTTGTTTATTAAAAAAATAATAATAATAAAAGTTTATGGAGCTAATTGGCAAAGTTATATAAGTACTAATAATATGTAATGGGGTTTCTAATCAAACGTAAAAACTAGGTGAAATTTTCTTGGCCTTACCTCAGAAACAAGTGCAATTTGTAAAAAAAAAAAAAAAAAAAAAATGAAAACAGAAAAATACCCCCCCTCCCCCCCCCCCCCCAAAAAAAAAATAATAATAATAATGTCTGCAGTTTATTATATTTACAATACATTGGTGTACTTCAAGTTTCATAACATTTAATTGCTAAAATATATCTTTTTTTCACTGTCCATTTCTGAAATAAACAGCTATTGCACCGTAAATTTATTTGGAATTCAAATGCGGAGGTTTTATGTGGATATAAAAGTTATTGCAGTTGTATTAAAGATTTTTTTTTTTTTAATATAATGTTAATGAAAAAATCTTGAAAATGCTTATGCCATCAATTTATTGAAAGTGACTTTATCAATGTTCAATCAATCAACCAACCAATCATGTTAGCATAAATTTCTTACGGATTCTGTTTTGTAGTTATTTACATGTTGAAGAGATAGATTTTATTTGAAACTTTTATGTATCTAATATAATTAATCTATCGTAAAACATTTTTATAGATTGCTTCGAAATTCGAAATATTAAAAGTGTAAAACTGTATTGTTTAACACATCAAAGATTTTTTTTTTTTTTTTAAGAAGAAAAATCTGCCCTTTTTTTATGAAATCTTCTCGTTTTTCAAATAAAATCTTCCCCTTTTTTATTAAAATTGTTTGGCAAGTCTGTAACACTAATGCTTCAGCCTATTTTTGAAGCAATCTGTCGATAGGTTAAACCTTCGTTACGCAAAATTTTTCCTTGTTCAACTGCACTCAAACATTTACCGTGTCCCATTCTTAACATCCAATGTCGGAAAAGGATGAGACATCAGGTTTTGAGAATAACAACTTCATTTATGCCAAAAGCAGGTAACTGAGATAAGAATTCTAACCAATCAAATGCTTTCGTCGGCAGGAAATCTGTTGTCCCTATCTTTTTATCGTGCATAATTAATAATATTGCAGGAATAAACTACTATGAAGCGAGGGAAATACACTAATTTGCTATTTTTATAAATCAGTTTTATCCTTAAAATGTATACTAAATATATGATTTAAATTAAACGTTTATTGTATAAGATTTGCTTGATAATGCACTGTTCTTATCTTTTTATTGCGGAGTATAGTATTATATCAAATAGTATAGTCAATTTAAAAAATAAATTATATCATAGATTGTTAATTTCTCAAACAAAAAGCGTCATATCCTTTGTTTCAACCCAGTGAACTTTGATAATTTCTATATTATTATTATTATTGTAGAAAAATTTGAGCATCTAAGAAACCCGTCAGTTTCACGACAGAAGTAAAAGAAATTTTTTTAAAAGAATCAACATGATTTTTTTTTTTTTTTTTTTTTTTTTTTTATTTAATTTAGAAATTTATTAATCAACCCTGAATGTTCATTTCAGAAAATTTTAGAGTGGAAGGCTCATTTTTTATACCAACTATGTGAAAAATACCAGAGCCGGGAATCGAACCCGGGCCTTCCGCTTTACGTGCGGATGCTCAAACCATTGAGCTGCCCTGGCTGATTACCAGCTAGACATTTCTCACATAACATTCGTTGGCAAAGTCACCGAGTCTGTAAACACATCTGTATCAAGTGACATTATTAATCATCGCACAACTACAATAGACCACGAAATTTCAATTTAATTTAGAAATTTATTCATCAAGCCTGAAAGTTCGTTTCAGATAATTATGGAGTGGAAGGCTGATTTTTTATACCAACTATGTGACTTTGACAACGAATGTTATGTGAGAAATGCCTACCTGTTAATCAGCCAGGGTAGCTTGATGGTTTGAGCATCCGCACGTAAAGCGGAAGGCCCGGGTTCAATTCCCGGCTCTGGTATTTTTCACATGCAGCGGAATAAATTTCATATCTGTCGTCCTTGGCGGAAAAAATAAAAATAAATCTCTAAATTATCTGGCAAACATATTTAATTCCTTTCAAAAATCATAGTTATTTTAACAACTTATATTAAGAAAGTAATGAATAATATGAAACAATATTTCCTACAATACAGTTTACGAAAATATACATCTGGCATGTATATTTTAGTATTACGTTTTTGAGCACCAAATACAAAAAACGCCAAGGATGACAGAGTTTTGAAATTTAAAATTAAGATTTTGTCAATTTGACAGAAAAATAACTCAATCTAACACATGCATACGTTAACTAATACATATCTGTACCCAAATACGGGGATTAAAATCGGGAAATAATTTTCGTCGATTTTTAATAATTTTTTATAAAAAATCCAATGGGTGATCAACATAGGAAATCTTTTTCTTGCATCCACAGACGGTCAGTGACGTCACACTTCGCTTGCATATTATCTGCAATGAACTTTCTGGCTTGATGAATAAATTTCTAATTTAAACATTCTCATGTTTTATAAGAGATAGAGAAGTTTCTGACTCCTTATTTTAAAGAGTATTTTGTAAGATTTAATTTGATGTGTATCTTGATTGTGTTAGGTAAAAACATATTGCTATTTATTTATAAAGGCATTGTTTTAGAAACTTTTTGAAACAACAAAAAAAAGTTTTTTGCAATAATAACTTTAGCTTTTTAATAATGAATTATGACAAGTTACTGTACTTATAAGAATATAATTATGATACATTTTGCTTACGTGGTAAAAGACCTAATTTTTAAAGTCAATAATCTATAAAAGATAATACACTTATATGCATTTTATTATGGTCGAAGAATTCATAGCCTAGTGTAGGGAAGGGGCCGGCACCTGGAAAACAACTAAACCCCTACACAATGATGCTATGAATGAGACTCCAGGTGTCAGGTTGAAAATCAACCGTCAAAGGCCTAATTTTTTTTTTCTTTACAATCTTTTGTTGTTATTGTTCTTAAACTTTAAAGAAAATTATCTGTTGAGTGTAAAACAAACAATAACTGTTAAGCTAGCGTTTTAATTATATTCTGATCAATGGTTAATGCATAATACTTAACGTAAATGGTTAATACATAAAACTTAACTTGCAAAATTTTAAATTAGGAGTAGTTGGGAGTTGGTATAACGAATACTGCACCATTTGGAAGGGGGGAAATTTGATCCCCTACGGCACCTTATCTTGAAAAATTAGGTCCGAACTTTATGAAATTTTAAATTTGAACTTGATTAGATGTTGCATAACAAATACTACATCATTTACAGGAGAGGGAAATGAATTGTTTAAACTAGGAAGATGTAAATGATTAAAATGAAAAATATGGTGCATTACAGATGATGGATGAATGTATAGTTTACCAAGTGGCAGAAAGTTTTGTAGCTGTCTGCGACAGGCTTTTAAAATTTCACAATCTGTCTGCGAAATTTGCGTTTAATCATGAGTGTAAATGGCTTACACTCAAAAAGCCTTAAAGCTGATAGCGGAAATCTTTGGGGGTAAGGGGGAGTGGGGGGGTTGACCTAACAACAGTGGTTATCTCGTGCAACAATACGCAAATACAATTTTACCTACAGAGCAATATAGTATAAACAATTATGAAATAACAAGTTGAACTCATTCAATTAAATATTTTAGAGCAATTATAAATAATAAAAGTATTAGTTTTAATTTTGATACAGAAATTTTTATAAGTGAATTTTGAAGTGGAGGAGAAGTTTTGAAGCAGTTTTAAATGAAATTAGCACTTTTCTACATTCCCGTAGAATTTCAGTAACAGGTAACGGGAGAAAAGGATACACACATCACACTGCCTATCAAGGGAGATCTAGGCTCCCTAGGTCGTCATGGTTAAGCATTGTTTTGTGTGTTCCTACCAAGGCACCTATAGAGGGTTCAAGAGTTCCTACCAGACAGCGTCTAAGACATCATACATCGGTAGCACATTGTCGCGGGCGAAAAATATCTATAAATTACAGACTTTTTTATGACTGCATACAGACGCTGTCCGAAAGTTGCAGGCAATTTTTTTTATTAATACAGACAAAGAATGTGTGAAAGTTGCGGACTAATTTTTTTATTAGTGCAGACAAAAACTGTCTGCAAGCCGTTTTTCTGTGTCCGCGACCCCAGTAGCTGAAACCCCGCAACACGGCAACATAGTCACAGAAAAACGGCTTGCAGACAGTTTTTGTCTGCAGTCATAAAAATCTGTTTTTATTTTTGAAATATGAAGGCTTTTGTGAAATCACGTTTTGCCCCTCCTCCCCCCCTTGGGGGGCGAATTTTGTAAAATTGCTTCTTAGTGGATGCCTACGTCATAGAAAGAACATTGTCACAAAATTTCATGCTTCTAGGTCTAGCGGTTTACTCTGGGCGATGATGAATCACCCCCTCACTCACTCAGTCAGTCAGGAAGAACGATTTTTTACATATAGATAATTATTTTTATTGTGTTGTGTCAAACATTGCTATAAAATATTTAATTGAATGAGTTGAACTTATTATTTTATAATTGTTTATACTATATTGTTCTGTAGTAAAATTGTATTGTGTATTGCTGCACGAGATCACCACTGTTGTTACCCCCCCCCCCCCCCCCCTCCTCAAGATTGCTGCTATCAGCTTTCAGGCTTTTAGAGTGTAAGCCATTTTCACCCCTGACTACATGCAAATTTCGCAAACAGATCATGAAATTTTAAAAACCTGTCGCAGACAGCTACAAAATTTTCTGTCACTGGGTCCGCGACTATGTCGCCGTGTTTCTACCTCTGGGTAGTTTACATAAGTCATTAACAACTTTATTGCTGTGTAAATAATATAAACTGTTGTGCAAGTTTTTTTAATGACAGGCACTTTCTAAACTCCTTATTGTCATCTATTCCAATGCCCCATGTTTTTCGTTTCATATATAACAAGTATTTTCATAGTTAGCTAATAGAAAATTACAATCAGAAATATTCAGGAAAGTCTGTATGAGGCTAGGACAAATTATTTTGCACTGCTTTAGAAAAGTGTATTTTTTTTTACTCATTTAAATAATTATTGGTATTTCTAGTAGGAAGTGAATTTATGAAGTGACGACTTATTTCGATTTTTTAGTTTTACCAGAATGATTTTTTTTAAAAATAGTTTTTAGTAATTTATAGAATACTAACAGGTTTTGCCCGCTTCGCTGGTTATTATATTGAAATAATTTCTCGAAATATCATATCGGAATAATATCTAAAAAAAAAAAAACATTGAAGTTAAAGTTCTCGCTACCTTCGGTAGTGGTTTTCCCGCACGGCACACTTTGAATCTGGAGAAACAATGCTTTCGGTAGCACCTTGCCTGCATTTTACTTCCCCTTCCTCGCGAGTAAAGTGGGAAGATTTGCAAAATCACATCAAAGTGCATATTAAATACATTTAATCAAAACCCACACACCAAAATTTGCAATTCAAAGGTAATTTGGAGCACATTTAAGCTTGAAAACATGTTTTTTGCCCCGCCCACTCCTAAGAGGGGGGTAGGGATAGGAGTAATTTTACAAAATCCCTTTATAGTTCATGTTGCCAGAGCCTCCTTAAGTAGATGCCTGTCGCGTAGCTCGAAAACTAGGCAACAGTTGAAGCGGTAGACAGCGCCACCTCGTACAGATTGTGGGACTTTTTTATTCAACTGTCACCAATAATTTAGCGAAGTGATACACTATATATATAATTGACGTCTCTTCGATTCTGTTCGCCTTTCATATATATTATATCCCACTTTAAAAAATTTTTTGTGGCTGTTAAATAAAAAAGTCGCGCAATCTGTACCAGGTGGCGCTGTCTACCGTTTCAACTGTTGCCTATTTTCCGAGCTACGCGACAGGCATCTAGTTAAGGAGGCTATGATGTTGCATACACGTACATAACCGGCACATTAAATAATTGAGATCCTGAGATTATTTGCGGCAGAGTTATGTTTTAAAACGTTTTTTTTTAGCCTCATTCTTAAAGGAAAGAAGGGGAGGAAATTTTGCAAAATCACTTTATATTATCAGTTAGGTACATGTAACTGACCCACACATCAAAATGGTCCTTCCTAAGACAATTTACTGCAGAGTTACGCATGAATACATGTTTTTGCCCCCTCGCCCACTAAGGGGCGGAAGTGTGTAATTTCACAAAATCACTTTGTAGTCTGTGTTGAATACGTATAAGCAGTCCACACATCAAAAATTGCCGTTCTATGATAATTTTGAATAAAGTTACGCGTGGAAACATGTTTTTTACCCACCAACCCTCAAAAAAAGGGGGGGGTGATAACACGGAATTTCAAATAATCCCTTTGTAGTTTGTGTGTGTTGAGTACGCATAACCAATCGACATATAAAAAAATCGCTTTCCTGAGATAATTTGGAGCAGAGTTACTTTTTAAAACGTGTTCCCCCCGCCCGTCTTTAAAGGGAGGAAAGAGGAAATTTCACGAAATCCCTTTATAATGCGTGTTGGGAAAGCATAACCAGCCTACGCATAAAAAATCGCCTAAGATAGTTCAGGGCAGAGTTGCGCATGAAAAAATGATTTCCCTTACCCTACCCCCAAGGGGTATATGGTGGAATTTTACAAGATACCTTTGCAGTGTGTGTCTTGAGTACGCATAACCAATCTACAGATCAAAAAATCGCTATCTTGAGATAATTTGGAGCACAGTAACTCTTATAAGTGTGTTTTTGCCCCACTCCCCGCCCTTGAAGGGGGAGAGGGAGAAATTTCGTAAAATCCCTTTATAGTGCGTGTTGGGAACGTATAAACAAGCCACACATAAAATTTAATCTTACCGAGATAATTTGAAGCAAAGTTATGCTTGGAAACATGTTTATTACCCCTTGCCCTTAAAGGGGGGGAGGGAGAAATTTCGTAAAATTGCTTTATAGTGCGTGTTGGGAAAGCAGAAACAATTTACACATAAAATTTAATCTTACCGAGGTAATTTCTGTACTGATAAGTATAAATGATTTAAGTCCAAAAATGTCGATTTTGAGTTAAGTACATAGTCAGACTCAGAAAAAAATTCTCTATCGATTTGTATAAAGGATTGAAATCCATGTCATTTAGTCTTTGAGAAAATCTATTGGTAAAAAAAGGTTCAAGTCAGAAATTTACCATTAATCATTGGTATAAAATATTTAATTCAATATTTTGCCTTTATTAAATGAAGGTTGACAATCCCTGAACGGTATAAAGGGTATAAATCAACATAATCCCTTTTTCCTAATCGGTTCTTCTGATTAGTTTTTAGTTAGTTTAACTTTATTTTTTGTCTCCTGAAAAATAAAAAATATGGACTTAAATCCTTTATACTTATCAGTACAGATTTGAAGCAAAGTTATGCTTAAAAACGCGTTTATTACCCCCCTCCCTCTCTGCCCATAACGGGGAGGTGGGAGAAATTTTGTAAAATCCCTTTATAGTGCATGTTGGGAACACATAAATAATTTATACATAAAATTTAATCTTACTGAGATAATTTGAAGCAAATTTATGCATGAACGTGTTTATCCCCCCCTGCCCTTAAATCGGGGGGAGGGAGAATTTCGTAAAATTCCTTTATAGTGCGTGTTGGGAACGCTTTAACAACCCACACATAAAATTTAATCTTACTGAGGTAATTTAAAGCAAAGTTATGCTTCGAAACGTGTTTATTTCCTCCCCTACCCCCAAGGGAAAGGGGGGGGGGCTTCTTCAAAATCACGTTACAGTGTGTGCGTTGGACACACGTAAATAAGCCACACACTAAAATTTGTGACATTAGCTCCTATAGATTTCCAAGGACGAATGTAGTGCTAAAAGGGGGAAGGGGGTCAAATTTGCCCCCTTGTAACTCCCCCCCCCCCCCAAACATCAAAAATCGGAAAAAATCAAAAGTAAGTTTGTGGAAATATACTCAAGAAGACTCTTGGCGATTTTCTATACATTTGGGCTATTATTGGTAGAGTTTTACTTGAAAATCCGTATTTTGCTAAATTTGCCTCTGAAAATAGTTTTTACCCCCCCCCCCCTTAAAAATCCAAAACTCAAATTGCAGAAAATGCTTTTTTCGCACTCAAGTCTAGTCTCTCTCTCTGCAGTTTCTTCACCGTGAAGCAATTTGGAGCCGAATTATGCTTATAAGGGGTTTTAGCCTTCTGCCCCCCCCATCAGGGGCAGGGGGGATATTTCGCAAAATCCCGACTAAAGCAACGTGCTCACCAAAATTTGCGAATCTATCGCCCTGGCTGTGTTGAGTCAGTGAATCAGTAATTTTACTCTTTTATTCCCTACCCCACCCCCAAAGGGGTAAAGAGGGGGGGCGGGCTTTCACAAAATCTCGTTAAAATGGGTGTTGGATACACGTAAATAAGCCACACACTAAAATTTGTGACCTCAGCTTCTATAGATTTTCAGGGATGAATTTAGCGCTAAAGGGGGGGAGGATCGAATTTGCCCCCTCGTAACTCCCATCGAAAATCGGAAAAAATCAAAAATGAGTTTTTGCAAATACCTTCTCAAGAAGACGTTTGGCGTTTTTTTTTTTTTTTTAATATATATATCTTTGAGCTATTACTGCTAGAATTTTACTTGAAAATCCATACATCGCTAAATTTGCCTCCAAAAATCCTTTTTACCCCCTCTCCCCCCTTAAAAATCCAAAATCGCAGAAAATGATTTTTTTGTATTCAAGTCTAGTCCCCCCCATCAATAATTTCTTCACCGTAAAGTAATTTGGAACCGAGTTATGCTTATTAAGGTGGTATTTGCCTTCTGCCCCCCCCCCTCCCGACGGGGAACGGGGGTATTTCGCAAAATCTCGTCTTAGTGAGCGTCAGGGTCCTAAAATCAACCTGCTCACCAAAAATTCTGACTATCTCCCATAGGATCGCTACAGCCGAGTTGAGTCAGTGAGTTTACTCTTTTATATATATAGATGTATGCAGTCGAACTTTGTTAACACGAATCTGATGGGGGATAAAAAAAAGTGTTCATGTTATCAGTAGTTCATGCTATCAGTAACTCAGAAACTATTCTTCATTTTCACGGGAACTGTGGACACAGTTCATGTTAATAGTAATTCACGTTAACGAGGTTCGACTGTATATATATATTAAATCGAAGTAAAAACTTTTGTAAAAGTATTTTTTGTTTAAACATACTAATATAATGTAATATGTATCTATAATAATAAAAGAAAAGGTTTGTCTGTCTGTCTGTTCTTCTATATGTTCAGCCCTTATTGAACGCAGAAGTACAAAAATTGAAATGCGGATGCTCAGAAGCCTTCCCGAGGGGCTCCTGATAACAGAATTAAAAAATTTTAATTAGTTTCGGAGATATTAACTAAAATGTCGACCGAAAAATGACGAAAAATCCACGGCTAATTGCTTAACCCATTTGCATCATTAAAAAAAGTTGGAAATTAGCCCATATCACCAAAACTGTTCAGACGACCGATATTTCAATACTCTTGTCCGTCCGATAATTTTGTAATGTAGGCTTTTGGACCAGAAATATCAATATCATCAGTGAAATAAATTTTCAATATCTGTACAAAAATTTCTTTCAAACTCGTATCGGTTTTGTCAAATTGATTAGTTTCCACCAAAATATGTCCAGTAAATTCCTGCATTGAAAATAATCCACAAACGTTCTTTCTAGTAAAATTTGTAATATCATTTACACCACTAAGAGAATTAAATTTACGTAGCTTAAGTTGATCTTTTTTTTTTTTTTTCTTTTCATTCAAAATTATTTGCACTGTGATCATTATCGTCACTATCAGAAGATATCGCAATAATACACATACATTGTTTGGATTTGTTTATTTCTTCCTTACTATTCGAAACAAAACCTCCTATCTTTATCAGTTTTAAAATTGTTTTTTCCAGGAAAAGCGTGTTTACAATCATCAATTTAAACTAGCGCGCATATATGCGCTTAGGAGATAATGGCCAGAAAATTGTGACGCATATATGTGCTTATGATGCAAATGGTTTAAAAAGAGGCATTCTATCAGCAGACGATTTCCTCCGCTGTCTGGAACCGAAACAAAACATCTGGAAATCATTAATATCACATGATCTCGAACTGGGATTAAAATTTGAAAATTCTTCAAATTTTCTTTTTCGCACACAACACTTAATATACAACCTATGCAGCACAAAACCAACCTGCAGTTCAAATTTCAACAATTTTGGTTAATAAACAAAGAAGTTACATTTTAATTGCAAATTAAATTTTATTCTAACACATAATCTATCTTTCAAAAGACAATAGGAGTTTCCATAGCAACAAAATACATTTGAAGGTACTAAAAAAATACTTTTCTTTTTACTTCCATTACCTCACTACCGTGGTATACGCAAGTGAAGTGTGACGTCACTGACCGTCCGTAGATGCAAGAAAAAGATTTCCCATGTTAATCGCCCTTTGGATTTTTTGTAAAAAATTATTAAAAATCGAGGAAAATTATTTCCCGATTTTAATCCCCATATTTGGGTATAGGTATGTATTAGTTATCGTATGCATATGTTAGATTGAGTTATTTTGCTGTCAAATTGACAACATTTTAATTTTAAATTTCAAAACTGTCATCCTTGGCGATTTTTGTATTTGGCGATCAAAAACGTAATATGAAAATATACATGCCCAATATATATTTTCGTAATATACATTGTACGAAATATTGTTTCAAATTATTCGTTACTCTCTTAATATAAGTTGTTAAAAATAACCATGATCTTTGAAAGGAATTAAATATGTTCCTCAAATAATTTGGCGATAATTTTTTTTTTTTTTTTTTTTGCCAAGGATGATAGATATGAAATCTATTCCGCTGCAACATATGAGTATGTTAAATCAGATACTTTATTTAGACATTTGAAGACAAATTTGACTTCAAATTATTATAGAATATTTATAATTTTACTTTTAATTAGTATATTAGTTGGATATTTATTGTGTAAATATCATCCTTTGAAATGAAATGTTCATGTGCTTCATTATAATTTAAATTTTATTTATTATAAAAGTTTGAGTTGAGAAGGAATATGCGTACACAGCACACATATATCCTCACATGTGCGCGCACGGGTCTGCACTGCCGAAGGCAGTGGGGACCTGGTGTGAGTTTTAACCCGATGCTAAATGATATTTTTTGTAATTCCGTTTCTTAAGAATGAAAGTTTATGAGTAATAACATGGAATTATGAGAAATCATAAGGATGGCGAAGGAATACGCGCGTGCAGCACATGGGTCTACGCTGCCGAAGGCAGTGGGGAACCGCTGTGAGTTTTTACCCGTTTTTTTTTTTTCTTTTCTTAAGAGTAATGTTAATGAGTGATAATATGCAATTTTGAGAATTCATTCATTATAGTGATTCATTTAAAAATACTGACCCGCTAGCGAGTGAAGGGAGAGGGGACCCGGTGTGAGTTTTTACCCGATCAGAAAAGATTTTTTTTTTTTTTTTAAATTCCTTTTCTTAAGAATAAAAGTTTATGAGTAATAACATGGAATTTTGAGAAATCATAAAGGTGGTGAACTAATTCACAAGAGCAGCACTCATATATATACATTCGTTCACACGCACGGGTGTACGCTGCCAAAGGTAGTGGGGACCCGGTGTGACATTTTTCCCGATCAGAATTTTTTTTTTCTCTTTTTTATCACATGATAAAAGTTAATGCAATTTTGAGAATTCATTAATTATTGTAATTCATTTAACAATTGTGACCAGCGAAGCGGGCGTAGTCTGCTAGTATTAAAATAAAAATATTCTTAAAATGCTAGTAAATTTTTAAATATTGATATATTGTAAAATCGCGATATAAAGCTTGTAATACTATATCGCAATATAGGATTTCCAACATCGCCCAGTCCTAGTGATCACTAAGATTATTTACCATTGTCTCCAGTAAATATCCAAGTTGAGAGTATTTATCACGTGTTCGCTGTAATAAAGCTTATAGAAATTTTCAATATGCAGCTACATTGCAGAGAATTAAATTTTTGAAGATATCTTTTTGAAGAAAGTTGATTTTGTGAATGAGGCTTTTTGCAAGGCTGTTGCTGACAACCCCTGACTTTTTCTTTTAGCTTGCTTTCTTCCTAAAGTTGGTTTTGTGAAAGTGCCTCAAAGTGATAAGAAAATTTTTCTGGATTAACCTCTCAGGGTTCATACTCATCAGGGAAAAATCTGAAATAGTGAGGGAATTTGGATTAAAAAAGAAAAAAAAAAAAGAAAACTCAGGAAATATACAAATTTTCATTAAAATTCAGAGAAAATTGATTATAAAACTTGGAAGAATGAATATTTTCTTTCTCTCGTAATATATTTCTTTTGTTTAGCTTCATATTGCGATTCATATAATTGAGTATCGTGAAAATACATATGTGAACAATGATTTGTACATGAATTTCCATCATGATCGGCAATAACATGACATCATGCAGTGAAAGTAGAAGTATTTTCTCCTCTCTAGTGGAATGTTTCTTGTAATATGTCGCTAATATTGTCTGGAAAACTCAAGGAATTTTTTTCCCATGCTTGAGTATGAAACCTGCCTCTGTATTATTGTTATTCATGTCTGTTTGCTTATAATTAAAACTTAAATAAAAGCTGAGAATTATTTTCAAATTTATTGTCATCATTAAGCAAATTTAACCCAAAGATTATCTGAAAAATCAAATTTACTGTGGTATATTTTAAACTACTTTTTCAATAAGTTATCTGAACTAATTCAGCTTTATTTAAAGTTTAAATATGACACAAAGATTCAATCTTAACATAACAATAAATACTATATTTACCTGAAGTGTGATTAAAGTCAATGGTTTCTTTGTAAAAATAATTTATCACCCCTGAATACACATTTAGATAAATTGGAGTGAAATGGTGAATTTTTTATACAACTGTGTAGAATATGCCAGAGCGAGGAATTTAACCCAAGCACTCCCCTTATGATGCAAATGCTCTACCACTGAGCCACCCTAATTGATTACCAACACTGCATTTCCCACATAGTATGCATTGGCAAAATCACTGTCTGCAAATGCAAATTGAAGAAGTGAGCATATTAAAATCAATTGTGGTACAACTCTGATAGACTACATAATTTTTAATAAGAAATATCATTCATGAACCATGGATAATTATTTAGAAAAATTGCAGCGTAAGGTTGATTTTTTTTTTTTTTTTACCAACTATGTGAAAAAATGACAGCCGGGAATCAAACCCAGGCACTGCACTTACTGCATAGATGTGCTACCACTGAGCTATATCATAACTGATTACCAACTCGATAAATCCCATATAATATCCACTGGAGCGCCCAGGTTTAATTCCCGACTCTAATAGCCTTTTTCACATAGTTAGTGTAAAATATTCAATCTTATATACCTATGGATATTATGTGAGAAATGCCGATTGGTAATCAGCCAGTATAGCTCAATGGTAGAGCATCTGTAAAGAAAGATATTTATAGTTCACATAATTGCTTATTAAAATATCTTTTACTTGTGAAAAACTTTAGATTTCTGCAAGAAAGGCCTCCATAGAGGACACTCCAATGAGGGCTACAACTCTCGTTTGTTCATCAGTCTTTTCCCAAAGCACCAATATATCCACTTTTTCACCTACAGTCTAGAGCTCCTTTTGCATGAACAATATTTGACCTTGCCACAAGCCAAACTTATGTTATTTTATGGGGAAATGTGTTTCTAGAATTACCCATTGTTTAATGTTTTTTTTCTTTTTTTAAGTTATGTTTTCATGTTTAGAAAATTAGTGCTGATTCTAGAATAAAAGGGCCACCAGGGGGAATTAAAAACGACAACCTATTTTCAAAAAATGCCTTTTATGCATAATTTTCGGTCTTCTATGTAGTGATTTTTGTATGTGACAAAATTACACTAATTTTACGTGCTTATATGTGGGATATATATGCATTTTTTGTTCCTGGAATGCTGAAAACTATTGCTAGAAGGTTACATGTTAGGAAGAAAAGTATCTAAAGGCCTATGAACATTTAAAATGTTTGAAAAGGCCACGTTGCACTAAAATGTGTTTTAAAGGGCCGCCGGGTGCTAAAAAAAAATTTAAAAGGGCCGCCGTGTGGAGCACTCTGTCAAATTAGCCTAGAGTCAGCAATACAGAAAATTTATAATAGTTCAATTAGATTTTTTTTATTTTACTTTCCAATTTAAATTAGTATGTTGTGGCCACCACAAGACTTTCTTCTATATTTACCTATACATACATATTCAATCAGTAACAATATTTAAAAAAAAAAAAAGTACGATTTTTTTTCTTTTTTTTTGTTAAAAGTAAAAAAAATCGATAACTTTGTTTTAAATTATCACAGATTTATAGTTCAACCATTCGTTTTAAAGGTATTGACGAGACCTTTCGAAAGATACCCATCTTGAAAATTTATACCCCCCGGGGGGGGTACTTCCCCCCCAGGGGGGGAAGCGATGCCCCCCATGCAGAAAATTTTTTTCCTAGTTACATACTACTATTATCAATAATTCATATTAATTTTACAATCACAAGTTTAAAACAACTCTAATTATGCACATTTATACGAATTTTTGTCCTATGCTGCCATGTTAAAAATTTAGATAAAATGCTATCACAGCGCCACCTGTTGAGCTATTGATCCCCAAACATAATCAGCACCAGTTAATGTCGGGGACAAACTAAATACCAAGTTTAGTTAAATTTCGTTAAAACTAAAAAAAAAAAAAAAAAATGCGATTTTTTTCTAAGTTTTGTTTTGTTAAAACTAAAAAAAATCGATAACTTTGGTTTAAATTATCACAGATTTATCGTTCAACCATTCGTTTTAAAGGTATTGACGAGATCTTTCGAAAGATACCCATCTTGAAACTTTGCCCCCCCCGGGTGGGAACTTTCCCCCCGGTGGGGAGGAACTGATGCCCCCACATGCACAAACATTTTTTCCTAGTTAACTACTACTATTATCAACCTGATCTTTCGAAAGATACCCATTGTGAAAATTTACCCCCCTGGGGGGGTATTTCCCCCCTAGGGGGGGAAGCGATTCCCCCCCCCCCATGCAGAAATTTTTTTTTCCTAGTTACATACTATTATTATCAATAATTCATATTAATTTTACAATCACAAGTTTAAAACAACTCTAATTATGCACATTTATACGAATTTTTGTCCTATCCTGCCATGTTAAAAATTTAGATAAAATGCTATCACAGCGCCACCTGTTGAGCTATTGATCCCCAAACATAATCAGCACCAGTTTATGTCGGAGATCAACTAAATACCGAGTTTGGTTAAATTTCGTTAAAAAAAAAAAAAAAAAAAAAAAATTGCGATTTTTTTCAGTTTTTTTTTTTTGTTAAAACTAAAAAAAATCGATAACTTTGGTTTAAATTATCACAGATTTATCGTTCAACCATTCGTTTTAAAGGTATTGACGAGATCTTTCGAAAGATACCCATCTTGAAACTTTGCCCCCCGGGTGGGAACTTCCCCCCCCCGGTGGGGGGGGAACCGATGCCCCCACATGCACAAAAATTTTTTCCCAGTTAACTATTACTATTATCAACGAGACCTTTCGAAAGATACCCATCTTGAAAATTTACTTCCCCGGGGGGGGTACTTCCCCCCTAGGGGGGGGGAACCGATGCCCCCCCATGCACAAAATTTTTTTCCTAGCTAACTACTACTATTATCAATAATTCATATTAATTTTACAATCACAAGTGTAAAATACCTCTCTTTATGCCCATTTATACGGAATTTTGTCCTATGCTGCCATGTTAAAAATTTGCATAAAATGCGATCACAACGCCACCTATTGAGCGATTGATCCCAAAATCTAATCAGCATCAGTTTATGTCAGGGTGCAACTAAATACCAAGTTTGGTTAAATTTCATTCATTGGTTCGTGAGATACAGCGTCCACAAAAAAATGATACAGACAGACAGACAGACATTTTCTAAAAACTATTATTTCGTGTTCTCCACATCCCAAAACATGTAAATCCATCAAAAAGTGGTCTTCGAAAATTTTCGCGAATCCAATACTTTCTCTATATTACATATAGAAGAAAGTAAAAATGAAAAATTGATTTTTTCAGCTAAATAATCTCCTTATATTATTAAAATCTGTACGCATCTGTCTGTCTGTCTGTCTGTCAGAAATGCCTTGTAAAATGTTAAAATTCTAAAAAAAGTCAATTTTTCGAAAACTAGTACTATGGTTATGAATTTTCTTATTGTGAAAATAGGAAAAAAAAATTTGGTAATAGTAGTTGTAATAAATTTCTCCACAGAAGAATATATGCTTTGTTTATTGGCGAAGTTAGGTAATATCACTCAAATACTATTAAGTCTTCGAATCTTTTGCTCTAAGGTATCTGTGTATTTTTATATCTGATGCTCATGGAGATAATCGCAGCAGTGTTGGGCATAATTGATAGAAAAGTAACTGAATTACAATTAGATCACAATTATAATTATTTTACTGTCAATCAATTAACAAGTAATTGATTACAAATAAATTGAATTACTTATTCAATTTATTTGTAATCAATTACTTGTTAAAAAATTGACAGTAAAATAATTGTAATTCAATTACTTTTTAATCTATTATGTCCAACATTGAATCGCAGAGCTACAAAACTTGGCAGAGGGGTAGCTCAGGACATGCAGAAGTGTACCTTGTCAAGATTTTATATATATATATCTTCATTAAGTTTATTCGAGCTGTATGTTCTTTCACTTCAGTTGTCTGTGTCCCTTAGAGGCAGTTACCATACTATTTATTTAAATACTTATTTTTTCATAATAAGACATGTGATTAAATAATGTTAAAGCACTGCTTTGATTTTTTATTTTTTTATACTGATTTATCATGTTTCATATATATTAAAAAAGCTTAAAATTTATAAAATATACAAATGTTATATTTTCAGTATAATCCATAATAATATTTTAATATTTTATCATGCATACAAATTTGCAAGATGTTTGCAATTTATTTAAAAGCCTAGATACATTATGATTTCCTTTAATAAAAATAAAATTCTCGTTATTTATTTAGCAATCTTTACCAGTGGCTAGCAGCCATTTTTATCCAAATAGCAAACCTGCAATTCACTTGTGAGAGCTTCTAAGCAGTCGCAAATTTTCTTCTCATCACTCATAGCTTTTCGATTGGTATGGTAAACAAATGTTTCATTTGAAATGAAACACAGCAAGATTTGCGATTGTTTAATAGATTGTGATCACAATATTTCAGCTTGTATATAATGCTTAGTTCAGTATTTTTTATACTGGATAATTAGTTCAAGATATTGAATAAAAACTCTATTTTAACCTTAAAATTATAATAATAAAAAAAAAAAAATGGTAAAACCAAGTTAATGTAATATATATTAGTGATGCACCAAATATTCGATATCTATTCGGTCATACTACCGAATATTCGGTTTGGCCGAATATCAAATCTAGCAAGAAAAATGACACAAGTCATAAAATAGCAATTTTGAGTTTTTCATTGAAAAATGCATATGAAGTACCCCTACATGCACAAAAAGCATCACATCTCTATTCCAAAATTTATCCACACGAGAGTAAGAGGTTTGTGTCAGTTTTAACAAAGGTTAAACAATACATTATTACTTTTAAATTGATTTTTCTTAAATGTTGCATTTCTAGATTATGTTATTATTATTATCATTATTTCGTGAGGACATGACAAGATATTGCTTTTATTTGTGATACTGTGAATTCAGCATTACACCACTACTTATGTATAGTAATATTTCCTAATAGTTTTCTACATTTAAGTAAACCACTGTTTCTGAATATATATATATATATATATATATATTTTATAATTAAAAAAATAAAATTATACTAAATGTTAATTGTATTACTGAAAGTAAAAAATTAGGTGATTGACACCTGAATATAAGAGTAAATCAGCCAGTCAAATATTTGGTATTCGGCCAAATAGTTACTATCTGGTTTGAAGGATATTCGGTATTTGGCCGAATAGCTAATACTCGGTTGGCCGAAAAAACTGCTATTCGGTGCCTCCCTAATATTATATATGTCCATTTTCTTCTTTTTTAAAGGAAATCATTTATTTTTATGTTGAATTCTCTCCCCCCCCCCCCCAAACTTTCATTTAAATTGATAGACAAGATTTTTTTTTTTTTTTTCTTTTAATGCTTTTAGTATATTTAAACCAATTAATTTTTTTCCCCTCACGTTAAGTTAAAAAATATATTTACAATGAAATTGAAAAAAATCATGTGACAGAAACGATACAAGTATAGGGTCCCCTCTCAAATTTTGAAGTTTGGCACAGTAATAGCTCTGACATTTTTTCCAAGGTTTTTACTAGCACTATTGCAATAGTAATTTTAATTCATCACCAAAATGTCAACAAAAATTTAAAACTCACCAGGATTGTTCAATACTAAAATTGTAAAAAAGAGATTTTAGGAAATGGATATAGTAACTGTTGCTAAAGATTTCTGCATAGTTATCGCATGCCTTTTTATGGAAGAGTAGACTACAAAAAAGTGTTGACATACTAAATTTCTCTTTTGCACAAAATTTTATATCTATCAAAAAAATATATGATTGTTTTCTTTCCTTTTTTTTTTTTTTTTTTTTTTTCATAATACACAAAATTGCATAATTGTGAATATTTTCCTTATTTGTAATTATGAAGGTCAAATATAATATAATGTTTATCTTTAAATGTATCGTTATATTATCAATTTGAAGATGAAATAACCATCATTTTAGTTACATCCAAAAGCTCAGCAGTTAAAATCCCAAATTTTGCTATTTTCAAGGCTGTCAGATGATTAATCATTAATAATATAAAAAAGCACCACAGAACTGGTGTTTAAAAGTAATAAGTACAAAACTTGGAATAAACACCATAAAATGCAAGAACTTGCGACAATTGGTTTAGGTCAAAACAAAACATGGCCTTTTGTCAGGTGAACAAAGTAGATAGATTGTCACTTTGTCTGTAGCACTCGTGCCTATTTAGTTCACCTTAATAAAGGTCGCATTTCCCCTCAACCTAAAATGATTGTGTGCATTACTTCTTTGTTTGCAACACTCATGTCTACTGTGCTCGCCTGACAAAGGTTCGTGTTTTCTCTCAACACAAAACAACTGTTGCGAGTTCTTGCATTTTATAGTGTTTATTCAAAGTTTTGTACTTTGTAATCACTAAAATGAAGAACCACACAAAAATATTCAAATAAATAATAGAATATATGTGAAAATTGCTGAAAGTATCATTTAGTTTTCTGCTTTTTTCTTTTAACTATACTCTCATTTCATGGTATATAGTAAATATAAAAATATGGAATGTCATGGTTTTGCATATAATTACTTGTTGTGACAAGATCTATAGCTGGATCTCATTTTTTACAGAAACAATATAGCTTATTTTTTCAGCTACAAATAATAACATAAATAATTAAATAAATGACTCAGGCTTTTGCCATTAAATGCAATAACTTTTATGCTTAGCAGCCATTTTGAATTTCTTAACTAAGAATGACATGAGCAAAATTTGTATTAAAAGATAAACCACAGGTATTTATTATGTAATTTTATATACTTAATGTAATATTTAAGAGGACAAATACATAACATTGTTTTAACAAAATAAAAATGATTTAATATTCTACAAACATATCACTATAAATAAGATAGGACAAATACTTACAATTAGGCTTAGTAAACAAGGTGGAGGAAAACTTCTACCTACCAATGATTTACCCTTACCCCCAATAACTAATAAAGGCAAAATAACATCATAAGATTTATAAGAAACATTTACACCAAAATAACCATGAACATCTATTTTTTCAGAGTTCCATGTTTGGAGACACTGATCAGAGATACGTTTTAAACTAGGGGGATTAATGGGCCACAATTTAACAAAAGTATCCGAACTAATTACAGAATGTAGGGACGCGGAATCTATTTCCATCTTATGTTTAATTCCATTTAAATTAATTAACACATCATGGGGTGGATAATTGAGCACTGTACTAACTGAATTTATAGTATTAATATAAGAATTATCTTCAAAAATATCTGACTTACCTGTGTCAATATTTTGAAGTTTCGAATTATTTTTACCCCCAAATTTCTGGAATTTTTTAGAATTGCAGATTTTTTGTATGTGCCCCACCTTCTTACAAAAACGACAGACAGCTTTAAGAAACTTACATTCACCAAAGGGGTGATAATTCCCACACCGCTGACACGGCTTCTTGCCCTGAGGCGTACCCTTTGCATTGTTATCCAGTACTCTCTCGGGAGCTTTTTTCTTTGTTTTCAGAAGGTGGACAGCATTGGACCCACGAATTTCTACGGTTTGTTTAGCTGCTGCTTCGCCTGCTAAAGCTACATCCATAGCTGAAGTGAGAGTTAACTGTGTATCGGACGGAAGCTTACTTTGTATATTCTTCATCTTGAATCCCACATACCAGGCGATCTCGTAGCATTGAATCTAACTGCGTACCGAAATTGCTGTTTTCCGACAGTTTCCTAAGCTCCGCCACAAATTCTGCAATAGATTCATTCGGCCGTTGATCTCGTTTATTAAATTTGAAACGAGATAGTATTTCCGACAGTTTTGGCGAAAAGTGGTCGTCTAGAATTTTTAACAGATTGGCAAAGTCAGTTTCATTTGGAGAAGCTGGCGTACATAATGATCTTATTAAAGAATACAGTGTAGGACCCGCAACACTCAGAAATATTGCTCGCTTTTTAACATCATCAGTAATACCATTGGCAGCAAAATAAAAATCCAGACGTTCTTTGTATTCAATCCATACAGATTTTCCGATGATGAATTCCTCAACTTTACCTAGAGACATTTCGAACAAAGGAATCGTAACTGTAATACGTAGAAGAAGAAAATTAATAAATACGTCCAATTGTACTCGTCGCCAGTATTGTATCTTGTGTGTTGGGGTCCACAAATAACGAATACGTAATTAATACACACATTTAATCACGATAAACTACACAAATAAACATTATATACAGGATCACTTAAAGTTACCGTACGCTAGTACGTCAGAAGAACAACAACAACTAACATAGAGTTTATACATAGAGTTTGCATTGCACAACACAGAAACAGCGACCTCGTGCGGTCAGGCACGATCGGAACATGGAACAAAGTCTAATACATGACAATATCTTTTTTTCCTGATGCGATCAAATGGTGCAATACGTCGATCAAATCCGATCAAACGACGATCAAACGAATGACATTAGTGAGATTTTGAATTTCCTTCGAGGGGGGGGGGCTAACTTCAATACGGTTGGCATTAGCCAGTGTCCGCCATCATTGGCCAATAATGATTCAACGTTGGCCAATATTGTTTTGCTACTGGGGTAGCTATCAATGAAATAATTATGTCAATTAACCTTTATTATTGCGAACAGCATTATTTCATACTGTGAAAAGTAGGCATAAATGAAATCCATATGCAGTAAAAAGTAATGATTTTATAAAGTTTTGAAAAGAAAAGAACTTACATTAGGTACAGAAAACAAACTCGGACTTTTTTCTCCTCGAGCATTTCTTTGTTTTTTATCACTATCATAGCCTGCCTTACATCCAGGTACGAAGCATTTGTTTGATACCATCTAAATTAAGTGTTTTTAAGTGCTTACAAAAAAAAATTATATTGTTTAAAATCAAAAATTCAAAAAACACATGAGCAGAAATGTATCGAAAAGAACAGTATATTCGCGCCGAGATAGGGAGTAAAGACAAGTGGCGCCCTCTATAATTACCAAAAATTTACATCACAGTTTCGTAGCTTTCTCACATTGGACCTTCAACTCCTATTAATATTACTCCGTGAGCAATAGTTAACTGTATTATAATCTGAAAGAAGGTCAAAAATGGAAAATCTAAATATCCAGGTATGCTCGGACATAAAAGAAAAGCCGTATGTGTGTGAGCTGTGTTCTCAAGTTTTTTCTGAAAAGCAATTTTAAGTAGACATCTACGCATTCACACAGAAAAAAAGCCTAATGTGTGTAAAATATGTTCTAAAGCATTCTCCCAGAAGAAGCATTTAAAAATGTATTCACACAGTCACATAAGTGAGAAGCAATACGTGTGTGAAATCTGTTCTGAAGGATTCTCTCAGAAGAGTCATTTAAATGTGCATTCATGCATCCACACAGGTGAAAAGCCATATGTGTGTGAAATGTGTTCTAAAGGATTCTCCAAGAAAAGTGAATTAAATGCGCATTTTTGCACTCACACAAGCAAAAAGCCATACGTGTGTGAAACGTGTTCTAAAGGATTTTTTCGCAAGAGTCATTTAAATGTGCATGCACGCATCCACACAGGGGAAAAGCCTTATGTGTGTGAAATATGCTCTAAAGGATTCTCTCTAAAGAGTAATTTAAATGTACATTCTCGCATCCACTCAGGCCAAAAGCCATATGTGTGTGAAATGTGTTCTAAAGGATTCTCACAGAAAAAAGAATTAAATGCGCATTTCCACACTCACACAGGCGAAAAGCCATATGTGTGTGGACTGTGTTGTAAAGGATTCTCTCAGAAGCATGAACTAAATGTGCATTCACGCAGTCACACTGGCGAAAAGCCATACTTGTGTGAAATTTGTTCGAAAGGATTCTCTATAAAGTGTCATTTAAACGACCATTTACGCACTCACACAGGGGAAAAGCCATATGTGTGTGAAATATGTTCTAAAGGATTCTCTCTGAAGAGTAATTTAAATGTACATTCACGCATCCACACAGGCAAAAAGCCATATGTGTGTGAAATATGTTCTAAAGGATTCTCTCTGAAGAGTAATTTAAATGTACATTCACACATCCACGCAGGCAAAAAGCCATATGTGTGTGAAATGTGTTCTAAAGGATTCTCTCGGAGGTATGACTTAAATCTGCATTCACGCACTCACGCTGGCGAAAAGCCCTATGTGTGTGAAATGTGTTCTAAAGAATTCTCTCGGAAGAGTCATTTAAATGTGCATTTACGCATTCACACAGGCGAGAAACCATACGTATGTGAAATGTGTTCTATGGGATTCTCTGGGAAGCATGATTTAAATAAGCATTTACGCATACACTAGGGAAAAGGTGTGAAGTATGTTTTATAGAATTCTCTCAGAAGTGAAATCTAAAGAAACATTTACGAATTCATGTAAAATGTGTTTATGTTTAAAACCGCATGTTTGTAAAATATGTTCTAGAAAGTTTTCTTCAAAGGGCAATTTGAATAGACATTTCCAAACTGATACAGGTGGAAAGCCATGCTATTTTCAAAAATAAAATGACCTAAATGTCATCTGCGGATCCACACAAGAGAAAAGTCATGTGTGCGTGAAGTAGATTCTTAACCTTTATTACTGATGAGGTGTGTGGCTGGACATTTACGCAACCAGAAAAAAATCCATATGTGTGTAAAATTTGTTGTAAATGATTCTCTCAGAAGATTAATCTGTAATTTATGTACTCACAAACGGAAAAGATATGTGTCTAAAGTGTGTTCTGAAAGATTTTCTTGAAAAAAAAAGATATCTAAATACGCATGTATATAGAAAAAAATGCTATATGCATGAAATGTGTTGCAAAGAAATTTGTAAGAAGTCTTATCCAATTAGATGTCCGTGCACTCATAGAGGAGAAAAGCTATATATATGTGTGGAATTTTGTTTCAAGTGTTTTTCTCCAAACAGATATCCCAGTACCCATTTATTCACCATGAAGATAGAGAGAAGGAGGAGTATCAATTTCAAATCATTTAAATCATATATATTTAGTATAAGAGGCTCGAAAATACTTCGCCCGTTGATGTGACTTTGACATTGGATATTCTTTTGCGAAAGCGAAAAATAAAGCTCTAGGAAAAGTAAAAATAAATGTAAGAATGTGCAAGAAATGCTTGTCATCTATCGAAATCATTTAAAGTCATATTTTAAAAAAAGATTTAGAAAAGGAAACAAACGAAATGAAAGAAAGTATAAAAATTATTTAAAATTATTATTATTTTTTTTTTAATACTTTTTAAAAGCTGGGAAGCTACGTTTTTTATAAAAGAATTTTAAAATATCTTATTAATAATATAGTTACTTAAATTGCTGTTTTTCTTTTCTTTTTTTTTTATCATTTGTTGACATTCTTAAAAATTGGTGTTGGAAATTTTGAATTACAGTTGAAAATACAAAAAAAAAAAAAAAAAAAAAAATAGTTTTAGCGTAAAAATACGGCAAATGTATTTTATACAAATTTTTTATGCGATTTTTGCTTCATGTACAAAGCCTTATTTTGATCGTTTTTTATTCTTTGTTATAAAACATAATTAGTATGAAAATAGATAAATAAATGTATTGGTGAAGTAATAAGGATTTTTCTTTTCTTTGTACCACTGACAGACGAGAGGCAGGGCCAGATTATGGCACGCGACACTGGACCAGGGCCTCCAAATTTAGGGGGGGCCTCATTTCCAAAAAATAATAGCACAAATTTTTTCATTATATGTCTATTAAAACAAAAATTGATTAAATTTTTCTATCTATACTTTATTAGAGAGCTTAAACAATTATTAAATTTTGTGACTAATTTCCTAAACATTGGCATATCAATGTGCTTCAGTTTTTCATTTGTCTTGAACATAATACTAATGATTTTGTTATAGGTTGCTAAAAAAAGATGAAATAGAAGGTATAATTGAAGGAAAAATTTTAAAAATACACTATTTTTATTTATGTATTTTTGTTTTTGAGAATGGGTCATTTTGGTGAGCTCTTAGAGCAGGGTGAGGGGGGGCCACTAAATAGCATCAGTGCCCCGGGTCTTCAAAAAGCATAGTCGGGCCCTGACGAGAAGTGCCGGGTTCAATTCCCTCAAACTCTGATTAGTTGTTCGGAATTTTCCAACGTTTTCTTCGAAACTGGCATAAAGACTGACTAGGATACCACGAAGACACTTTGCTTTGGCCTAGGCCCCGCATGTAATCAGTCGGCTTTATCAATTGGAAGATTGCGTGTTCGGTACTCGAGCCGTCCAAAGACCGTCGTGTACACTAATGGTGGTTGGTGCACGTAAAGGGGGAGGTGCACAAAGCAGGTGAGCCATACCTTCCGTGGAGAATAAAAATTGTGATGGCTTGTCTCCGGACCACCTCTAGGGGTGTGTTCCTGGCCGTCACCAATTGCCCATTTTCGCAGCACTAGTGCGACGTAAAATCCATCCATCCATCAGTCGGCCTTATCACCTACACCATGAATTTCTCTAAATTTTAAGCTTATGTGTTTAAAATTCGTACATTGTTTAATTATCTTTCGACCAAAGCGGCTTAAATGGCCGTACATGCAAAAGCCTGCGGCCGAAAGAAGAAAAGCTGCTATCCCCGACAAAGAGAAGGGTCTCGAGGTATTCAATCACTTCAATTGACAGTTAAGTTGACAGCTGATTCCTTCTCCCTATTCCTAAGTTAAAGCAATTAGTCTGCTGCGCAAAAGTTCCCTGGTTTAAAGTAGAACTCCTACATAGACAGGCTGACGCATCCGCCATTTTCTCACAAGACCGGCTGACTATTTATTACTGGTGGTTTTTCTGCAATAAATTGCACGAATAACTCCAGAAGAGGGCACCGCCTGTTTATATTTTCTTCTAATCCAGAAAGAAGGAAAAAGTGAATTATAAATTGCAACTGTAACTCGTGGATACCCGGAGCAGGAGCACGACTTTGTAGCGTAAGATTTCCCGTATTTTCAAATTATTTCATTTTATTTTCAAAGTTGTTTGACAAATTTAATATGAATGTACTGTTTTTTTAAGTTATTGTTTTAAAATTAACTTTAATATTACATTTCTTTTAACGTGAAGGGTTGCAGTTTTGAGAATGTTGGCGATGTTCTTAAAATTGCCAACTTGCTTGTTTCCTGATAAGAAGTTCTAGCTCACTTGATCTGTATAGAAGTTTAAAGGCGATAACAACGCTAATCAGGTAACCTAGCTTTTTCTACCGCCAACACTTTCCCAGACGGGATAGAAAATGGCGGACACTGCTCTTATCATATAGGAGTCTTAGTTTAAAGCAGAAAACAGGGATATTTTATCAGTCTCGTAGAAAAATCATCGGTTATATTTCAAAATACATTTTGAAAATGAGTTATGATTTTTTTAAATACATTTTGTACATAAGTAAAAACAGATATTTATTTGATCAACAAATGTTTATTTATTCATTTACTGTAAATAAAAACATTTGTGTTCTTTAATTATAAATTTATTCTAAAATTGATATTAAATATAGCTGTTAATAAAATAGTTTTATTTCCAAAAGATAGACTTTTTTTCATAGAAAACATCCCAACAAACACAAGACTTCTGGCCACAAGCTGTAAACTTTCCGGCCAAACTGACTTGTGGCCACTGGTATCATGCTAGTGCTATATTTTAAGGTTGCTGTGTAGTGAGAAAAAAAAGTCATTCCTAATCATCACTTCACTTCAAAGAAGGAGAAATGAGCATACAGTCTAGTTTGCGACAGTTTGACAGTTCCCCCCCTTCTCTTATTACTACTAATTGAAACCTGAAAGAACTAGTTTCTCGAGACGTTTACAAAAGAAGTTCCTTATCGGCGTATTTTGTCAGGGCTATGTACTGTTGGTTATATTTTGAAGATTTGGAGTATTTTCTTTCTTCCTCTTTTTTTTTTTTTTTTTACTTCTCAGAATATGAACAGAATTAAATATTTCTAAGCGACTGTGCGATTGCAAAATTCAAATAATCATGTATAAATAATTCTGCTTGCATATTGTAAAAGGTTGGTATGCGATGGAAATATGGATTTTACTATAATAGAAAAACGAGATTTTTTTTTTTTTTTTTTTTTTTTTTTTTTAAAGTAATGAATAAAATTTATTTGATGTTCTAAAAGATGCCGTCGGTTTACTTCCATGTGTCAACACCAATTGTGTATTAATTCCCCCCCCCCCCTTCCTCCCCCCACAAATAATTTTTATGTATAATAAAAAGGAAAAAAAGAGTTAAAATTATTTTATTGTTTTTTAATTAGCTGAATTGATGAAGAAACAATATTTTTAAGACTATTCAACAGTAAACAGTTTATAAATCTTTTGAAACAATGGTAGTATTTTATTCCCCAAACTGGTAGCAATTAAAGAATTGCAATCCTTTTTGTGTACCTGCAGCATTAATACATGAAAAAATACCTTCCAAGGATTTTTTTTTCCTCGAGTGTTTCTCTTTCTAGTCTGTATTTAGACGAGTTTCTTAGAAAACCACGGAACATTCCCAATGGCTAAGCCAAAGCACGTGTGGGTTCGAACATGACATCTCTCTTTCAAATCGCTGATCCTTCGCGCCAGTGTTTTGTGAAAAGTTATTAATTCTTAATCATTTTAACCTGCACAGAATTTTCTAAAACTTTATATTTAACATTGACAGAGAACTTAGCGCTAGATAAACACAGGAATAATAAACGTCTTAAACACCAAATGAAATATTACTATTAATAGTAGTATTAGTAATTATTAGTTTATTATTTAATTTGTCGTTCAAGACGTTTATTATTCCTTTGTTGAAACTTATATTTCGTTGAACTTTGACATAAATTGCTATCTATTAACTTTTGGTACATATTATTCCACAGGTGGCGCTACTAGGCTACTTACATGTGTGTTTATATGTGCTGTGTGCCCATTTATGGGAAAGCTATATGTCAGAATTTATGGTGTATTACTGCACAAAATATAAGATATAAAAGGCCATGAAAAAATATGTCGATTCACTTTGGGTGCATATCAGCTAGCAAGGGTGCTATGCTGCAATTTTCTCCGTTCACGGAAAACAATTTCTTAGTTTCTGTAGCGTATAAAGACACCAAACTTTATAAAAAATGTCCATTATAAAGAAGAATGTTTTTTGTTGTACATTCACAGTCAAGTGATGCTGTAATATTGCAATTTTACCTTGGGAAGGGAATATCTGAGCTTCTATAGCGCATAAATGCACTAAACTTGATATATGAGATAAGTGATTGCGGGATGCGGGAGGGAAAAAAAAAAAAAAAAAAAAAAATGCTGACTTTATGAATATTGTCTGAAAGAGGACATCTCCATTACTCACCTCCTGAGATTTTCCTTATGGCTACATCTTAGCATCAATTGGTTCAGTTTGCCCCAAAACTACATATGTAAAATCTTTACTGAGAGAAGCTTTGCTTATAATTTTTTATTTATTTATTTATTCTTTTATAAGTTTTTGTATATTAAAACGCGTATTAAATATCAGAATTCAAAAATAATAAAATTGATATTAAAAAAAAAAAAAAAAAAAAAAAACGGAGAGAGAGAGAGGAAATATTTTATGTGACTGGAAGACTTTCCAAAATATCGATCATTATATAAACCTATAAAGCATGCCTAAAATGCTTCTCCCCCCCCCCCCCCGCCCGTTTTTTTTTTTTTACTTTTTCTTACTCGTAAGGTAGAGAAAGTTTTTTTTTCGGGGGGGGGGGGCGAAGGAGGAGGGGGGGGGTCAAATTTTCGAAATGAGCTTTTGTTATATTTAGACGTCTTGAGGTCACCTGAATCCAAAAATAATGTTTTTAGCGGTTGGCCTGTGTGTCTGAATGTTATCAGCATATCTCAAATACAAATTATAGCAGAAAGTTCAAACTTGGTATGCTAAATGTGTATCATATAGGGATGCTACACTAAACTTTTCGTTGAGTTCAAGCAAATGGTTTGGGTAAGAGAAAACCTCATATATTTCAGCAAATGTTTTTTTAGATCACCCTGTAAAAGTAAGGCTTGAAATGCGTTTTCACTGTAGTATGTGATTATGCGGATGCTTTTAATTACCTGTATAAATTTTTATGAGTCTGCCATTTATATTCATAGAAGTATAACAGTTTCTTTGAAAAATTGGGGGGAAAAAGGGGGGAGGGCACATTTTTAATTGTAACACGTAGGGTATTAGACCCAACGCAAAGCCATTTTTAGGAAACTTTATTCACTACATTAGACACAACATGCAGCAAATAGAATGCAAAAATGTTAAATATCTTACGACACATGAGCATTTTTACTAAATTATTTGTAACTACGCATGCAGAAGTTTTTGAAAAATTTCATCGGTGTTATTTAATAGCCAAACCTATTGAACTACTTATATGAAAGAGCAATCAGGTTGTGAGCGACGGAATAAACAGAATTTTAGTTCCTCTCAAAATAAAAGCTATATATTATGAGGGGGATTTTATTCAAATTTTTATTTTTATTCAGTCAGGGTCCAATGACAATACAGTATTTGCTGAGTATAAATAAATATTGATTAAACCCCTTATCACCTTTCTTTCTTCCTTCTTTTTTCTTTTTTTTTTTATTATTTATTGGGGGGGGGGGGACTGAAATTCTATTCATTCTATCTCTCACACATATATATATATATAATATATATATATATATATATATATGTATATATATATATGTATATATATATATTTTTTTTTTCATGATATTTCTTTGGAGTTTTCATTAAGTAGCTCACTGTTTTTGGCTGCTAAATTATGCAATTGAATTTTTTTTTAAAGCTTGCGCATACGAAGTTAAAATTATTTACTAAAAATGCTCATATTTTGTGAAATATGTAACATTTTTATATTCTGGTTGCAATACACTAGGTCGAATTTTGTATGCCAAGTTTCCTAAAAATGGCTTTGCGCTGGGTCTAACACCCTACGTGTTATGATAGAAAGTTTTTTTTTTTTAATATTTATTTAAAGAAACTCTTATCGCCATGAAAATATATGGCAGCCTCATAAAATTTTATACAGATAATTAGAAGGATCGTATACTGTAGCTAAAATGCATTTGAAACATTATTTTTTACAGGGTGACACAAAACATTTTGATTTTTGCTTAATTTTTACTAGTCCTCTTTTCCTCTTCAGGACAAAACTTTTACTAAAATGTATGAGGTATAACATATAAGGTAGGCATTAGTTTATATATAAGGAATAACTGAACTGAATAATAACTGAAATATATAAGGCATTATTTTAGAACATTAGAATATTTTGTATATATTCTTTATACTCTTAAAGTTTCGAGATAATTCTTAAAGAATTTTCCCAGATATTTGACAAAACGTCTAAATTTGAATGTATCCAAATACTGTAAGGTAGACAATGTATTTCTGATTATATATATATATATATATATATATATATATATATATAAATTCTTTTCCATTTTTTTTTCTTTTTTTTTCTTTTAATTTAAATTTTATTTATAACATTATTCATTGTCATTTCTTCCTACAAATTTATTTTTCTACTTTTAATAATGTTCTATATACAATCATAAATTTGAATCACTTGTAAAATGTAAATAGTTTTACTGAATTTAGTAATATGTATAATTAGCGTTGTCGTTGCATATTATGTGGTTAGTTTATATTTCTCATAAAATAAATCTTTACTTTTTCAGTTATTGTATAAATTTCTTTCTTTTTCTTTTTTCTTTTCTTTTTTTAATATAACAGTATTTTTTGCAATTTATTACTCCAAATTAATTTTTGCACATGTTCTATCAGCATATATACTTACGCTCATCACTTACTGACCGACTCTGTCAAGGCTAAAAGATTTCCTTGGACACTATCTGTGTTTGAACTGCCACCTAATTTTCATACTTTATGTAATTAAAAAAATATATAAATCGATAAGCTGTTTAATCCGACGGATTCAGAAAAATCGCCCCTCTAATTTGGTACCTTATTTGTAACAAATTTTTGATTAGATATTTTAAAATTAACAAAAATATAAATATAGAAATAGCTTTAAAATAGGCATTTAAATTTTTAACTGTTGCTTTTTTTTTTTCAGCATAAAATGAAATATACTTTCACGTGAAAAAAATAAAAAATAAATAAATAATAATAATAATAATAATACATAAACAAATAAATAAAATATTAAATTTGCTCATGCATATGAAAAAATGACATCTATAAAAATAATAATAATAATTTTAAAATTAACGAAGAGATAAATAAATAAATGAATAAAATGAAGTGATCATTTTTCAACGGGCGCCTTAGTCGCTCTATAACTAACTAGTATTATATAAATAAAGAGAAGTGTGTGTGTGAGTGAGTGTGTGTCTCTCTGTCTGCGCTCTGGAGCTCAGGCTACTAATCTCAGAGTTACACAACTTAGCAGAGTGGTTGTTGGGGCATTGCAGGTGTGTACTTCATCGACTTTTTTTTTTTTTTTTTTTTTATTAGATATTTTCCGATTTTATCCATTGGCTTTTCAGATTCATTTTCTAAAATTTATTCTTTCACTTTAGTCGTCTGGGTATAATACAACGCATTTTAGACTGTTTATTTATTTATTTATTTAATTCATTCACGTAAATGCGAAATATTTTTTTTTTTTTCTTGCATTGCAATCGTATGTGTATCACAGCAACGTATTTTACAATATTTATTTAATTCATTTAATTGAAAGCGAAATGTTTTTTATTTATTTATTTACTAGCAGGTTTTGCTAGATTTGCTGGTCACTGTATTTAAATGAATTCTCAAAATTGAACACTGTTTTTTTTTAACACTTTATATACATAAAAATATACAATAAATCCCATTGAAATGAATCCCTTTGAGCATTAGTTCGCGTACCCGCTGCGTTTGGCAGCATCTTTCTCTCTCGTGTTATGTCGGCTCAAGACTATACAATCAGGTCTCACTGCCTAACGCAGCGACATTTCCCGAAATTTTAGTTTAGCTATTTATTGGACGACAGATGGAGCTGCTATTGTTCAAGAACTATGATTTCGCAGATGGATATATCCTAGCCTTTTCATTTTTGTACCATGTATTAGCAAGACCCAATCACTCAGTTTTTTTGCCCTCACTGTAGAATTATAAAAATTCAAATAGAATAAATTTATAATTTTACTACAATTAATTATATTAAAAAAATTATACATAAACATAACTGTTATAAATATATGTATATATATCTAATTTAAAATTTAATATGTTTAGTTTTTTCTACTGTATTGCCATTTGATTTCAGCAAATATAATGTATAAATAATAATAATAATAATAATAATAATAAATCGCTTTCACATGTATGAATGAATTAAATAAATAAAAAATAAAAAGTTTATAGCCTTAAAAGAAAATTAATAAATTAAAAACACTTAAAAGTCGTTAAGATACACAGACAATTGAAATGTAAGAGTAAATTTTAGGAAATGAAACCGAAATATGAATACAGAAGATCGGTAGAAATTTTTTTTTTCAAAATTCAAATTCAAAATTCGAAAAAAATCTCGATGAGGTGTACATTTGCAGAATCCCGGCTATCCATTTGCCGAGTTTTGTAACTCTGCGATCAGTTGTGCGAGCACCACAACGCGCGCACACACACACGCTCACAGAGATACACACACGCAGACACCTCTCTTCATTTAAGTAGATTATATTTATTAAAATCAAATGACAGTACATTAGAAATCAGAATACCATTCTAATATATTATTTATAATTATACTGTTATTTATTCTTTTTAATGTAATTACAACTACGCATACTTTAGAAAAAATATTTTTTCTTCTTTACTCATTGTGAAGCAGACTTCAACTAAAAATTTTATTTTCAGCAGAAATACTAAATAAAAATTTGTAATATTATTGGTATGCTTTATTGAATTTTATTACTTCTATCTAAAAACCGTTTGATTTATCACTCAACATGAGTTGGAAATTGCTTGCAAATTTTCAAATATCAGTACTAAGTGTCCCGAAAAAGAAAAGAAAAGAACAAAAAAAAAAAAAAAAAAAAAAAAAAATACACACACACATACACACACACATTATAATTATATTAAAATATTTGACGAGCAGATTTTCATTGCACATAGCTAAGAAATACACCAGTAACAAGCTTTCTAATAAAAATATCACACTGAGAGCGGCCTATTCGTTTTGGAGTTACAATGTCTGACACATCTCCTTTTTGGTCGGAAATTAATAATGGACATGGAGTTAAATAAGACAAAATAAATTTCATTCAAAAGACTGCGTCTCTATTCACAGAAACAGAAGGGAAAATTCAGTCTCTTGTGAGAGCGATTAGTGTAGATTAGGTAGGCACTGGGGAGCTTAGTTTATGAGCACTTATGCTAAGAAAACGCAGGTTCGAAACGTGGGATCACTTTTTTTACCATTGCTGAAATTATTTTGACCTTTATATCATAAAAGTGTGTAATATATATTGTCAAAGTTATCATTTAAAAACTATTATTTGATTTGATTTGATTTGATTTATTTATTTATTTATTTATTTATTTTTTCATTTTAATGTGTTTGTAAGAATCTAGCGTTGCAGTGGAAACTTATTCAAAGACAGTTCTGTTACAAAATGATAGTTCGGAAATGCTCAATAAATAATATTGCCATTTCATATCCAGTTTCAACAAAATCACTACAGACTTTTGAAAGTGATACTGTAAAACATGTTATGCCCCCTCTTTCCCTGATAGAGGGGGAAGGGTTTTAATCTTAAATATGATTCTTAGGTATATATAGTTACATATAAAAATCAAAGTTTTATGGGTATATTTTCTCCTTTGATTTATGAAAAGACATATTAAATATCTTGTTTTTCTACTCTAGTGATTTTTTATTCATTTATTTATTTATAGGGTGGGGGAGCAATTTAAAGTGTTTGAAATTCGTATTTAATACATTTTAATGAAATGATCTTATGTATATAGTACGTGTTTTATTTCTTTTTTTCTTTTGACATATGATGGATTACATGAAAACAAGTTTTACTCCCCACCTTCCCATTTCTGCCACTACCCGCATCACCAGTGGCCCAGCAGTTTTGCGCTCAAAACTTGTAAAAGAGAAGTACTGGGTTCGATACCACGTCACGCTCTACGATATAGCCGTTCGGAGTTTTCCTTGGATTTCTCAAAAAATCGCATAAATGCGGTCTGGTACCCCGTACAAACATGGTAGGGTGGTACCAATTACGCCTAGGAACCTAAATTAGCCGTGAAATTTATTGACCTTAATCCTAACACCAAAACATCTCCTAACTCCTTTGGAAAATGAAAAAAAAAAAAAGAAAAATATATAAATAAAAATAGGATTTTTATTGTTAAATATTCATGAGTTACTTTTTAAAATAAGAATCATATGAACATTTATATAGAACTGTATATGTATATATATATATATATATATATATATATATATATATAAATATATCTTTTTTCCCTGGAGATGGAAATGAATATATGAAAAAGACGGTTTATTCCTTATCTTCTTTCGAGATTCGGGGTGAGGGGAAAGAAGGAATAATTTGTTTAAAACTCTGAAATCGGTAATTTAGGTATTCATGCCTGTAATATTAAAAAAAAAAAAAAAAAAAAAAAAACTATATTTCTTTCTTTCTTTTTCTTTTATCTATTTTTCTTGACATCTAAAAACTTATATGAAAAGTTCTTGCTCCATATCCTATTATTTTAGTTTAGATAATTCTTGAAATTTATAAATTTTAATTCTGTAATAGCATTTGCTACATTTTAAACGAAGATTATTATGCATATCATTTAAAGAAAAAAAAAAAAAAAAACTTCTTAGAGGGAATAGACTTGTTAAAAATCACGCTTTGACTTGACACACCCCTCCCCTTTAACTTTAGAGGACGAATTACGCGGTGTCGTCCAACTGCGACCCGACATAAAGCCCTGGTTTTTAAGAACACAAAACGCGAACGTCAACGTATTCGGCGTCTTTGCGCATGCGTCACGACGCTCTGTTCTGCGGTTTCAACGCCAGCGCTGATATCAAAGAGACTCTGATTGGAGCGTCGCGGCGTCGGAAACGTTGACGTTTGCTTCTTGTGTTCTTAAAAACCAGGGCTTAACAGGTGTTTCAATTTCTTCTTCCCCCACCTATACCAACTGCGGACATCATTTTTTAATCCCTTATGCCAACTGCGTCCGCTGAAAATTTCGCCAATTGCGACAAATCGCCAAATAAGAATAATAAAATTGTATGTAGTAATATTTCAGCATAAAAGACTTGATAAATCTCGCGCTTTAATAACTTTTATATCAAATTTATAGAGATTTGAAATCTTTAATGCATGTCTATGTAAAAATTTGCAAAAAATATTATTTTTGTTACATTTTTATTCTTTTTTAACTTTAACACTAAAAATAGCTAATGTCACCAAAAACTGCAGGTTAAAAAATTAATATACCTAATAATTTCTTCTACTGTACACGGGTGTACAAAATTAAAGCAATAATTTTTTTCTTCTTTTGCCCGTAATTTTTAAACAAATTAACACAGTGAAGATTCATATACATGCATATGTTAGAATTAAACCAGATTTTTCTTCCTGATTTTCCTTCTTTTTTTCGTATGTGAATAACTTTTTCAAAAATATACATACAAACAGGAAAACTGGTTCGTTAAAATATATATATATATATATATATATATATATATTTATCGACATTTTATTATCATGATGAAGTTCGTAGTTTACAAATTAGTAATTATATACATATATATATATATATATTTTTTTTTTTTTTTTAAGTGAAAGAAAGAGAAACAAAAGGATTAAGTTTGACATTAAGTTCAGGATTAAGTTTGACATTTGAAGGCATGTGCGTCTTCACCTAACTGTAATGCATCCTTACCACTATTTTTTCTTTTCTTTTTTAAAATTGTTAAAATTGTTAATTTTTTCCAAAGCTTACGTTTGAGAAAAATTACATAATTATTAGTTTAAAAAATATTACTTATGCTAAAGTTATATAAAATTCGATTAATGATATGATAACTAACATGCCATTCAAATTTTATGCTCATATGTTGACTTGTTTAAAAGTTATGCGCAAAAGAAGAAAATGGGAAAGGAGGTTGTTCCTTTAATTTTGAACACCAGTGTGTATAGCACATTAAAACCTATCACTTAAGTTGTTATTTATTTTTTTTTTTAAGTATATTTGGGGAATGGTGGATGTTAAAAATCAAAATTTTAATTATCATATTTGAATTGTGAAAGTTTATATATATATATATTGAAAAGAATCAGCATTAAGTATATTAAAATTTCTCTAAAACGTTTACTTAAAAAAACTAGTATGTTGTAGCTACCACATGACTTTCTTCTATATTTTCCTATACAAATTCACTATTATTTTAAAAAACTATCTTCCAAGATAATGCAGACGATTTCCAATTTTAGAGAAGTAGTATAACACTAAATATTCAAAAAAAAAAAAAAAAAAAAAGGCGAGCTCTTTTGAAAGATACCCATCATGAAAATTTACTCCCCTCGAGGGGGGACTCCTACATACACATTTTTTTGTTCCCAGTTGACTATCTCTATTACACAAAATATATATTCGTTTCATTTTATTTAGTGCAGTTTATAGATGTTAAACTCTACTTACCTGCAATTTCCCCCATAGACGTAATGTACTTGAATACTTTTGAGTGTCTCTGTACACGAACCATTTGCTTCAGCTCAACGAAAAGCTTAGTGTAGCATCCTTATATGATGCAAGGTGTCACGACAAACTAATTTGTATGAAATTCTGTGCAGTAGTTCCTGAGATACGGTTGCAAAAAATTTTGTCTCACACAGAGAGAGAGAGAGACAGACAGACAGACATTTTCTAAAAATGGTCAAATCGTGTTCTACATTTCTCAAAACGTGTAAATCCATCAAAAACCCGAAATCGAAAATTTTTACGAATCCAATACTTTCTTCTATTGAATATAAAAGAAAGTAAAAAGATAAAATTTGCAATTTTAATTTATTACTACTATTATCATTTGAAAAATTTTAAAAACATTTATGTCAACTAATTTTTTAATTTTTTGCTAAATTCGAAATTATTATAGTTTAACACTATATTCTAAACACATTTTGTATTACTCTGCAGATTAATTGCTAAATTATTATTATTATTATTATTATTATTATTATTTTCTGTTTATATGCTGAAATTTTACGCAAATATTTAATATTTAAGCCAAAAATATTGTAAAATTTTTTTTCTTATGAATCAGTACACAAAGTAATATCCATTTAAGTTTAGCATATATTAATAAAATATAAAAGTGTAATATCGAAAGCAAAATTTAAAAACTAATTAGCATGGAACAATTAGAAATGTTCAAAATGTTTAAATTTTTCAATTTATTTTCTATTTAAATATTTTTAGATAAGTTTTAATATAGTTGACACATTTCAATATATATATATATATATATATATATATATATATATATATATATACTAACTTTCAGAACTGTAAGTAATTTAAAAGAGCTAGTTATATCGTCCACCATCTTTTTAATGCAGCAGTTTTCGCTTATGGATTACTTAAAAAACAGCCTTGAATTTTAATTATACAGATAGATTGCTTTTTAATCATGATGCCATTTCCCACTGATTTCATACAAATATGAGATAAAATATGTCAGTTCCTTTATTCATTTTCTTATTTGCGATTAAATAAAAGTAATTTTGGTCACAGAAACTAAATTTGGCACAACTGCATACGCACACGCCCGCACACATACACACATACACACACATACACACAAACAAAGAAAAAAAAAAAAAAAAAAAAAAAAAAGAATTTTTTATTTAATACAATAATGAAATAAATTAATGCAGTAGTTTTCTCTCATGGTTTGTTGAAAAATTATCTTCCATAGAAAAATAAAATAAATAAATGTGTGATTTAGTTGTCCAGTATTAATAATCTGTGAGTTTTGTCTTTATTAAAACATCGCATTATTAAGGAAAAATTGAATGTTATTAATATTTTTTTTTTTTTTTTTTAATCACCATCCATAAAATTTGCATACACATGCATCGAAATATAACAACATTAAAATTTATCGAAAGCAACTTACGCTATAAATTAAAATTTATTACATAATAAATTAAAAATTACTAGTCACATACTAAATTACAACCATGTGCAAAATTCTTTGGCTATTTTGGCGAAAAACGTTCTTTGGCGGGAAACTTCAGGGGAACATTCCTGGGTCGCACTTGGTATAGGTGGGGAGATTTCCTGGGTCGCAGTTGACCTATGGGGGAGATAAAAATGTCATTTTGGGACGCAGTTAACCTAGCCCCGAATTACGAAAGATCCTGAAATTGATTTTATAAATTCGCATTTTGCATTTCAAAAATAGAATTTAATGGATGTATTATTATTATTATTATTTTAATATAAAGGATGTGTGAAAAACTATTTTTCTCTGTTTACGCCTTTGAACAAAACACACTATTCTGCTTATAGTACAAATACGTAATATGAATTATTACACTATATCTGGAGAAACATCTTTTTCTACAAGAAATACGAGTGAAAAGTGCTTACGTCCTCTTCCAATTGTCATTTATAGCCGAAGGGTACACGAGTAAAAGTTAGCGACACAGGAAGTAATTTATCACGATCCATCATTTTCCCCCTCCACAGAGATTGAAAATAAAAGAAGATCGCAATATTTTTTTAATTTTTCGGCCGTTTTACAAAAAGTTAAATGCATAAAAGTGAATAAAAGTGGTATGACACTAAACAAAAAAAATGTTTACATCTCTGAAGAGTTTTTCTTTTTAAATTTTCCTAATTGAACTAAAGTTATCGATGTTTAAAGTAAAACATATGCAAATTCGCCCAGAATAAATTTAATTTAAATGTGTTAAAAATCATTTCTTCAAAAAAAAAAAAAAAAAAAAACTGTAGAAAGGTGTGAAAAGTTGTCCTCTACAACACTGACAAATATTTTGGAAATCTATTGGTTTTTTAATTAATTATTAAGGGACAAAATTTCCCCATAGGTTAACATGGAACCTTGAATATTCAAGATGGCGGGTACACAGCAACCTTAAATAGCGCGCCTCAACATCCGGCAGCCGGTGATTACTAATTACGGGCCAGTGGGGGGAAACTAATGCCTTTCTTTTTGCTCAGTAGCCACTACAGATCGGTTTCCGGGGAAACTGTTGTGGCCTTGCATCATTTACACATGAAGAAGCGGGCCAGTATTATCTGCCGAGCCCATGCCGAATCTGCTAATCTCGCGCACGCGCAGACCTTCTTGTATCACCACGTCAAAATCTGGATTCCTTCTTCCTAGTAAACATGGCGTCTTCGTTGAGAAGTCTATGTCTTATCTGAAAGCAAAGGATCTTGCTGAAATTTCTCATGTAAGTATTAATGCATCGCTTTGTTTTCTGTTTTTATTTCATACTATATTTTTTATATTAGTAATGAGTTCATACACTATGCTTTTGTTTTCATTTCAGTACCTTGCCTTTGCTTATAGTTTCAGCCTTTCTGCTTTAGAGTTGTTATTTTGTCCACTTTTTTGTCAAAAGTCCGGGATACTGGGACTTTTTCACGATCAACGTGATTGATTAATACATAGATGATTATCTTAAAAATAATTCAAGTTGTTTCTTTGTCATTTTGTACTTAACATGGAAATATCTTATTTAACATTTCTATATTAGAAAGAAAAAAAAAAAAAAAAAAAAAAGCTCATAAATGTAGATTATTATCAATTTATATCAGCATGTCATTTTCGTATCCTAGAATTTAAAAAATGAAATTTACATAATCGTTTGATAATTTTATATTCTTATTTTAATTCTGTAAAAAAAAATAATAATTGATAATAGAAATTCCAGAAGAAAGAATACAAAATTAAAATTTTATTTCCAAATAAAAGGTTATTTATTTTTCACAAAAGTAATGTCTATAATACTATAAATGTGCATATATATATGTATGTATACGTATATTGAAAAACCTTTCAAACACAGGGGTTGGTTGATCCAGGTTTTAATTTTGGGGGACCATTTTTGTGATTTTTTTTTATTGTGTGTGTGTGTGTGTGAAATTTTTATTTATTTTGGTGAAAATCAAAATATTTTTCTGAAAAAAAAGAGTTGTCACTAGAAACCTTTAATTTTCAGGGATGAGATTTTTCTGATTTTAAAAAACAAAAACAAAAATTCAGCTTTTTTTACTGTTTTTATGTGCATTTGTCCTTTTTTGTATATTGAAGATAAAAATAAATATTTATTACTGTAATATAATAAATTTTGTCATCAAAATTCTAGTATTTCATTTCAACATCTTTCTTTCCATACAGTTTCAGCCTTTTGTATTTTTGCTAATCTCATCACTGCATTTTAGCAGTTACTCTATCTAATGAGCATTTTACTAAACAAGTATAGACACTCATTAAAAATAATACTGTAAACATGTAAACAAATAATTTTACAAAATTATTGTTTTTATAAAACAAAATTTTTCATAAAACGCAGCCTCAGGAATGTGAAAAATGTAGTAGCTGGCCATACTGGATGCATCCATTCTCCTCTTTACACAAAGTAGAATAACTTATTCTCCGAGCAACAACACACGATCTGTATTCATAATTGATTGATAACACATATATGTCAGATTTGTATGCTTGACTTGTAGTCCGCTTGTAAATCTTCGTCAGATAAAGACAGATAGCACATGACAGAATTATAATACGAATAAATGGAAAGACACCTAGGGCCAGCGCGGGAATAGAACCCGCTCTTCTACGCTCGAAGGCGATTAGCAGTGTTGTGACATATCCACTCGGCCACGGAGGGCCCTCTGCATTCTGTAATCCATAGACACATGTTACAATATCTGCACAATCCCTGTTCTTCACCTAAAGCAGCATAAGTTTAAGTAGTTGAGGTTGGTTGGGTTTTGCATCGCACTAGTGCTACAATATGGGCAAATGGCGACGGTCTGGAACTTAGCTTTGAGGATGGTCTGGAGATATGCTATCAGAATTTTGATCTTCCGTGGAGGAGGAAAAGAGTTGTTTTAAAATGAAAGTAATTCCAGTTTAATTACCATATGGATTCGATTTTCAATTTCATTTTCGTCAGAAGAAAAATTTTACAACGATGAATGCGGGAAAACGACTTTTTGAAGAACGATATATGCGGGTTCCGTTCACATTATTTTAATACAGTTTGTGCAGGGATCATAGAAATAAAACGATTAATGTGGGAAAACGATAGATACAGGAACGATAGTTTGGGTTTCACTGTATATATATTTTTGATTATGTTTCCTTATTCAGAAAATTAATCTTTAAAGGATGAGGGGGGATTTTTCGTTCCTGAAATTAAGAAAAATACCAGATTGATCACAAGTGTGAAATTTTTGCATTTAATTATAAATAAATAAATAAATACACTCTACCAATTTTATTTTAATTTCTTTTAATTAAAAAAAATAAATAAATTAAAAACCTATGTAAACTCTGTTTTATGTTTTTACAAGTATATTAACTTTCTCTTGCCGGAAAGTTTTTAGGTTTCTATTTCATTAGGTCAATTCTATGTCTTCTGATAACATTATCTCCAAAAAGTGCATATAATACATGAAATAGTGGGTAATGGAAGTCGTGTAGTTGTTTCACACCAGATTTTTAGATTTAAACTCTTTTTTTTACATGAGCGCCAAAAAACAACACTTATTGAAATAGATTATGAAGTACACTATGACGTAAATTATACATAAAAGTGTTGTGTCATTGTGTTCATATGAAAAAAAATTTAAACTGAAAGAAAAATATAACATTGATTACAGAGAAAACATTGTATATACCACTACTTCTCACTGGTTTGAAAGAGATGTTACTGATGAAATGGAATCTATCTAATCAAATTTTACTTTTGTTACACATTAATATTCTTTAAAAGTAAGTGAGGTTTAAAAAAAAAAAAAGAAAGAAAGAAACTTAAGTACTTATAAGAAAGTGTACTTATAAGAAACATAACGAGGACTGTTATGTAAACCTGTGTTAAACAATTCAAATTAGGCTTCGGAAGAGTTTTATATGATAATTATTTCTGTGTGAGGGGGGCTACCGCCCCCCTCAAACCCCCGTTTCATAATGCACCTACATTTATATAGAATTTAATTCGGTTATTAAAAAATAATTCTGTTTTTAAAAAATAATTTATTAAAATTATTATTTTAAAAAATTATCTTTTATGATAATGCAGACGATTTCCATATTAGAGAAGTATTATAACACTAAATATCCAAAAAAAGTCCATTTTATTCTCAATATCTAAAAAAAAAAAAAAAAAAAAAAAATTCTAAGTATTTTTTTATTAAAAGTAAAAAAGTTTTGAATTATCGCAGATCGATGGTTCAACCATTCGTTTTAAAGGTATTGGCGAGCTCTTTTGAAAGATACCCATAATGAAAATTTACTCACCTCGAGGAGGGAATTCCCCCAGGGGAGGAGGCGAGGCTCCTACATACACATTTCCCCCCCCCCCCTGTTGACTATCTCTATTACAAAAAATATATATTTGTTTCATTTGGTTTAGTGCAGTCTATAGATGTTAAACTCTACTTACCTGCAATTTCCCCCACAGACGTAATGTATTTGTATACTTTTGAGTGTCCCTGTACACTAACCATTTGCTTGATCTTAATGAAAACTTTAGTGCAGCATCCTTATATCATACACATTTAGAATACCAAGTTTGAACTTTCTGACATAATTTGTTTTTGAGATATGCTGATAACAGACATACACACAGACTATTTGCTAAAAACATGATTTTCGTATTCAGGGGACCTCAGAACATGTAAATATAACAAGAACTCGCGTTTGAAAATTTGACCCAAAAACAATACTTTCTGTACCTTATGGGTAAGAGAAAGTAAAAAAAAAAAAAAAAAAAAAAAAAAAAAAAAACGTAAACAAAAGAGTGAAAGATTGATAGAAAGAATGAACAATGATAACTTGAAATATTGAAAAACTAAAAGTAAATTGTTATAGGAAGTTTTAGATCAAAACTGTTTATAATGTTTCTTTCTTTCAATTTTTTTATATTTTCAGCTTACGTGAAAATCAGTAACAATCAAGCGTACAACGTTTCTGTATAAAAACTTACCTGCTGCAATAAAACTATTTCTATTATTATTGTTTAAAACAAACATTAAATAAATAAATAAAAAGTTTCCTAATACACAAATTCCCTAGGCATTGGGCGTATTAGAATATAATTTATTTTATTTATTAATATACCATAGAGGTATTTACCGTAGAATATAATTTATCGGTATATACCAGGAAATTTCGCCTCCCAATTTTAATGATTATTGTATTATTCTTACATTAAAAATAATCTGGTGTGTCACTCACACGACTTTCTCTTACCCTGAAATTTAATACTATAAATACAGGTTGCAGATTAAGAGGTAAGATAACGAGTACTGTTATGTAAACCTGTGTTAAATTATTCAAATTAGGCTTAGGAAGAGTTTTATATGATAATTAGCTCTGTGTGAGGTGGGCGGCAGCCCCCCTCAGTTTCATTAATGCACCTACATTAATATAGAATTTAATTCGGTTATTAAAAAATAATTCTGTTTTTAAAAAATATTTTATTAACATTTTATAAAAAAAAGAAAATTATCTTTTATGATAATGGAGACTATTTCCATATTAGAGAATTAGTATAACACTAAATATATATTAAAAAAAAGTTAAATTTATCCTCAATATTACATTAAAAAAAAAAAAAAAATGTTTAAAATGAAAAAAAAAAATCCATAACTTTATTTTAAATTATCGCAGATGGTCCAATCATTCGTTTTAAAGGTATTGGCGAGCTCTTTTGAAATATATGAACATTTACTCCACTCGAGGGGGGATTCCTCCCCCGGGGGGGGGAGGCGGGGCTCCTACATACATAAAAATTTTTTCCCTGTTGACTATCTCTATTACAAAAAATATATATTCGTTTCATTTGGTTTAGTGCAGTCTGTAGATGTTAAACTCTACTTACCTGCAATTTTCCTCGTAGACGTAATGTATTTGAATACTTTTGAGCGTACCTGTACACGAACCATTTGCTTCATCTCAACGAAAAGCTTACTGTAGCATCCCTATATGATACACATTTAGAATACCGAATTTGGAATTTCTGCTAATATTTGTTCTTGAGATATGCTGATAACAGACATCCACACCGACAGACACACAGACAGACACGCAGACTATTCTTTAAAAACATGACTTCCGTATTTAGGAAACCTCAGAACATGTAAATATAACAAAAACTCATGTTCTAAATTTGACACTAAAACAATACTTTCTCGATCCTATGGGTAAGAGAAAGTAAAAAAAAAAAAAAAAAAAAAAGATATTTGCAAACACTGATCAACTTTGTAGAAATGTATTTATAATAATAATAATAATAATAATAATAAATGCTCCTGTTTAATTTACTTTTTAATGGATTAGTAAAAACAGAATATTTATACGCAGGAACTTTTGGAACATACAGATACAACCCCCCCCCCCTCCTCTTTCTCTTTCATGGAAAAAAAAAAAATAGATAGGAATTTTCATTTGAGTTTGGTTTGTGATAAGTTAGCGGATACGTATCAGCTTTAAAGTTGATAAAGAGTTAATGACATCCCCCCCCAAAAAAGTCCTATTCCATAACTCTTAAAATAAAATAATGATGTAATTAAAACATTTGGGATATTTATTATAATGCTTCAAGTAACTGACTTTTTTATATACTGTCATTAGTGGCAAAATATCTAATGTTTTTCCAAATGAAAATTACAAATTTTATATGAAAATAATTTATTAAATTCGAGATCGGAGAGATAACCTTACACTTATTTGGAAAAAAAAAAAAAAGAAAAAAGTAGTTTTACACACAAATTCCTTGTACATTTACTTTGGTAGTTTTCAAAACAGATAACCACTACACTTCTATTTATAGAGTATCCAGGGTACCCTTCCCTCCAGGCACAGAGTAATATATGCAGAGGATTCTCTTTCGAGATGACTACCAGCGCCACATTCCTGCGGATGGCCGACGAATAAACTAATCAAGCCTTTGGCAATGTACTTGGCAGTGGTTGGATGGTCGGAAGCATTGTTGGCGTCGGAAAAGAAATCTATGCAACCCTACAGTGTTTTGCAGCGGGATGTTTACTTCAGATTTGGAATTCTAAGAACAATACGATTAAAAGATATAAGTATTTCTGTTTATTTTGAACTTGTTTTTATTTCAATTTATGCTGTTTATATATATATATATTTTTTTTTTTCAGTGCTGATTTACTTTTCTTCTTTTTAGAACAATATTTTGGCTCTCGCTATTTCAGCTTCGAATTCGAAGAACAGTACGATGTAAAGCTAAGTATATTCGATTATTTTATACTTGTTTTTATTTAACGTTACACTATTCTTATATAAATTTTTACTGCTAATTTACTTTGCTTTTTTTTAGGATCAGTTTTTGATTTAAGTGACAATGTTTTTGAAAAAAACGAATGTCTTCTGTCTTCTATCTACTTCGTCGTCTCCACCATTGCTGTGTTTTCGTAAAGACCTGAAAAGGTGAGTGCTTTTTATGAGCTTAAAAAAGGTTTTATTGTATTTACGTTACACATGGAAAATTTTTATTGGGATTTTAATAAATATTAGTATTGCTCTTCTCCAATATCTTCTCTTCCACAAACTGTGTTCTATCAATTTTGCGGTAGTGTTTTTTTCCTTTCTGTTTTCATTTAAACGTTTTATTGCTATCTTCTTTCTGTTATTATTTTATCCTGAGGATGTCTCTTGATCTATATGATATCCGGAGGATGTCTTGTGGAGGAGATGTGCTGTTAGTGTTGTATTAACTTTATGAGTAATTCATGCAAACTAAGCGAAAAAATGTTAAACATTTTTTAAATACATTAAACAGTTAATTAATAAGTCATTGAAGGTTTTTTTTTTTTTTTTTTGTTCAAATGTGAATATTTCAGTTTTCCAGTATCTCATATATAGAAAAAAGAGGGAGACATATACAATGTGATAAAAAGGAATATTTAAATTGGAATATGGAATATGAATTCTAAATTGTTTGGGCCATTACCAATGATCTTTTTTGTGAAATGTTCGGGACATTGAAAAAAAAAAAAAAAAAAAAAAAAAAAACCACTGGAAACTGGACAAAATATAATCCATTGAACTGTATATATTCAGTGCATAAAATTAGTCTGTTAAAGTAACAATTGTGCTTTTAACTTTGAATTAGCAATAGAAATATATTATTAAAAAGTAATAATTTGATTAATAAAAAGTGCGATTTCATTTTAATCACGGTCAATAAAGAAATTGTTAATTACATTAGTTATGTATAGTTTGCAAATGTAACAAAGTAAATCTGTTGTTGACTATCATTGCAGTGTTATATATTGGATATTGAGAGTAATATATATAAAGTTATTTCATGCTATACCCAAAATCTTTAAATAGAAAAACAAAATTCTGAGTTAGGTTCAGTAAATAATGTTGTCAGTTAAAAATGAAGAATAAAACTTAACCCCTAAACACCCTACTACTCCCTTTAATGAGACTATTCAATACTAGTTTTCCATGATCAGCATGATAGACAAATACACAGACAATTGTAATCTTAAAAATAATTTATGATGTTTACTTGTCATTTTGTACTTAACATAGAAATATTTTATTTTATTTAACATTTCTAATCCAGGTAAAATAACAATAAATATAATGTTTTTAACAAATTATGTCAATAAGTCTTTTCAGGGCATAGCTTTTATTTAATATTTCAATTACAATATCAACTTGTTATTTATTTTATTTTTTATCCAAGAGTTTTAAAAATTAAATTTATGTTTAATGATTTGATAATTTTGTAAACATATTATTAATTAATTGGTAATTGGAATTGTAGATGAAAAAAGTACAAAATTAAATTTTACTTCCTTTTTTCTTTTAATCACGAAAGTAATGCATATAGTAATGTGTGTATATACTGTATATATATTTATAACCAATTTGGTAAACATGCAAAAACTTTAACAGAAATAATAAAAATCTCAAGTGACTCCACTCGACTTTCTGAGCATAAGTAATTCACTGTTTTTAAATAAAGTAAGAGAAGTCGTTAAGAGAAAATCATTAAAGGTATTTAATTAGTTTTCGCAAATAGCATGTTGCTTAATGGAATGTTATGTATCTAAATTATTTTGTGCGTCTCTGGAAATGAAATATTGGTACTAGATTCACCAAAATCGATACAGTTCATGTGACATAGACGTATAACATGTATATAAATTTAAGGCTCAATTGAATGAGGCATAAAAATGCCTCAGTCAGTGCTTAAAATAATTTGAGACCATAGGCCATAATGTTAAAGAAATTTTTGTTGTGTCTGTAAAATACATAAAGTGCAAGATTCAGCAAAATAAATTTTACAGTTTGTTCGACAGTGACCAATAAAATTTATATAAATTTTTAGTTAAATTGAATAAGGTATTCAGATGCTATCGCACTTTAAGTAATTTGAGCTCACAAACCATAATGATAAACAATTTTTCTTTGTGTTCTTGTAAAAAAATATGAGCTAGATTCTCCAAGAAGTATATACTCGTGCTACGGTAAACTATAACATACTTACCAACTTTTAGCTCATTCAAGCAAAGTGTTTAGATGATATCGTGTTCACTCATGTGCATACATATACGTACATCATCATAAAAATTTCAAAAATGAACTCATGGGAGTTCAAAACATATAGATATACCAACATCTCAAATTTTTATCATGATTACAAAATTACAATACTTTCCTTACATATGTATGTTTGAAAAGTTAAAAACTGCAGGAAAGAAATGTAAACAATTTAATTTTATTATGCTTAATAACAAGTTTTAAAGATATTTATGACTATGAGAGAGGAAATGACAACGTAACTGGGGGAAAGGGGGGGGGGGGTACTAAAATTGAAATTATTAAATATCACTTTTCCATCCACTCTGTGAAAAATGCAAATATATTTATTTTTTAAATATTGTTAATTTTCATGATTTTATGTCTATTTTGAAATATATAAATTGATTATGTACATACATTAATAAAGATTTTTTTATATATATGGAAAGAATAAAGAAACTTTTTAATTTACAATTCGCAAATAATTAATTGTGGACAAAAGTGAATAAAATTGTATTTTATCCGGGACGATTTTTAACCAGGTGTTTTTTCCAGAAGTTTGAATGTTCCAAAGAAATTCAGAAGTAAATAAGATTATCTGAATTTATATTATGAAGAGTGAATTTTAATTAAACCTTTTCAAGCAATAGTGACTGGTTAATTTATAAGATAAAACTAATAATTATAACATAAACTAAGCTTAAACTGTTTTGCATCGTTATAAAAAACCATCGCACAGCTGTCAGTTAAAATAAAAAATAATAAGTACAAAATTAAAGTAATAAATACAAAATTTTGAATAAACACCATAAAATGCAAAAACTCGCAACAATTGTTTTGGGTCAAAAGAAGACATGACCCTTCGTCAGGCGAATAAAATAGGCAAACAAAGCAGTAACCTTCCTTTTTATTGTGTTTATTCAAAATTTTGTACTTATTATTTTGCATGGTGTGTAGTTATCAAATACTGTTAATAAAAAATTAGTGGGTTATAACTGAAGTAAATTAGCTCCAGCTGCTGTAGTATTTTTTACAGTTAAAATTCAGTATCTTGTAATTTGTACTAATGTTTCACAAAAATCTTTAAATTTGTCAATCTGTTAAATAAAGTGACAGCTTAGTTAAAACTTAATTACACACTTACAATACTTGGATAAAACCAGAACTAAGCTTGTATTTTTTTCCCCTCTCTTTTTACAAAGACTAATTTAATGATCTCTTATTTGATTTATGCCAATTTAAACTTGTATGAGGCAACGACACAAGCACAGCTTATATTATAGTATTTTGTTTGAGACTCAAACACTGTCACTATTTCTTGGAAATAGTAAAATTGTAATTTTAGTTGATGAGCAATTTCTGTTATCTTTCCACATAATTTTTTTTTCTTTTCTTTCTAGAAAGTTCACAGTGTAAAGTAGCTCATTTGAAGTTAATTTATGTAAGCTTTATTTGAGACTGGTTGTAAATAATATTATGAATATTTTTCTTGTAATTAATACTGTAAGTATTTTATTGTGAACATTTTTATTGTAATTAATATTGTAAGTACTTTTACTGTAAATAATTATGTAAATATTCTTATTGTAAATAAAATCTTTTTCATTTGAACAATTTCATTTGATGCTTTCTACATTTAAAGGTGAAAACCGTTTCTCAGATTTTTACATAATCTTCATTTTTAATTTTTTTTTTTTTTTTTTTTTTTTTTTTTTTTTTTAAGGGGGGGGGGTTAAATATGAAATTTTTTGCAAAATGAATTACATGATTTTTACACATGTTAATATGTAGGGAGAATTCAACTATGAAAAAATAACTTATTTCGTCAAAAATTTGAAGAGAACAAAAATAGTTGGTCCATTGAAAGTGTTAGCATCATTTTAATAATTATAAATAAAAATTATTTCATTACATAAACTACAAAAGGTTAAAAAGAAGAGTGACTGAGGTGAGTAATAGTTTAGATATTATAAAGAAATAATTTAACAAATAAACATAAATAAGAGAAAAGAAAATGTGCATTTTGATGAATAATTTTGTTATTTTTTTATCTTTAAAAAAAGTTGTTTAAAAGTAATAAATATGCTTTGAAATCAAATATTGTTAATTGCAAAATTTCCCAATAGTTTTTTGTGATGAAATAACACCACAGCTCCTCATCAGGTGAAGAAAAAGAAAGACAACATTAGAAAGATAATTTTCTTTAAAAAACTACATAAGACTAAAGAGAAAAGTAATTAGTATTTGTAATAGTTAAAAGTAATAAATTTGATAATCTAATACCTTAAAATGGAAAAATTCACAATACTTGTTTTGAGTTGAAGCAATGTTACAATGCTTCATATGGTATAAAAAGTAGGTACAAATATAGCAACAAAAGAAGAAAAGGAAGAAGAAATATTTTATACAAATTATACACGAATTAAGACAAAAGTGGTTAAGGTGAGTATAGTTAAAAATATGTTACAGAAACTAATGTAATAATATAATTGGAAAAAAGACATAAAGCCTGATGTATGTGTGTAATAATACATATATATTAGAAAAAACCCCAAATGGATTAGGTTTTTTTCAGGGATGGAACACGGGCGCAGAATTCATACCGGAATCTGTTTAAGAAATTTCTCCCCCTATAATATCGTTGATTCAAGAGGTAGAAAATTTTCTTATATTGATAGTGGTATGAATTCTGCGCCCGTGTTCCATCCCTGTTTTTTGTTTTTTTTGTTTTTCACATATTTCTCCATATAGAACCTGAAAAAAAGAATTATTTTATTTATTTATTATTATTATTTTTATTTATTAAGAAAATGTGGTCTTTTTTTTTCTCCCTAGAAGTTTTTAAGGGAGAAAAGAGAAAGCGTTCTTTCAGATTTTTTTTTTTTTTTTTTCTTTTTTTTAAGAATTAAATGAGAGTACCTACAGGATGTTTTAAAATTAAACATTTATTTTTCTTCTGGCTATATGTTTACATATTTTTGGATAACTTTAATTTTTAAGAGATAGCTAAAATTTTTATTTCAGTCCTAAGTGCTATTCAAAACTTTAAAAATTTTAGTACTTTCATATTAACTGTATGCAAGTGATTAATGATCATTATGAAGTGAAATGAAATGTCCAATGAATTAGTTTGGTCAAATTATTTAGAAGTGTCATTCAGTCATTCAGTGTTTATAGAAATCTATATTTATTGTATCGAAACCTGCGTCATCGTATAACGAACTTTATTAACATCAAATCGTGTAAGACAGTTAAGAATTATTACATGAAAAGTCAAATAAAAAAATTGATATCCATAAGTTTAAGCAGCAAATCTGTATAAGTTAAATGCATCAAAGCTGATGAAGTGGTAGCTTAGTTGATGGGGCATTTCTGTCTCTGACTGGAAAACGGTCATCAACAGAGGTCATAGCTCGAAACATTAATGTAGTATGTTCTTTAGTAAATATATCTTAGAACAAATATATCATGGGGAACGCAGCAGATATCTATTATACTAGCTAGTTTTTGGTTGTAACTTTATTGCCCGAAGCATCTGAATACAATGCTAAATCTTACATTTGTAAGAATACTCAACACTCAAAAGAAATCTCATTTTGCATGTAAACTATTTATTTTATAAGTAATTAGCAAAACAAACTATTTTATTTAATAATTAAAATCAATTAAGTTTCAATACCTTAGTATTTTAATTTATTTTATCAAATTCTTACAAAAGTGAACTACACTACTGGCCATTAAAATTGCTACACCAAGAAGGAATAATAATAACGGAATGAAATTTGTTGGACACATACATTATAGTAGGAAGAACAATTGATTAAAATTTCAGGAAATTTGGAGTAATATGTGCTGAGGAAACAGTACATAAAGCAGCGACTACTGTGAGCAATTACAGCACTTATCTACCTAGGCATTGAATCGAACAGTGATTGGATGACATGTACGAGTTGAGCACTTCATGAAGTTTTAACACGATGCCACAATTCATCGATTGAAGTTACTGGTGAGTGGTGGGGGGACAGTCGCTTTTCAACGATTGAACAGTCATTTTCATTGGTGCGAGATCAGGAGAACGCACTGGCCAGAGCAACAGTCGAACACATTCGGAATCAATGATGGTCCAGACAATATGGACAACTTGCGGTCGTGCATTGTCCTGCTTAAATGTTGCGCTTCGGAGGCCTTGAACATAGAGCAGAGCGAGGGGCCTTAACTCGTCAGAAATGTAATGGCTAGTATTCAGAGTGGCGGAAATGAAAACAAGAGGTGACCGGGACGTGTATCCAATGGTACCATATACCATCAATCCAGGTGGTGACTCAGTATGCGGCTACCAAAATTCTGATTACCCTCAAAATTGCATCACTGACATGGGCGCCATTAATGTCTGATACACGATGAACCCGGAGGCAGGAATGGCGTGAAGTCACTTTTCAGACAAATCACAATCCTGTTTACAGCAACAAGATTGCCTTATCCATATTTAACGGCATTAGAAATAATGCACATTGTCAGCTGGGATTCGACATCATCATACTGTCCATCATTCGCAATGATGTTATGGGTTCCCATTGGATACACGTCTCGATTACTTCATGTTCGTATTCCTGGCACTCTGAACAGCGGCCATTAAATTTCTGATGAGTTAAGGCCCGTCCCTCTGCCCTGTATTCGAGGCCTCCGTAGCGCAAAATTTAAGCAAGATAATTCACGACCGCAAGTTGTTTGTATTGTTCGGACCTTCTTTGATACAGAATGTGTACGACTGTTCCTCTGGCCAGCGCGTTCTCCTGATCTCGCACCAATGAAAATGACTGTTCAATCGTTGAAAAGCGACTGGTCCCCCACCACTCACCAGTAACTTCAATCGATGAATTGTGGCATCGTGTTAAAACTTCATGAAGTGCTCTACCCGTACATGTCATCCAATCGCTGTTCGATTCAATGCCTAGGCAGATATGTGCTGTTATTGCTCACAGAGGTCGCTGCTTTATGTACTGTTTTCTCAGTACATATTACTCCAAATTTCCTGAAATTTTAATCAATTGTTCTTCCTACTATAATGTATGTGTCCAACAAATTTCATTATTATTATTCCTTCTTGGTGTAGCAATTTTAATGTCCAGTAGTATAGTTTGCAAAAGTGGGATCTGCTCAGTTCTCCATTATGTATTTACTATAAATTTTTTATACAAAGCATACTAAATTCATGTTAAGACAATTTTGATTGTTTGAAAGCAGTGACAGAGTGAAATGCCCCATCTATTATGCTACCCGCAGTTTAATTCAATACATTTACTTTATCCTAAATTTTTTAATTGATTTTTTGGAGTTAGTTTCATATTTTAGTTTTCATGCAATGGATCTTAGGCACCGTGCATCACTGCAGGTATACAAAAATTTCCTCGCCAATCGCTGAGCTTTTGTTTACTTCTCTATCAGCCAATACCAGCTGATTAAATAGGTAAATGCCCGTAGCCGTTGCCAATCGTGCATAGGGTCCATTCCATATACTATTTCCAATACAATAAGTCTCAGAATGTAAGTCCCAAAATCACCAGAACTGATAATTTGAAACATGTCTGTCATTTCTACAGTAAAAATATTCCTTTTAATCCACGATTAAGTGAAATTTTGCCATATTCTCCGGTATTAAGAAAATTGTAAATTTCGAATAACTTACGAAGTTTTCATATTAGAATGTTACTAATCAATAAAGTTTTTGCCAGTGTCATAAGTAGTATTTTAAAACTAGCCCGACGTCTCTAAAGTAATTTCTTTTTTAGATATCGTGTACACAAACTATCAAACCAACCAACATCGAATTCCCCAAGCATCAAAACATGTAAAAAAGTTATAAAACCGAGGTCGAAAATTTTCATGATTACCTAAGTTTCCCATACCCATAGAATGATGGGGAACTAAAAAACCGAAAAGTGAGTAAAATTGAGGGGTTTTTAGAAAAAAAAAAAAATAACCCATAGAGCACAACCCAGCCAAATCTTAAAATTTCACAATTGCTTTAGTTTGAAGTTACAGCACAAGCACAACCCTTCATTAGATGAAAAAATGTGATTACAAGTCTTCAATAAAAATATTAAAATACGTAATATGCAGAAGGCTAAAGGAAAAAAAAATGGAAGAGTGTTTTAGATAACACTTAAGAAACTTTTAAAGAAACAATTTAATTATTTAATGTAATGAGGATTAAAAAAAAAAAAAGAAAGAAAGAAAGTGCATTTTAATACTTATAAATCAAGAATGAAAACTTTTTTTTTTTTTTTTTTTTTTTTTTCTAAAAGAAAACAGAATTACTTTACATTAGTTACAAAAAGCTAAAAGAAAAGAATGATGAATGCGTGTAAAAATTAGAAATTATGTATATAATTAGATATGAGGACAAAAAATTCAAATTATGTTTGATCCTTCGGATACAATTTTTCAGAATACCCAAAAAACTAATAAATTAAAAAATGACTAAACTTAAACCCTAATTGTCATTTGTTTAAATGTATTGCTAGTTACTAGGCACATATGTAGACATATCTTCAAAGACATGTTGACATAATATTTTATGTTGAGTAAAATGTTTATGTTAAGTAAAATCACTAAATCATATACATTTCTTTTCCTTTTTTTTTTTGAGAAAACAATGTTTGAGTGTTTGCTCCTCATAAAAGGAAAATTGGAAAAAAAAAAAAAGGATTTAAAATTCTCTCTCTCACTACATATATGTGTTAATAAAGGGATAGTCTGTGTTAAGAAAAAGTAACTTCGCTCAATAACTAGTATGTTGTGACCACCACATGACTTTCTTCTATATTTTCCTATACAAATTCACTCAGTAAAAATAATTTATTAAAATTATTATTTTAAAAAAATATCTTACATGATAATACAGACAATTACCACATTAGAGAAGTAGTATCTACACTAAATATCTAAAAAAAAGTCCATTTAATTCTCAATATTACAAAAAATAAAAAAAAATAAAAAAAATAAGAAGAAGAAGATTTTTTTTTCTAATTTTTCTTTTCGTTAAAAGTAAAAAAAAAAAAAAAAAAAAAAAAAATCGATAACTTTGTTTTAAATTATCACAGATCTATAGTTCAACCCTTCGTTTTAAAGGTACCCCCTGGGGGGGGGGGACCGATGTCCCCACATGACCAAATTTTTTTTGCTAGTTAACTACTACTATTATCAATAATTCATATTAATTTTACAATCACAAGTTAAAAATAACTGTCATTATGTACATTTATACGAAATTTTGTCCTATACTGTCATGTTAAAAATTTAGAAAAAAAAAATGCGATTACAGCGCCACCTGTTGAGCGAATGATCCATCCACAAATCTAATCAGCACCAGTTTATGTCAGGGTCCAACTAAATACCAAGTTTGGTTAAATTTCGTTCATTGGTTCGTGATATACAGCGTCCACGAAATTCGTGATACACACACACACAGACATTTTCTAAAAAGTAACAAATTGTGTTCAGGATATCCCAAAACGTGTAAATCCATCAAAAACCGGAGTTTGAAAATTTTCCCGAATCCAATACTTTCTCTATATATACATATAGAAGAAAGTAATAAGTTTAGATATTTATTGTATATCCTTAAAAATTAGTTCTTGTACTCAAAAGGAATAAATTCAAATGGAAATATATATATATATATATATATATATATATATATATATATTTGTATAAAACAACTGTCACTGATTGGCATAAATGAAAAAAATATATATTTACATGGAAGTTCATAGAATTTTTTGGTGAAGTTAAAAAATTTTATGAACTAAAAATCATTTATAATTTTATTTTCTTAATACGACAAACGCATTAATAAAAGAATAAAAGTCATAGAAAAAATAAAATTAATTGGGCATAAATAAACAATGGCGATGTACAATTAAAATAAGAATAGAATTTAATTTTTTTACACTATATTTACTATGTTAAAAAGTAGGCAAGGCTGAAAAAGAAAATATGTGTAATATATACATAATTAAAATAAGCTGTCGCTGGAAATTTCAGAATTTCCTGGGGAAAATAGGTAGCAAGTTGTTAAAAATTCGAAAATTTAAAGAATAATAATTGAACAAAACTCTTCCTGATATGAGTCAATAGCACATGAATTCGGGCGGAAAGGGGGGGGGGGAAGAAAGAAAAAAAAGATAGCACTCTTCTGCTGCCGTCGTTTTTTAGGTCACACTTTTGCGCCAAACAGCGATAACGCGCCAAATGTGACTGTTCCCTAATTTGCATATCGCATTTCGATCGTCGGCCAGCGGCGCGCATCGTCTATGTGTTTTTCCATGTTAATAAAATTTCCATTACATCCAATGGGAGTCAGCCGTCTGCATGTATTAGTCTGTGTTCGAGATAGTGTAGCACGGACAGACGGCACTTCGAAAGATGATGCGATAGCGGACGCCATAGAAAAGTTGAAAGCGTCTTTGGACTTGATAAAGAGTTATTGCAATGATGCGATGCTGATGAAGTTGAAATTTTCATGTAAAAGGGATTGTTCTACTAGACAATCGTATCTGGATAGGTTAGATGTCGCGTTTAATTTGATGTGGGACCAGTGGGAAAACGCTATTTGTGAAGCCTGAGGAGTTTCTTTTAAAAAATTTTAAATATTTGTATCATGGAATATTGAAAAAATGACACTTTGAATAAAGAAAATCTTTTAAAAATACATATTTGACTTTTAAGAAAAGTTACAAGTAATTGAATAAATCATCAATAATGAGATCATTATATTTGTTATAATCAAAGTTTTTTCCAAAGGGTTTAATTTTAACTTCTATCAACTGGTAATCATTTTTGTCATATAATAAATCATCTCTTAAATATTTGAAATGTAATAAACTATAACCTGTTTCTATAGACAGATTTGTTAATATCAAACAATCTTCAACAAGTTTATATTTTTCCATTAAAACATGAGGAAAAATATCTTCACATGGGATTATTTGAAATAATGGTGCTTGTCTACATAATTTGCACCAATTGTTACAATTTTGTATATAATCTACCATATCCCAACAATATTTTTTCTTCAAAGTAAAATGTCTTAAAAAAGTACATGTTTGTCCACAAAAGTATAGTTTTATACATTTTAAACACAATTCAACAATTTTAAAATTTTTTGTAATATGAAATCGAATCAAAATTTTTTTTCCAAAATCAAAAAAACCTAAATCCGAGAAAATTTTAACTGGTATAATTTTATTAAAATGATATAGAAGATTTTTTCTTTCGAAAATTACATCTTGTTTGGAAAACATTTCCATGACATCGTCTATAGTTATATCTTTTCGTAATTGTTCCATGACCTTCCTAAAACTATGTCTAATACATAATTGTATAACTTCATCGAATGTCAATCTATTTAAAACTAATCCAGAAAATTCAAAGTATTTGTGACTTTGGTAAATAGCTTTCCGTAGAAGAGGTTTTGGTAATTTAAAATATTCAATATCGTGAAAATTATAAACATTTCCCCATATTGTTTTAAGTGTAAAATTCTCTAATGGATAATCAAATGTACACATCCATGTTTCGATTATCCAAATGGGTTTGCACGAGTATAAAATTACATGCTTGTCCAAGTCTTTATAAGTGATATAAATATTTTCTTTAGAATATTTAATGGCATTTTTAAGTCGTTCATATAGATTATTTTGTAATACCAATTGATACTCAAAAATTACTCTCTTGCCGTTTTCCAATTTTATCATGGCAGATGTAATATGTTTGCAGAATCTCACACATATATTATTATTATTATTATTATTATTATTATTAGAAAATTAAATAAAGATTCAAGTTTAAGAAAAATTATAATAAATTTTTCTAATATTATAAAGAATGATAAACACTCTACCTTCTGCAATAAATGGCAAATTTACAAGTAATCATAATCCTCCATATGATGAAGGAAATAAAGCCGTACTTGAATGTGATGTCGGATATAAATCAAACAATATATATTCTTTTTTAGTTAAAAATAAAAATGATCAATTGATGTGGAATCCGCCATCCATTACATGCATACCTACACCTTGCAGTAAACCACCTTTGTTAAAAAATGGTTATCATATCGGATCATTATATTGTTATCCTAACAAAATCACTTATAAATGTAATGAAGGTTAGAAACTCAACAGTTTTATAGATAATCAATATTGTACTGCATTTGGTGAATGGTCTCCACCTATTAAAAATTTACGTTGTGATCCAGTACAATGTAATGAAATAAAAAATTTTAAAAACGGATCTGTATCTTATCATCCATCCAATAGATTTTTTGAATCGGTGGCAACTCATAAATGTCATTTGGGATTTTATATCGTTGATGATGCCGGTACTGATGGAAAACGAACTTGTTTAAATAATGGAATTTGGAGCGGTAAAGATATTTTGTGTGAACCTTGTCCAAAATTACCCGATACATTAAAAGTAAAACTTACCTTTCCAGGATTTGCCGTAATTAGTTGTGATGATGGAATTACAAATGCTACTATAAAATGTAAAAAAGATGGAACATGGACAAAACCGAACTGTCCAAATCTTTTAACCGCTCCAGTTAATTCATTGTCACCGGTGGATAACCAATTTCTAAATTTACCCGTTAATTCTCCAACAAAACTGACCTCATCGGATAAATTTTCGTTATTTCAAATTTTTTTTATATTTTTTATGTATCATAACAACTTTTTTAATATTTTCTGTAACAATTAAAATTGGAACAAATTAATATGTTAAATAAAAAATCCGATTATATTTTAAAATGAATTTTTTTAAATGTCATTTTAAAAAAATCATTTTTAGATGCAAAAAAATATTATATATATATATATATATATATATATATATATATTTTAATCGTCGTTAATTTTCTCCACATCGGTGACTGCAAAAATTTTGTTTGCTCTTAGTTATGTCGTCTAAATTTTTTATAGAGTGGAATTCTCACCATATATTAAAAGTGACTAACAACTTAAAATTTTCAGAATATCGATCTTATGATACGTGTTACAATTTGCAAAAATATAATTTTAAAATTCCATGTAAATATATATCATATGTGAATTCCCTTTTAATTGAATCTGTAGATGAAACTTGTATTTATTCTACAGGATCTAAAGTATGTTATTTTGATGGTAATATTTTACAAGTTGGATTAAAAGAATTATATAATATGCGAAAACTAAAGGATAATATATACTATTGTGAAAATATATTTTTAATTGTTGATGAGAACGTCTTACATCTTCTAAAATTAAATCAATCTGAAGAATTTCAGAAAATAATAATGAATTATTACCCTCTTACTGAATTGGTATTTTCCTATGCAAATGATTGGATAAAGTTGTATAAATGGAAAACGTTATATAATAAGATATGTAAAATACACATTGCAAAAGACTATCATAATGCTACTGGTTGGATAAATATAAAAATGGAACAAGTTTTACTCACTCATAAATTAAAAGATTTTTTTATCGTAGATGTATCTAAAGACAATTAATTAGTGGATATGTACTTTAAAAAAAAATCTTGAAATAAATAAAGACATTGTCAAAAGAGTTATTTTTTTATTTTAAACTAAAAATACAATTATGCATTAAAAAAACATGGTAATTCAATTATTTATATACAATAATAATTTTGTTTTTTACAGATTGCACATCATTTAATGTTTTAATTTTAAATTTACATGTCATACATAAAGAACATAACAATTCAAAATGCATAGCTGGATAACAATGTTGTCTTGACAAATCTTTTTTAGCAGTATAATATTTTTTATGTATTCTATCATACATGTCAAAATTTTCTCTATAATATTTTTTGTTTAAAGTACAACAAGGAACTAGATACAATTCTGAAAATTTAGAAGCATGTTTTTGAAATATTTCAATTATTCGTATAGGTAATTTTCTACAAGCATGAATAGCTATCCATACATTATATGATAAAACTATTCTTTCAAATTTATTATCATTTATATCACATTGTATAAAATTACATATATCCATTTTCTGTAATAGTTTCATTCCATTGTATTGTTTCAAATCAATACATGTCATTTTGGTGTTTAAAAGATGAATTCCACAAGCATTTCCAGCACATATATTAACTATATTTTTATTTTTGAAATCTATGAGATTAAATACAGACTGAGTTTCTGAATATTCTTTCTTCAAAAAATGATAATCAAAACTATGCTTATAATAATAATCGACAAAGTATTTTCGCTTTAAATTTGTAGACTTGTTTAAAAGCAGCAACTGGTCAAAAATAAAAGTAATAAGACATTTTGGTGTTGTTTCATTAATGTCTAAATAAAATCCCATATAGTGTCTTAAACTCAATTTGTAAAATATGTTCATATTTTGTCTATTGTATTTACTCATGTAAAAGAAAATTATTAAAATTTTCACAACAGGATGTATTTTACACAAATAAGTTATCATACAAATAAAATAAAATATTGATCCTTTTAATTCAAGATGTTTATTCACATTTTTAGAATCTTCATATTTTATTAAAGAACCGAAAAGTTTTTTACATTTGGAATCGGAAAAGGATTCATTAAAACTATATTTTAATGAATCTATATTTTTCAAATTAACAATAATTTTATCATAATAGAAAACATACAATTTATTAACATCTGTATAAATTAAAAATAAAATATAATAATAACGATATATTAACCATAAAATAACACAAATATACAATATTGACGAATCCATTTTTCCAAAATTATCAAAAAATATTTCAAAATGACAAGACTATATATATGTTTTATTATTATTATTATTATTATTATTATTATTATAAATAATCAATGTAAAAAAATAACTATTACCAGCTGCAAGAAACTCTTTGTGATTGGAGAAAATAATTATTTTCTCCAATCACAGAGAGTTTCTTGCAGTTGGTAATATTTATTTTTTACAGTATAATAATAATAATAATAATAATAGTAATAATAATCCATTTTCATCAACCTTCAGCGAGACTTTTTGAGCGGGGCAAAGTTTAATAATTTTCTTGACATTCATCTTTTATGATCATGCTAGTATTACGTGAAATACAGTATTAATTCGATTTTGACTCTGTGTCGATTTACAATTCGACCAATCTGTCAATATTTGTGCCACTTCTATTTCCTCTGGCGTATATTTTTCTCCAATGGTGGGAAAATTTGTTATTTTATAAAGTTTTTCTCGTTGGTTCGGAGAAATTAATTCTGTAACGTCTTTCGATTTACGGAGAGCTGCTCGAAATTTCATTTTGACCATAGTGTAATAATTTCTTTCATTCGAAGTTTGTCTTCCTTTCAATCTAGCCCAGTCTAAAAAGATTGAAAAACGATCTCGATTACAATGACCATATTCTTTGCGGGTCCAATTCAATTGAAAAATGCCAGATTTTTTGTCCACCCATTGTAAGAAACAACCATATCTACCATCATTGAGAGCAGGTAAAAGAAAATCTCTAACGATCCTTTTATGCATATTCGTCGACAATGCTTCGAAATGAATCGAGAGCTGGGCTTTAAATACAAAAAATAAAAAAATAAATAAAATAAAAACAGTGAGTCATCAAAGAATGATAATGGAAACTCTGCTTATAATAATAATCTATAAAGTATTTTCGATTTAAATTTGTACACTTGTTTAAAATAACTGCTCAAAAATAAAAGTAATAAGACATTCTGGTCATTAATGTTCTAAATAAAATCCAATATAGTGTCTTAAACTCAATTTGTAAAATATTGTCATGTAAAAGAAAATTATTCACAATAGAATGTATTTTATACAAACAAGTTAACATACAAATAAAATATTGATCCTTTTAATTCAAGATGTTTATTTACATTTTTAAAATCTTGATATTTTACTAATGAACTGAAATTTTTTTTACATTTTGAATCAGACATCAAAACTATATTTTAATGAATCTATATTTTTTTAATTAAAAATAATTTGATTATAATAGTAATGAGTATATCTCCGATCATCCTTATTATTAAAAATTATTTCAATTTTAATGTTGTACAATGCAGTTATTCGATCGTAAAATACATTATGTTTACTATAATCACATATTGTGTTTTCTTCATTCAATGTTACAGGATAATTTTTATCTTCTTTCCAAAAAGTATCAACAGGTAATACTTTTTTTGGTTTTTCGTTTCTATAAAGACATAATTTATGATACAACGATGTATATTCATCATAAGATAAATTATTATTGGTTATAATATAACTGTAACTTTTGTCTTCTTTCCAATAACCTTTTATGGGAAAAACATTATATTTTCCTTTTCTACAAAAACATTTATTTTTGTAAATGCATTTTGCAATTATTTTTTTTATTTTTTCACCATCGTATTGAATAATGCGGTTCATCCCCCATAGTCACAATACATTTTTCTTTGAAATGATAAATTTTAGGTGTTGAAAAAATATTACAGGGAAAACGGAGGGTTTTCAAAGAACGGTTCACAGCGACCGTAATATTGGGAGATATGTTATAAAATTGGATGTCTTCCATCTTATCGACCGGAAAATAGACGTCTGGAAATTCATATTTAAGATAATAATCAAAATGACGCCAACCCAAATTTTCAATTACCCTTTTCCTATGATCAATACCACCTTTTATCAGATCGTCTAGAGACAGATAAGTTTTGTCTAATTTTTCAATGTTCAAATAATTAAAATAACGTGCGGATAAAGTCGCATTTTTTTCATCTACGGATACATAACAGGCATTGTTTTCATTATCGAGATACAAACCCGGTTTCATTATTCGAATCGCATATATAAATCCAAAAAATTCATCATAGGGAATTGACCAAAGATTAGGATTTGATAATTTTTCGTGAAAATCGGGTGAATTTAATAACGTTAGTTTATCATGAATCGCAATATAGTCTTTAAAAAGAATTGATAACACATCATTATTTAAATAAAAAAGGGTAAGCGGACTAGGCATACTTATTTTGATATTCTATTACAATAGAAACGGTTATGAAATACATCCCATAAATATATATATTTTTTTTTTAATTACATTTCATCATTTTTAGTTTTTATAATATCTAACATTTTATAATTTTTTTAATTTCATAATATTAGATATTATAATTTTTTCATTTAATTCATTTCAGAATTATAAATTTTTAAAATAATTTTAAAATAATGAAATGTAAGGTCCTTATATAATTCGCAAAATTTTAATTTTATGAATATATTAATACGACAGGACTGTTTCTAAATATATTGTCTTAAACTCAATTTGTAAAATATTGTCATGTAAAAGAAAATTATTCACAACAGAATGTATTTTAATACAAACAAGTTAACATACAAATAAAATAAAACATTGATCCTTTTAATTCAAGATGTTTATTTACATTTTTAGAATCTTCATATTTACTAATGAACTGAAAAGTTTTTTTACATTTGAATCAGACATCAAAACTATATTTTAATGAATCTATATTTTTAAATTAACAATAACTTTCATAATAGAAATCACACAATTTATTAACATTTGAATAAATTAAAAATAAAATATAATAACAATTCATAAAGAAATACAAATATACAATATTGACGAATCCATTTTTTTCCAAAATTATCAAAAATCTATTTACATGTTTTATAATAACAACATATAATAATAATAATAATTTTTGTAGATCTCATTATTATTGATATTCTTAATCAATAATATTATTAATTTTTTAGTTGTGACATATTCTAATCCCCAAATCCAACATGTTCATAAATATTTATACATTTCATGGGAAGATAAAGTATAATCTGGAACAGTTTACAAATATCATTTAAAACTATATTGTAATGAATCTATATTTTTTTAATTACCAATTGGATTACAAAAGTAATGAGAATATCTCGGATCATCCTTATTATTAAAAATTACTTCTCTTTTAATGTTATACAATGCAGTTATTCGATCGTAAAATACATTATGTTTACTATAATCACATATTGTGTTTTCTTCATTCAATGTTATAGGATAATTTTTAGCTTCTTTCCAAAAAGTATCAACAGGTAATACTTTTTTTGGTTTTTCGTTTCTATAAAGACATAATTTATGATACAACGATGGATACTCATCATAAGATAAATTATTATTGGTTATACTATACTTGAAACTTTTATCTTCTTTCCAATAACCTTTTATGGGAAAAACATTATATTTTCCTTTTTTACAAGAACATTTATTTTTGTAAATGCGTTTTGCAATTATTTTTTTATTTTTTCCCCATCGTATTGAAAAATGTGGTTCATCACCAATAGTCACAATACATTTTTCTTTGAAATGATAAAGTTTAGGTGTTGAAAAAATATTACCGGGAAAACGGAGGGTTTTCAAAGAACGGTTCACAGCGACCGTAATATTGGGATGTATTTTATAAAATTGGATGTCTTCCATCTTATCGACCGGAAAATAGAATTTTGGAAATTCATATTTAAGATAATAATCAAAATAACCCCAACCCAAATTTTCAATTACCCTTTTCCTATGATCAATACCACCTTTTATCAGATCGTCTAGAGACAGATAAGTTTTGTCTAATTTTTCAATGTTCAAATAATCAAAATAACGTGCGGATAAAGTCGCATTTTTTTCATCTACGGATATATAACAGGCAGTGTTTTCATTATCGAGATACAAACCCGGTTTCATTATTCGAATCGCATATATAAATCCAAAAAATTCATCATAGGGAATTGACCAAAGATTGGGATTTGATAATTTTTCGTGAAAATCGGGTGAATTTAATAACGTTAGTTTATCATGAATTGGAATATAGTCTTTAAAAAGAATTGATAACACATCATTATTTAAATCAAAAAGGGTAAGCGGACTAGGCATACTTATTTTGATATTCTATTACGATAGAAACGTTATGAAATACATCCCATAAATATATTCTTTTTTTAAAATTACATTTCATCATTTTTAGTTTTTAAATAAGTTTTCATTTAATTCATTTCAGAATTATAAAATTTTAAAATAATTTTAAAATTATGAAATGTAAGGTCCTTATATAATTCGCAAAATTTTAATTTTATGAATATATTAATACGACAGGACTGTTTCTAAATATATTGTCTTAAACTCAATTTGTAAAATATTGTCATGTAAAAGAAAATTATTCACAATAGAATGTATTTTAATACAAACAAGTTAACATACAAATAAAATAAAACATTGATCCTTTTAATTCAAGATGTTTATTTACATTTTTAGAATCTTCATATTTACTAATGAACTGAAAAGTTTTTTACGTTTGAATCAGACATCAAAACTATATTTTAATGAATCTATATTTTTAAATTAACAGTAACTTTCATAATAGAAATCATACAATTTATTAACATTTGAATAAATTAAAAATAAAATATAATAACAATTCATAAAATAATACAAATATACAATATTGACGAATCCATTTTTCCAAAATTATCAAAAAATCTATTTACCATGTTTTATAACAACAACATATAATAATAATAATTTTTGTAGATCTCATTATTATTGATATTCTTAATCAATAATATTATTAATTTTTTAGTTGTGACATATTCTAATCCCCCAAATCCAACATGTTCATAAATATTTATACATTTCATGGGAAGATAAAGTATTTGCAAATATCATTTCAAATCTTTTGTTAGTTTAACATATGTGTTCAGGCATTGTAAATGCACAACATCTCATTAACTGAGAAGTACCTAAAACGGAAACCCTAAAAAAATATCTTTTTTACTCATTTTATTAAAATTATATCATAAACACTCTCGCTTCATTGTGGTCGAGTCACTTGCAAGTTGTCCCTACTTTTTTTAATTAAACAATTTGACTTTTGATGTCTTTCAAGAAAACTCTTAATAGTTTTATTTACTTCCGTTTCAATATCATTATGAATCGACGTTATGTCATATTTCAAATCTTCATCTTTCCGAATGACGGACATTATGTCTTTCAATGAACCCTTTATCATTTCTTCTTTGATTTTTTCCACATCGTTGCCAATTTTCGAATATGCAGAAATATATCTGTTGTAATTCACGTAATTTTTTGTCTTGTATTTGTTAAGATCCCGTTCGTTGAACATTTTTCGCTTCATTTTAAAAATTGTTCTCGAATGAGATGTTTCTTCTGCATCTTTTTTCAACACGAATCCTTCCAGAGGACAATTTGCATAAGCGCTCGGATATTGTTCTACTTTTTCGTACAAATCTCCTATCGTTTCGTAGTCTAAATCTAAAATTTGCACATAGGGTAGATTCACTTGCTGGAATATTTTTATGGTGTCGCTGTACTTCATGAATGTTATCGAATCCAATTGGTAAATGTCAAAGGCCCTAAAAAATACTGTTTTGCTTCCGAATACAGATTTAGATTCGAAATCGTAGTATTTAATTCTCTTGATCGTCTTGCCGAATACTTCTTCAAAAACGATGAAATTGCAATTTAAGATATCTTTGATTCTCTGCACTTTTTCTGTCAGCGGTCCCATGATCTCGTTCAAACCAAAATTGCTTGTATTTTCGTTTAATACTACGTTTCTAGACTGTATCCTGAATGAATTGTCAATGTAGCCTATTCCAACATTTGAACCATCAATTTTTTCTGTCACGATTAAAGATGTGTCGGAAATAACTCTGCTGGAGATGTCATGATACTTAATAACAGTCTCCATCATAAAAATGTTTAAAATCAAACACTTAGATTAAAGAGTGTCCTGAGAGCTGAGCTTTATATACTCTTCTAAAGGATGATGAAAAAAATAATAATAAAATAAAATAAAATAAAATAAAATCTGACTTTGACAGATTCATGCTAGAGGCCTATTATTTTTTTTTATTTCGCTTAAAATATGAAGAATCTTTAAAAAATTAAATCATAAAGTTCTTATATATTTTTGTTAAAAGAACACAACAATAAAGTTTATTTATTTTAAAAACAAACCTGTAAAAAAGATATTCTTTTTACATAAAATTTTAATTTTATGAACATATTAATACAACATGACTATTTCAGAGATCTCATTATTATTGATAATCATGATCAATAATATCCCTATTAATTTTTTAATTACATTCTCTAATCGCATAAATAGGAGTCCTCTCGATCGGAATCTTTTCTGGTATATAAATATTTATCATGGTGAGAATTAAATGTAAAATATAATCTGGACAGCATTTTTTTTAATCGTTAGCCATTGAATATCTCATATCATAATTATTAATAATTATTTCTTTTTTAATGGTATACAATTCAGTTATTTGATAGTGATCATAAAATACATTATATCTACTCTTATACACTGTGTTTTCATTCAACATTATAGGATAATTTTTATCTTCTTTCCAAAAAGTATCAACAGGTAATACTTTTTTTGGTTTTTCGTTTCTATAAAGACATAATTTATGATACAACGACGTATATTCATCATAAGATAAATGATTATTGATTATACTATAATAATATCTTTTATATTCTTTCCAATAACCTTTTATGGGAAAAACATTATATTTTCCTTTTCTACAAAAACATTTATTTTTGTAAATGCATTTTGTAATTATTTTTTTATTTTTTCCCCATCGCATTAAATAATGCGGTTCGTTATTTGTAATCGCGATACATTTTTCTTTGAAATGATAAATTTTAGGCCAATCAAATGTATAACATTGGGGCCAACGGACGATTTTCAAAGAACGGTTCACAGCAACTGTTATCCAGGGAGATATGTGATAAAATTGGATGTCTTCCATCTTATCAACCGGAAAATATAATTTTGGAAATGTATAGTGAATATAATAATCAAATATTGCCCATTTCAAATTTCCACTTATTATCCTTTGCATAGGATCAATGCCACCTTTTATCAGATTGTCTAGAGACAGATAAGTTTTGTCTAATTTTTCAACGTTCAAATAATTAAAATAACGTACGGATAAAGAGGCATTTTTTTCATCTACGGATATATAACAGGCATCGTTGCGATTATCAAGATACCAACCCGGTTTCATTATTCGAATCGCATATATAAATCCAAAAAATTCAACATAGGGAATTGAACAAAGATTAGGATTTGATAATTTTTTGTGAAAATCAGGTGAAATTAATAACGTTAGTTTATCATGAATCGCAATATAGTCTTTAAAAAGAATTGATAACACATGATTTTTTAAATCAAAAAGGGTAAGCGGACTAGGCATACTTATTTTGATATTCTATTACAATAGAAACTAGGCATACTTGAAAAATATTTTGATATTTTACACTGATGGAAACGGTTATAAAATATATCCCATAAATATATTTTCTTTTTTTAAACAAAATTACATTTCATCATTTTTAGATTATTTAATATCTAACATTTTACAATTTTTTTGATTTCATAATATTAGATATTATAATTTTTTCATTTAATTATTTTAAACATTTCAGAATTATAAATTTTTAAATTTTTAAAATAATTTAAAAATTTAAAAAAACGAAAAATTTGAAAATTTAAATTTTGAAAAACAAAATTTTAAAATTTAAATTTTTGAAAAGTAAAATTTTTGAAAAGTAAAAATTTTGAAATTAAAATTTTGAAAAGTAAAAATTTTGAAATTAAAATTTTGAAAAGTAAAAAATTTTTAAAGTAAAAAATTTTGAAAAGTAAAAATTTTGAAAAGTAAAAATTTTGAAAAACAAAAAATTGAAAACAAAAAATTGAAAACAAAAATTTTGAAAAACAAAAAATTGAAAAACAAAAATTTGAAAACAAAAATTTTGAAAAACAAAAATTTGAAAATCTAAAATTTTGAAAACAAAAATTTAAAATCTAAAATTTGAAAATCTAAAATTTTGAAAACAAAAATTTAAAATCTACAAACTAAATCTAAAATCTAAAAACATCAATAAAAAATAATTATAAACTAAAAAAAAAAAAAAAAAAAAAAATTTTTTTTTTTTTTTTTAGTTTATAATAATTTTTTATTTATGTTTTTAGATTTAGTTTTTAGCTTTTAAATTTTTTGTTTTTCAAAATTTTAGATTTTCAAAATTTTAGATTTTCATTTTTTTGTTTTTCAAAAGTTATATTTTCAATTTTAGATTTTCAAAATTTTAGATTTTCAATTTTTTGTTTTTCAAAATTTTAGATTTTAAAATTTTTTTGTTTTTCAAAATTTTTTGCAAAGTAAAATTTTTGAAAATCTAAAATTTTTACTTTGAAAATCTTATCCTATTGTACTAATATAAACTTTATCTGTAACAGATCTTTATTTTTTCATATTCATGTTTTTTCTTAAAAAAATATATCATATTTTATTTATCATATATTTATATATTCTTTTTTTTTCATCTTTATCATTTTTTATCTCTCCTGTAAAAAAATATATTCTTTTTTTATAGATTCATAAAATTAAAATTTAATGAACATATTAGTATGACAGAACAGTTTACATCATTATCAAATTTAAAGTTTTGAATTTTAATTATAAGAAATAAGAATATTTATTATTATCCTGTCGTACTAATATAAATTTTATTTGATCTTTATTTTCTTTTTTTTGAGATCCATATTTTTTGCTTCTTGTTCAAAGTAAAAAAATCTTATATATTCTCTTTTCAATTCATTTTTTAAAAATATATCATACTTTTTCCATCAGTGTATATTCTTTTTTTATATAGTTTCTTTTTTTTTCATCTTTATTGTGAAAGAAATTAACACACAGCAATAACTATTATTTATTTTAAAAACATTTCCACAAAAACATCTCCATTAGACAAGATAATGGACAAAATAGTTAAAAATAATTACAATCACAATCTTCGAAATTTACAGCATGAAATATTTTATAGTACATAGAAATTCTGCCTGCCAAACAATCTTTATCATGACACTTGGTACATATGATTTTATCTTTCTTCACATTAAAATAATTAACAGTTACTCTTTTCATGTCTAATTTAAAATGTTTCTGTGTACGTATAAACAAAGTTTCAATTTTAAACTTTTTGCAATAATGTTTTAAATATTTTTTCCATGAGTTTGGACACTGTTTAACACCAATTATACGTTTGAATGTTCCTAGAGAAAATGCATCAAATTGTTTATTTTTATATCTCACAGCTAGATATGCAAAATTAACATTTCTTTTTACGTAATATGAGTCCACAGGTAAATTTTGGTTTGTACAATCTTCTATATTTTGTGGATCTGTAAGATCTACAATATTTGTTTTTATATCCTCTGAATTTTGATTTATAGAATTACTTTTGTTATCCATTTCAATATTGTCCTCTGGTGATTGTTTAATCCAGACATTGGAAAACAAATGTTTTGCTTTTAAAAACATAACTTGTTTTAATTCTTCAATTATACTTTCAATTTCTTTACTCAAATGTGACAAACAATCTAAAAATTTTGCATCATATGCAACCTTTTCGTCTTTTTCTGGAGGTTGAAGATATTCTATTAATATTCTCTTGAAAAAGAAAACATGTCAGAATAACATGTCTTTTTTTGAATTTGAGTTAAAACATATTGTGAAATATCATTGAAGTCCAAAAAGTTTGGTAATTTATCCTTTATGGTTTGTCTAATAAAATTTATCGTAATACTTTCAACGAGATGTTTCATCGTGAAATGTAATCTAAATGAAAACAGAGTGATATATATAGTTTGAACAAATAGGGTGGAGCTTAGTTTTTTTATAAAAAATTATAATAAAATAATATAAATAAATATAATAATATAAATAAATAAAAATAAAATCATGTCACAATTTATTAAAGTCAATTATAACTATCTCGACTTTTATTACTTTTAAAATTTATCCTTTTATAGTGACCATTAAAAAATCTTATGTCATGATCCTTTAATTGAATTTAAAATATGAAAAACATTTGTGCTTTTCGATATCCGATTTCTAATTAATTTGGGATATCGATATATATTTTCAAAAGGCTGTCGACAGATTGGACAAGTAGACTGCCATTTTGATAAACATTTTATATGAAATAAATGTTTACAACATAACATAATAATATTTTTGTCAAGTGAATTTAAACAAATAGAACAGTCTTCTAAAGATTTTGGAGATAGACAATTTATAGAATGATCGTCGCCATAATAAATCTTGCAAAATTCATTTTCAGGATCAATTAAATAAAATATAGCTAAAATTTGTTCTTTTGAAAAACCTAACAACTTTAAATCATAATGTGAAAAGCCTGTAGCAATTATACTTTCAATCAATTTAATATCAAAATCATTAAATCCAATTTCTGATAATATTTGAGATAGAATTTTTACATTATCAGAATTTATATCCATTTATGTCGTTAGTAATTGTCGTTATATATATATATATATTCATATCTTTTTTAAAAAATAGATAAATATTAAAATGAAAAAATAAAAATAAAAATAAAAATAAAATAAAATAAATGAACGACAGAAACAGTCAAATAACATTTTATTTGAATTGCAAATTAAAATGTACATATTATATATATAAATCTATAAATCTTTAAAATGAACAACATTTTGTAAAACATTAATTCTTGCTTCAATCCTTTAAAAAATGTCAAATATATTTTTTTAAACACGAATGCTCTTCTTTTTCTTTATGAAATGCAGATGGTGATGTTTAACATTTAGTACAAATTTTAAATTTTTATTTGTCGAATATCCCAAATCGTTAATTACTTCATGATGACATTTTAAATTTTTCATAATGAATGATATCATTAGAAAGACTAATGAAAAGGGTTTAGTCTTTGTGGCAATAATTTTTTCCAATGAAGCTTCTTCCAAATCGTATAAAGCTTTCTCTAAATCATTTATTTTTTTAATTTCTCGAAAAATCATATGATTAAATGGCTCCATCTTTTTCATTATTCTTGAATGCACATTTATGAAGTTGTTAACATTTTTAATCATGAAGCTTTCACCAACATAACTTTCCATTATAATAAACAGAGCATTAAGTATCAGTTCGCGTAGAATTCTTGCTTCCAACTCCATCGCTATCAATCCAGAGATCTGAGATTCTAAGCAAATGCCAAGCCTTTTTATACCTTATATGTGTTGCGTAATATTTCTTTTTTTCCCACCGTATTGAATAACAATTAAAATGATTTTAGATATAGTAAAGGATTTGTTAAAATTTTTTTATATAAACTTGGATCATTCTTTTTATACCATTTAGGATCATAATCTGACCAATCCATTAATTCTTCCGATTTATTTTCTTTTAAACTTGTGAATTGTTTTAAATTTGCAATTTGTTGTTGTTGTTGTTGTTGTTTGAATAAATTATTCATAACCCTTATTTTATAAAAATTTTATAAATATATGTGAGTATTATAAAACAAATAAAAATAACTTAATTATAAATATTTTAATAGTAACAAATTACATTAAATTTAAAATGTAGAATTAAAAAAAAAATGTTAAATTACCCAATTGTAAAATATAAAGTTATGAAATGTTAATTTTTAAATTGTAATATTATCAAATATAAAAATATTAAAGTTAATATTATCATATTTAATATTTTAGATTATACAATTTTATATTTTATCATTTATCTTAGATTATACAATTTTACATTTTATCATTTTTAAATTTATACTATTAAGGTCTTTAAAAAAAATATTGAATTATTTTTTAAATTAAGTGTACCCATATTGAGAAATGAAGTTCTTGGACATTATTAGGAATTTTTATTCCCAATTTTTTCAGATTTGCTTTTAAAAAATCAAAATTATCTTTTGCAAAATTTTCCACAAGTTCTAAAGTTCGTTGAGCACATTGTTTCGCTCGTTTTGGATGGTATGGACATTTTTTATTAGGATATAGATACAAAAGCCATTTTATAGATGGTATACCCACAATATCAATATTTAAAATGTTTGGAATATTTGCGTCGTGTAACAATTTAGAATGGTCTTTGTAACAGAAAACAAGTTTTTCATCTGGATATAAGTTTTGTAATTCTTGGTATTTGTTTTGTAGAAAATTAATTAGAAATTCATAAGTTACAGTTGAACCTGAAGTATGTATTGGATTAATAAATGCATGATACTTATATCTTAACATTCCATCCATAATAACATCAGTGTATGCAAATTCTAAACAATAAAATTTTTTATTATTCATAAAACCTTGCAAATTTACAAATGCCACAACAATCATACTTTGTTTCTTCTTTTTTTTAAAAGAATATAAAAAGATTTATTGTTACTATAGGTATAGTCCAGGATTTTAAATATAAAAAATCAAACTTTTTTTAAAAAACAAAATTGTTTTTAAAAATTATATTGCTCTTTTTGATAAAGCGTGCGGTGTCATTGTTTTTTTAAAAAACATAAATATTAAAATTGATCCACTTTAAAATCTGTGATGTCTAAAAATTTGTTTTTCATTATAATTATCTCTATATAGTTTTTGTAATATATTATAAATACAACTTTTATTCGTTATACCTTCAAAATCAGGCACTTCATGAAATTTTATATGAGCTTTTATGTCTTGATTTTTCTTATTATTCAAATGAATAAAAGTATCAGATTTAAATTCTATAGTTCCCATAACTTGGTATTCTTTTGTAAAATGTTTTATTCTTCTTTTATTCCTGGATGGGCAAATTAAACCTTCATTTTGAATGGCGTGTAAAACATGACATTTGTCATTTTCATTTGGTTCTTTTAATAAAATTAATTCATTAGGATTATGTAATAAATATAAATGTTTATCATCAGACTTATAAATATTTTCATAATGACATTGATCTAAATATATTGTTTTTGAATCAGGAGTTACTAAACATCGTTATATAGAATTAAAAATATAATGTTTGTCATTTCCTTTAATGAAAAGATCACCATCAATAACTGAATAAATTGTATCAAAGGAATCTATTAAGTTTTTTAAAACAGTTTTACGTATAGGTAAAGTCATATAAATTGCAGCACGTTCAAAATGTTTATTATATCGACCATACTCTGTTAATTTTATACTAGATTCAGACTGAATAAAATGTAATATATGATGAGTGGTATCATCGTCAAAGAAAATTTTATCCATTTCTGATAAATTCAAAAAATAATCTATTTAATAACGTATATATTATTATATACATCTATATATACGCTTATATATATTCTTCTTAGCTATATATTTTTTCTTTTTTTAAATTTTTTTAATTAAAATATTTTTTAAAAGTGGAAATGAATATAAAATATATTTTTAAATTTATGAAAAAAATTCTGAAGCAAATAATATTTTTTTATTAGTAAACAAATATTTCATTTCAAATTTGATATAACAAATTTAAATAATAATAATAATAATAATAATAATAATAATAATAAATGTAAATAATATTAATAATAATAATAATAAATGTAAATAATAATAATAATAATAATAATAATACATTGATTATTTATATATACAATTATATTTATCTCCAGAATCCATGTTTAGATTCAGTCAATGTTTGAACACATTTTACATGTTCATCATTTTCTCTGTGTATTTTATTACTCGATAAAATACCATTTACAAATAAACGTAAATAGGCCTGAATGCGCATTCCACAGTTATTTCGAATGTTCAAAATAAATGCAGTATCAGGATCCGAATATTTCAATTTGGGTAAATAATCTGAAGTATAACCGAAATTCCATAAATAATCCATTATGTCCACTGTTATTTGATCTTTAGTTGTTTTTAAAATGACATTCAGCATTTCTTTAAAACTGGACACTCTTGAGTCTTTGCCATTTAAAACTTTTTTATAATGACTAGGTGTCAAATTTTTCAAGTCTTTTGAAGGTTTGGGAAAAGTGCATCCATAAAAACGATCCACATCCACAGCAAAAAAATATACATTTCCATCATTACCCACTGCAGCTCTTATTGTCGGTTTATTCACGAAAAATGACACTTTGAAAAACATTATATTAACTAAGGACGTCGAATAAATGATACTAAAAACCTGGAATAAATGATATTAAGGACGTGGTTTATATACACAATGAGAAATGACGTCAAATGATGTCATGAGATTATGAAATATATAAACTTTACAGTTAGTTTGGCTTAATGTTAATTTAACTAGATGTTATATAATTAATGTTAAAAGTCAAATTTTATTTTTTTTTTTAAATAGCTTATTTAACCTTGAATATAAATCATTTGAATTTTAGCATTTAAATATATCGCGATTTTTCAAAATTGAAATTTTAAAATCTGAAATTTCGCTATATAATTAAATCCTAAAATTCAAATTTTTTTAAATAGCTTTTAAACTTTAAAATAGATATAATTTGATATTTAATTATATAGTGATTTTTAAAAATTCAAAATTTAAAATCCGAAATTTGGCTATATAATAAAATGTCAAATTTTATTTTTTAAAAATAGCTTATTTAATCTTGAAATAGAATAAAATATAATTTGGCATTTAATTATTTAGCGAAATTTCAAAATTGAAATTTAAAATTCGAAATTTCACTATATAATAAAATGTCAAGTTTTATTTTTTTAAAATAGCTTATTTAATCTTGAAATAGAATAAAATATAATTTGACATTTAATTATTTAGCTAAATTTAAAAATTGAAATTTTAAAAACTGGAATTTAGCTAAATAATTAAATGTTAAATTATATTTTTTTTAAAATAGCTTATTTAATATTGAAATAGAATAAAATTTCATTTAAATTTTAGCGTTTTATTAGATAGCGATTTATCAAAATTTCAATTTTGAAATTCGAAATTTCGCTAAGTAATTAAATGTTAAAATTCAAATTTTGTTTTTTAAAAATGGCTTATTTAATCTTAAATTAAAATAAAATATCATTTGAATTTTAGCGTTTAATTAGATAGCGATTTATCAAAAAATGTGAAATTTCACTATATAATTAATACTAAAATTCAAATTCCATTTTTTAAAAATAGCTTATTTAACCTTGATAATATATCATTTGAATTTTAACGTTAATTAGATAGCCAAAATTGAAATATAAAAAAGTAATTTTAAAAATGAATAAATTTATAAAGAAGTCCAAGTTTTTTAAAATACAATTATTTAGGTTTGTCATGACTATATATGGAAATTTTTATCATTTATTTATTCTGACAGATCTGGTGAATAAATATTTGTGATGATCTATTCAAGCATGAAATAAATTGTAGCCTACTTACAGCCTGGGTTTACAAAATGTTTATCGTTAAATAAAATCTTACATTATTATGATAATCATTAAAAAATAAATATTGAGAACTAAAAAAATTAAACATTTACATATTTTTTAAAGATATTATTTTCGATTTTTGTATTTATTAGAAAACAATAATGACATGTATAAAAATAATTTTCCCCAGGTGAGGATCGAACTCACAGCCTCGGCATAACTCACAATTATACTGTTTTATAAGTACCACGCGCTAGCCAATTGCGCTACTGGGGACACTGAAAAAAAAGCATTATAATCTTATTTAAATCCTGAAAAAGTTTGAAATGTTTTTAAATTTAAATTTTTATATATTTAAAATTACATATTTATTTATAATCCGTGATAAATATATTATTACAAAATTATGATTCATATTTAGACAATCTTCTTTTTAGCTCAACATTTTCGGCTACCAATCTAGCAATTTTAGTCTCTCTCAAATATTCGATTTTGTTTTGAAGCGATCTATTTTCTTCTTGAAGTGAATCAATTTTCTCTTCTACGGTTTTCATTCTGTTTTTCAATTCTCTAATTTCTTCTTCGCGCCTTTGTTCAATTTCCACTCGTAAATTCTCAAATTTGTTTTTCAATTACCTGATTTTTTCGTGTTTCCGTTCAGTTGCCATTCGTAATTCTTTATTTTTTTTCTCCAATTCTTCGCAATGTTCCATGATTGGTTTAGCACAATTCAAACAATCTTGTTGTCTCCGGCTAGGTTCCCACCAATCCTCTTTGACGACGTTATAAAATAATATATTTTCATTAATGTCAGTTTTCTGTTGTTCGACAAAATAGATTTTTTTTCCATTATTCAAATGCAAATAGCGATCCGAGACTTTTTTGGAAATTTGGAGATTCTCAGTCACTGGTAAAACTAAATTCATTTTGATTCCAGGTAAGTTCTTAATTTGAGCTTTCCATTTCGAATCCATGATTTCCAATGGAATACATAGCAAATCTTTAGGATCACGACAATTATAATTTTGTCCTATCAATTTCATAACACATCCGTCCCACAAAGTTGCCAATACCAACCTATAATCCGAAGGTAAAGTTTCTGCTATATAAAAATGATTTTTTTTCCTTTTTCCTGTTTTCACTTCCTCTTCATAATCCTTGCGAAATTTAAAATTACATTCAGATTCACGTTGGCTTAAATAGCCCATCGTATTCACTAGATGCATTTCGTATTCGATATATTTAAAATTCTTACACTTAAATGTAGGATAAGGTTTTTTTATGGATTTAGGTGCGACAACATTTTTCCAAACGCGTTTAAAATCCTCCAAAGAACGTGAAACTAAAATCATGTGTTTATGTTGTCTAAAACAAACCTCTGATTCATTTCCACCATTGCACCAACACGAAAAAGGTAAAGTCTTAATATTTCCGTCATCATTATATTTTTCCATAGCTAGAACAAAACTTTTATAAGATATGGCTCGCACCATTACGTGGTACCAAATATAACCCCCGCGAACATATTTTTGAACACAAGTAGCAGCCAGATTTAAAGTATCATCTTTGAAAGGTACAAGTAAATTTCGTCGCTCAAATCTAATGGACAAATAGGTTTTGTGTAATATTCTTCAATCTCAGATATTTTTTCGTAACCGAAAAAGTTTTGTTTTTCACACATAGGTGTAAAATCGAAAAATTGTAATTCTTCTGATAATGATGGTGGACTTTTTTGTTTTGCGGTTACACAATACTGAAATTTCTTAAAACATTTTAACAAATGGTCCGCAGCGTCATATTTTTTCTTGAATTTCTCAACTCCAAAACACCAAACACAACATTTTTTAGCATTCATGTTGTGTGTCATACAATGTTTTTCATATTCTTTTGACAAAAGACTTATTCCACATTTAGGACATGGAAAACGAACGGTGTCTCGGGAAAGAACTTTACGGTATCGATCTATTTTGTTGCGAGCCATCACACAACGTTAAAGGACAATTTTGAGTCTGAGAAAGTGAAATATATATCAAAAATATATAAAATTAAAAAATAATTTAAACTCTATATAAAAGATAAAATATACATCAAAAAACATAAAATATTCTACAAAAAAATTTCAATTTTCAATTTTAAAGAAGCGTGACAAATAATGTAAATTTTCAATTGAAAGAAGAGGACAAAAATGTGTAAAAAAAGGTACACTGTAAAAAATATTTCCTACTTGCTGCCAGTAATTCTCAGTAATTTGAGAAAATACGTTCTGACAACGTAATGTTTTCGTAAATTACGCGTATTTTCTCAAATTACAGAAAATTTCTGGCAGCAAATAGGACATATTTTTTACAGTGTAGATGCGACTATAGAGTGAAAGTATTATTAGTTGTTTAATAAGATTTTCTGACAGAGGATTTATTTTTTTTAGCTCTGTAAATGTCGATGAATAATATTTGTGATGATCTTTTTGTATCAGAATAAAATACATTGCAGCCTTATCTAAAATGCTATATACTATATATTTGAAGTTGAATTGTAAGAATAGACTTTAAATTTTTACATAATAAAAAAGTCCTTTGATCTTTTAAATGAAAAAAAGAAATAAATGTTTACAATAATTATAAAAAATTTTTTGTTGATGGCTTTATAAATAGTTATTCGAAATGTTTATTTGAAGAATGGATTCATTTATTAATAAAAAAAAATTCTAAAATTTTTAGAATACAATTTTTTCTAAAATCTTTAAAATAACCTCGCTCCAGATTCACCAAAAAATTTATAAAAGTGCTATACATAAAAGGCGAGATCTTAAAATTATAAATGACAATTGAATAAAAACCGGGTATGGTTAATATAAAATCTCGATCTAAAGATTTTTTTTTTAAATATATCATTAAAAATTACAATTATATTATTTGTTATGATTAAAAAAAAAAGGATTGAACCAAAATTTTTTCAGTTGTTTGTCATTTATTTTATTAAACGAGAAATGGTCAAATGATAAATATTAAAAGTAATTTTAATAAAAAATAAATAAATCTGTCAATGACAAATTTATTTATTTTTATCTAATTAAATATACGACACAAAAAAATAATCAGTTTAATTCAATAAAAGTTCAAATCGACAGTTTTGCTGACATTATATAAATAGTTTTTTTTTCAACTATGTCGAGTATAAATAGAGATTCGAAAGAATATCAGAGATCATAACGATGAATTGCATTCAATGCTCCACACCAGCAAATTCATCTACGTTGATGAAGTGCAAACACAACATTCATCTCTCATGTGTTAGAAATTTTATCCTGTCGACAAAAAATGTATGCTGCCCATCTTGTAATGAACCAATTCAAGCTACAGATTTGTCTACAATCCTTTGGACTATTAAAGAAAATGACCCGATGCATGAATTTTTACGTGAAGAAATGTTAAGAAGACTGGTGTTAGACCTTTATGATTCTGATTGGGATGACTCAAATTTATGTTAGTAATCCAATTAAAAAGAAGAGCTTTTTAAAAAAGTATTTGACAAGTTGTTAAAGATTTATATACATATATAATATGTACACATTTGTAATTCAAAATAAACTGTTATTTGACTATTTTTTTGTGTCGTTTATTTAATTTAGATAAAAATTTATTTATTAGTACGACAGGACAGCGTCATCACCATTTATCTACTTTGAAAATGCTAGAATATCTGCAATTTTATAATTTAATTTCTTAAACAACTTTCAAATATTAAATTATATTTATGTTTTATCATACAATTCAAAAATTAGAATAATCTCACAGGATAGATTTTTTTATTATTAAAATTACTTTTAATCCTTCCATTTCTTGTTTAATAAAATAATTGACAAACAAATGAAAAATCTGGTTCAATCAATTGTAGTTATGCTAACCTTCTTTTTTGAATCATAACAAATAATATAATTGTAAATTTTAATGATATATTTTTTTTCTAAAAATTTTTAGAATAATCTTGATATTTTCCCACCTAGTGCACATTTTTTATCATCAATAATTTTAAGATCTCACCTTTTATGCATATCACTTCTAAAAAATTTTTGGTGGTCTTAAGAGATATTTTCTTTTTGGATGAAATTTTATATGATATTTTGATTTTTCTTTTTTATCAAATGATCATTTTAGTTATAATTTTTTTAATATTTTAAATATTTTTTAAAAAAATGCAAATGAAAAATTTCAAATCTATGAAAATCAATTTGAAATATATATTTTTATTAGAAAACAAATATTTCAAATTTGACTATTTCAGTCAAGCTATTTTCAAAAAAATAACATTTGAATTTTAACATTTAATTAAATAGCGAAATTTCAATGCTTAAATCTTGAAAAAAATCCGCTAAAATTCTATTTTATTCTATTTCAGCCAAACTAGTTTCAAAAAGTAACATTTGCATTTTAATTAAATAGCATTTTAAAATTTTGAAAAAATGAAATTCGCTAAAATTCAAATTCTATCTATTTCAAATTTCTATACACAATTTGTTTGAAAATTTAAAAAAATAATAAGACATTTAATTTTGAACAGTTTTATTAAAGAAACAAATATATAAAATATATATACAACAGATTTTAATTTAAAAAGAGCATTATATACAAATATAATCATTTATAAAAAAAACATATAAATAATGAATTACAACAGATTTTAATTAAAAAAGAGCATTATATACAAATATAATCATTTATGAAAACAATATAAATAGTGAATGATTCAATAATAAAGATATTTTTACAAACATTGTCCAAATAGTTTTTTCAATAAACCAATTCGTAAACAGAATGGACTTTCATTTTTGATGGAAATGTTGGGACATGAAAATAAATAAATTTGCAAATGTGGTTATTTCACATTAAATAAATTCGTGGACACAAGTCAATCTTCTGTGGAAATGAGAAAATGCATTTAAAATTCATAAACTCCTGTTTATATTTTATGATGACACACTTTTTTAAAGATGAACACCAACAATTATAAATAAAGATAATATTTGAGATACTTTAAAAACTTGTAAACAGGTCTTTTCAATATTCCATATCTGGCCATTGAAAATGAAAATGTCCAGGATCTACTGTGGATCAATATCTTAATTCATAAATATATTCTTTTAAATCTTTGGTAATGTTGCATGGAATAAACTTGTGGAGGCCATAATACAGTTCACTAAACGTGATGACAAATTTTTTCTCCTCCACAAGTTTAAATTCTATGATTGATTTTCGGCGGCACCATTTTATTTCATTATTTGATAAGTAGCTTTTTAATATTTCAGATGGATTTTGACATAATGAATATCTATTGCAAAATTCGTTCATAAATTCGATAACAGGAGTTATTTTAGTTTCTTTTACGATGGGTTGTTTGGTATCTAATTTTTTCAATATTCCAAATCTGGTTGGTCCTGCAATCTGGAAAAATTTTATAGTTTCATCTTCAATGGATACGTAGAAGCTATCTTGAAGTGGGTTTTTATTGCTGGATTCATAAAATCCTGATGAAAGAGTTGAAATGAATTCTAAAAGTTGAAACAGTTCATCTGTAGGATTCATCCAGGAACTTTTTTCTTCTAAAATTGGTGATAATTCATTTATCTTCATTAAGTTTTGACATTTAAAAAATGGACCCAAGTAACATTTCATTATTTTCGTTTGAACTAAATCTGGTAGATCGAGAAATGGAAACGCCATATTGAAAAGCAATGAGAAAGAATGAAATGGCGAGTGGGTTTATATACAACTCGATTACGTCACTTTATCAAAAGGTGTGTCATTGCATGAAATTCTTTATAGTTTGAAGGTGAAGCGTTCTTTTTAAAGAATTATAATAAAAGAATATAAAGAAATAAAAATAAAATCATGTCACAATTTATTAAATTATTATCTCGACATTTATCAATTTTAAAATTTATCCTTTTAAATTATTACCATCGAAATGTTAAACAATATGTCATCTAAATTTTATTCCTTTAATTGAATTTAAAATATGCCAGTTCTTTTCGATATCTAATTAATTTGGGATATTGATATATATTACAACATAACATAATATTCTTGTCAAGTGAATTTAAAGAAATCTTCAATTTAAAGATTTTGGACACGCTGATAGACAATTTATATGACGTTACAATATTTTTTCTCGACATTCACCATAATACATAGTAGCTGAATTTTTACAGAACAAAAAATAAAATATCTATAATTTGTTCTTTTGAGACTGTAAAAAAATAATTATTACGAGCTGCAAGGCAGCTGGTAATAATTATTTTTTTACCGTATAATAACTTTAAAACATAATGTGAAAGTTCAATCAATTTAATATCAAAATTATAAAATCTGATAATGGTTGAGATATATTTTTAGATTATCAAAATCATTTGCAATTTTATATCCATTTTTGTCGTTAATAATTGTTATTTGTAATAAAAGTCGCTTTTATATAGTTATATCTTTTTATAGATAAATATTAAAATAAAAATAAAATAAAGTAAAATAGTATTACCCTTTAAAAAAATTTTAAAATTAAAAAAAAATTATGTTGATTAATTTGAAACTTTTTTTTTTTTTTTCAAATTCTGACATATAAAATGACTATTTTAACTTTAGTTGGTAACAAATCTTTTTCATATAACTCGGCCAAACCCCTCCCTTTTTTTGTTTTTTCAAATTCTGACATATAAAATGGCAATTTTCACTATTAGTTGGATCTTTTTCAGCCAAAATAACGGAAATAAAGAAGTTGTTTAATCAATAAGTCTGTCTTTTTATTTTTTGTTTAAAATTATTGGTGGATAAAAGTGGATATATATGACTTGTCGTTTCTAAATCATTTCAACATGACTACTACTTATTTAGATACTCTGCGAAAGAAATACAAGATTTGCAATAATCGAGTTAATATTTTGCATTTCGAAGTATTATCTCGTCGTTATAACAGTCGCTTGAAATTTCTTTTGAACAAAAGAGATGAATTGCACTTAAATAATTGTGTATGGTCTCAGGACGATGCAAAAGAGGGACCTGATACTTGTCCTTGCTACCACGCTAAGATGTCTCCAGAGAAATATTTAGATGACGAAATGCTTTCAAAAAATTTCCAAAAATTACACAAGGAAGAACGTTTAAGTGGCTCTTTAGTAGCGTTTAATTATTCTGATCAAATTGAAAATGTGCGAGATTGTTACAAGCGTTGTGTTTCAGATAGAGAAAATGTGTTCAAATGGTATGAAGAATACAAAACTACAAGGAATGCTATACAGTTTGAAATAAAAGTCAGAGAAATGGGAAAACAACGAGAAATCAATGTAATTCTGAATCCTGAAAGTAGAGAATGGCACTTGACCGATTGTATAAGATGTGTTTTTTATGATGAATTCCCAAATACATGTTCTTGTGAAAAAGCCTTAATGGACCCTGCGAAATATCTTCGAGAGAAATATAATTTCATAGAAAAGACAAAAGAAAAAATACCATATAACTATCTAAACCTTTCTCACAAAGAATAATTATACAGACCAAAAAAAGGAAACGTTAAAAATATCTTTTTAAGTTAAAATCAAGGATATTATTTTTCTAGATTGTAAACATTTTGCTTGTTGTATGTATTGTTCAAACACTATTCAAACCTGTCCCATGTCTATTAAATAAAATCCTTTTTTAAGAATATTGAAGAGTGATTTTTTAATAATAACGTCTGTCATTCCATTGTATTGTTTTAAACATGTCATTTTGGTGTTTAAAAATGAATTCCACAAGCATTTCAGCACATATATTATCTACATTTTTATTTTGAAATCTATGGACGATTTTCAATATTAGTTGGAAATAAAGAAGTTGTTTAATCAATAAGTAAATCAATATGTTAATCAATAAGTTAATCAATAAGTTTCAAAAAATAACATTTGAATAAATAGCAAAATTTCAATTTTTTAAATTTTGAAAAAATGAAATCCACTAAAATTCAAAGTCTATTTTATTCTATTTCAATTTTCTATACACGATGTCGTAAATTATCGATGACTTGAAAATTTAAAAAATAATAAGACATTTAATTTTTCAAATTTGAACTGTTTTATTAAAGAAACAAATATATAAAAATATATATACAACAGATTTTAATTAAAACAAAAAGTAAAATTTGAAGTTTAATTAAATAGCAAATTGAAAAATGAAATTCGCTAAAATTCAAATTCAATTTTATTCTATTTCAAATTTCTATAAACGATTTGTTTGAAAATTTAAAAAAATAATAAGACATTTAATTTTGAACATTTTTATTAAAGAAATAAATATATAATATATATACACAACATATTTTAATAAAAAAAGAGCATTATATACAAATATAATCATTTATAATAACTATATAAATAATGAAGGATTTTAATTAAAAAAGAGCATTATATACAAATATAATTATTTATAAAAAATATATAAATAATGAAGGATTTTTACAAATCTTTGTCCAAATATTTTTTTCAATAACGTAAATAGGATATGAAAAACATTTATACTTGATGGCATATGAAAATAAATATGCAAATCTGATTATTTCACATTAATCGTGGATCTGTGAGAAAAATACAATTTAATGGGATAAAATTGCAAATCTTTGTCATTAAATAAATTCGTGGAATAAACCAATTTGACATGATTATGTTTTATGATGACCATAGGTGTGGGTCCAGATAACTTATGAAATCCAGGTGTCATTAAATGGGAAAACTTATTTATAATCTTTCAAATCTTCAGTTATTTCACATGGAATAAACTTGTGGAGGAAATAATGCAATTCACTAAACGTAATCACAAATTTTCTTCCCTCCACAAGTTTAAAATCTATTATAGACGATCTATGACACCATCCAATTTCATTTTTTTTCAAATACCATTTTAATTTTTCTGGTGGGTTTTCACAATATGCGTATTTTCTTGAAAATTCTTTTAGAAATTCCAAAACAGATGATAGTTCACTTTCTTTCACTAGGGGTTTTTTAATAGCTCTCCTCTTCAATGCGAAAAATGGTCCTCCAATATGATAGAATTTTATATTGTCATCTTCGATATTTATATAAAAACTGTTTTTGAGTGGGTATTTATCAAAAATTGGTATATAAAATCCAGTTGATAGAGATGAAAGGAAATCCAATAAATCAAATAGTTCATCTGTAGGATTCATCCAGGAACTTTTTTGTTCTAAAATTGGTGATAATTCATTTATCTTCATTAATTTTTTAAATTGAAATAATGGACTCAAATAGTATTTCATTATTTTCGTTTGAACTAAATCTGGTAGATTAAGAAACGGAAACTCCATATTGAAAAGCAATGAGAAAGAATGAAATGGCGAGTGGGTTTATATACAACTCGATTACGTCACTTTATCTGTGGTGCGTCAAATGCTATTTTTGTAAAATAGTTTGGTGATATAATTTGAATTAAATAACGAAATTTCATTTTAAATGTTCAAATGTTACTTTTGTAAAATAGCTTGGACATAAAAAAATATAATTTGAATTTTATTTTTCAATTTATCAATTTTTCAATTTCGTTATTTAAATAAATGTTAAAATTCAAATGTTATTTTTTTTTGTAAAATAGCTTCGATATAGAAAGAAATATAATTTGAATTTTAGCGGATTCAAAACTTGAAATTTGAAATTTTGTTATTTAACAAAATGTCAAATGCTATTTTACAAAAATAGATTGGAAAAAAATATAATTTGAATTTTAGCGGATTTCATTTTTTCAAAATTTGAAAATTGAAATTTCGCTAGTTAACTAAATATTAAAATTCAAATACTAAAATAGCTTGGATATGGAAAAAATATAATTTGAATTTTAACGGATTTTATTTTTCAAAATTTGAAAATTGAAATTTCATTATTTAACTATATGTTAAAATTAGTGCTGGACGATATCAGAAATTAAATATCGCGATATATCACCAAGTTAATATCGATATTAGTGATATATTGCGATATTTCTTTCAAGGCAGGAAAAAATAGACATTTGTTATTTTTTAAAGACATATGCACACGAATTTTAAAGTATACAAGTATAGAGTGTTTTTCATGTATTTTCTGGTATATTACTACCATAACTTTATCATTAAAAAAAAAAATCATAAAAAGTGAATTAATGTTTTGTGTTTCTTATAACTTATACTATTGCTTTTTAGTATACATCTGTATAGTCTGTCCTCTATTCTTCCCATTTTAAGCTTTAATTATTTTAAAATCATATTTTAACACAGCTAATATGTGATCAGTGTTTTATTTATACCAAGTATATCAAAATTCATAATTCTACTAAAAATAAAGCTTCAGAAAAATTGTCTTAAGATGCAGGTATTAAATAAAAATGAAAATCATTTTAAATAGTTAGAATTGCCATTATAAATAGTTCAGAATTGCCATTGAATACACCTTTTTTAATTGTAGAAAGTAATATTTTTAACTTAAAACTCTTATATGCATCCTAAATGTCAGTTACTTGTCATTTTTATTTTTGTATCCTCTTAATAAATCATTACAATATATTTTAAATATATATGTTCAATTCACATTCGTAATAGTTTCACAATAATTGAAATTTGAATTACATATTATATATATATATGTGTGTGTGTGTGTGTGTGTGTGTGTGTGTATTTATGTATACATTGTCAGTATAAAAATTATATTATTTAAACAAAATTATGTTGAAGTTTCATTTTGTTACTTAAAGTAACTCATTTTGCATTTAAACCAATTTTATTTAACATGTACGGCTTTAAAAATAAAATAAATAAATAAATAAATAAATAGAAAGAGAAAAAATAAATGCTACATAAAAAAAGTAATAAACTATTCAATATTATATAATTCTATAAAGAAACTGTCACTGTAAAATTACTGACGATAAAACTTTATTTTACATCAGTTAGATAGCACCCTTTCTCCCTTCCCATGTTATTCAATGGGATTTTTGTCGCTTCGTTTTATAAAAATATTTTATTCAAAAATGAACTTTTTCGAATTCTGTTTTTTCAATATTACTCTTTGAACAGGTCGTCTTTTAGCTTAGTGAGCAATTTTTCGAAAAAATAAATTTAAATATTTTACTTAGAGATCCACACTTAGAGTCCATAATTTACTTATTGAAATAAAATATTTAAATTATTTTTTTCGAAAAATTGCTCACTAAGCTAAAAGGCGACCCGTTCAAAGAGTAATATTCAAAAAACAGAATTTGAAAAACTTCATTTTGGAATGAAATATTTTTATAAAACGAAGCAACGAAAATCCCATTGGATAACATGGGAAAGGAGAAAGGGTACAGTCTTAATAAAAAAAAATATTTTATTGAAATATTTAATAATAATAAAATAATTAAAAAAAAATACATTCCATAATTGCTTATATTTTCAGAAGTTTTTATTAAACGCTAAGAAAATTTGCAAAAAAACTCTTCTAGTAGATATCAGTTCAGTGATGCCAGATGGTCGAAAATTATTTCCCCAAACAGGTCTTCAAATTTCCCCAAATCACGGTTTTTTTTTTTTTTTTTTCGAAAAAATCCCCAACTTGATTTCTACTAAAAAGGGAAAATAAAATTTAAAAAAAAAAAAAAAAAAAAAAAAAAAAAAATCAATCAGATTTTTCTATGATTTAAGCTCAGATTTTTCCCCAAATGAAGGCAATTTTTGAAAAAATCCCCAAATAACAATAAAGCTATTGAAAGTCTCTAGACATAGGGATAAATCATTACGTTACCAACATTGACAGAAAGTTGAAAAACGCCCCAGAGAATTCCCCACAAACATTTGGTCTCCAAAATTGTCCCCAGAAGCCTCAAAACTCCCTAAAATGGGGACAAAATCCCCAATCTGGCATCACTGTATCAGTTCGGCTTTGATGATCTTTATTAAACACATGTTGAAACATGTTATTGGCCATTTTATATCGACACTTTGAAATAGACCGATATCAATGAACCAATAGCAGGAAAGGAGCTAAAACAGAAGATATTGTTTTCATTCGTCATATTGCCTTTTCTGTGGTTTCCATCACCTACGATATGCATGAATGTAGAGTGGGAATTAATATAGTGTAATATATCAGAACCCATAATAGATATCTCGGATAGGGATATATCGTTTCGACTAATATCAAATCTCTTTCCCAGTAAACACACCTGCTGATTATAGGTATTGTGATATTGGAGTATGTCTGATGAATTTTTTCTGAAGGGGTAGAACCGTGACCTTGGACGAAGTCAGCTTATTCACGGGATAATCAAAGCAGATGGCTTTCAATAAATACTGTTTTTTTTTATTTTTATTTTTTTATTATGCGGTGGCCTTTTTAAAGCAGTGATGTTTATATTTGAGGTTATGATTTATGAAGGATGAGGAAGTATATGTATATGTATTGCAATAGAAATCGTTTGGCGTGGGGCTATTTTTTCTAGTTTATCAGTGAGTAATTAGAGGAAAGTAGAAAATGAGTATTAGAATAAGATATTCGGCGCTTTTTTTCTTCGGGTCTCGCTCTCGTTATCTGTTGTATGTTGGCTGATCGGGTTTCATTCGCTCGAGTTTCGTCGGCAATATCGTTAAAGGGATATATTGGAGGAGCTAGATCTTAAATATTGTTATCGGGATATTAAAAAAATATCGATACTTGGGGATATATTGATAAATAATCCAGCCCTAGTTAAAATTTAAATACTATTTTTGTAAAATAGCTTGGATATAAAAATAGATATAATTTGAATTTTAGCCGATAATTAAATAATGAAATTTCAATTTTCAAGATTTGAAAAATATAAATTAGCAAAATTTCAATTTTTCAAGATTTGAAAAATTGAAATATAAAAACTCATTTAAAATTTCATACAGCCTGATTTTCAAGATGTAAAGAATAAAAGTTGTATTATAACAAAAACTATATAGAGATAATTATAATGAAAAACAAATTTTGTTATAACATTTCTTTAAAACAAAAACTGTTATTTTAATTGCTATGCATATAAATTGAATTTTAGAGTTAAAGCAATTTGAAAAAATTGTAAGAAAAAGCTCATTATTAATGTTTATATATTTTCTTTAAATAAACTTCTTTTTGATTGTTTGTTTTTTACAAAAACGTTTATTTAGTTAATCTTTTATATTTTGTCAATATCCTTAAATGAAATGTTAATTATGATAATCATTAAGAATAATTTTTAAAGTTAAAATGTATGACTAAAAAAATATTAAAATCAAAAAAATTTTTAACTAGTCTAAAGAACTATTTCTTCAAATTTCTTTCTTTGTAAAAATTAAATTGCTCTTATTTACTATTATATGTTTCAAGAAAAAATTGCTTAATTTATATCTCATGACAAAAGAGTTCGAATTTTTAAAAGATAAAAAATGTCATCCAATTATACGGCCATGTTTAAAATAAACAATTATTTTGCGTACAAAAACAGGTGACATAATAGATTAACATGATATGTTTTTTTTTTATTTCTTGCTTTTTGCCAATATAAAAGGGATCGATTTAGTATTTCAATTTGTCTTGTACCTAAAAAGTAACTATGAGTTTTCCATTTTTAAACCTTCCTTTCGATGTGAAATTCAACATATTCAAAAAATATTTTGAGTTTTCTGATAAAATAAATACGCTTGTCAAAATGCCTGAAATGGAGGATTTAACATCAAACCCTTCTGCATGGACTCTATTAGAACGTAAGTTTATAAAACTTACAGAATTTGTTAGAAAAGGTTGGTATATAAGGCAAAACAATCAACCATTATATATTTTTTTCGACAATAAAAAAATGTCGATATGCATGAGATATTTTAGAAATTATCAGCCGTGTTATCCCGATGATAAATATTGGAATGTTCCATATATTGGCACTATGAGAAAATCAATTGAAAGTGCATCAGAAGAAGAATTAAAATGGGAAGACACAATTTCATTCTTCAAGGATGATTTCCTCGAAAAATATCGTCCCATTGAAGATATTGAAAATTTAACATATTATATCTTGCCTTCTTGTGATATGTTCACAATCAATCATGAGAAAAAATTATTATACTGGGACAACAAGGTGTACAATTTCAAAAACAACATTGTGTTAAAAAACTCTTATGATCCGTATGAGGACCATTATTTAATACGGCCATATTACCAAAGAGGACTGAGTATTGAATGTATAAATGAAGACTGTCACGATTGTATTAAAAATGAAAAATATACATATAGCATAAAAAATTCTTGGACCGAAGAACTACAAATTAATTTTAGAGCAGCAAATCTTAAAAATATAATAAAAGAAACTTATTATCACGACAGAGGTCCCTTTTTAGGGATCTAGTAAATTTTCAATAATGAGAATATATTTTTTAATTTGCAAAATATTGTTCTACTTGTATATATTTTTTGTGTTAATGTATATAATGTGTTGATTTTATTAATGTATATATTAATAGAATGTATAATGTAATAAAATTTATCTTTACTTTCTTGATTTATTCTCCCATTCAATTTAAATGAATATTTTTTTTAAATTATCACTTTTAAAGTTTTAAGAGTTACAATTTTTAAAATACAGCGC